>ML779658.1:1003211-1014409 GCA_009831015.1 Picea engelmannii
GGAGAGTTCTCAAGATTTTCTGAACTAAAGAAGGTTCATCAATTGTTTCACCAAGTGCCTTCATTGCATTTACCATTTCTTCTACTCTCAGAAAGTATTTTCCAACAGTTTCATCTTCCTTCATCTTCAGTTGTTCAAACTGTGTTCTGTAGGTTTGAAGCTTTGCATCCTTTACCTTCTCATTACCCTCATAGCTACTAATGAGTTTGTCCCACATTTCTTTGGCAGTTCCTAGGTGCATAACTTTTACGAATTCTGCTTCTACAAGCCCACTCAAGATAGTATTCATAGCCTTAGCATTGAAGCTAAATTCTAGTTTGTCATTCTTATTAGCTAGTACAACTAGCTTTACATAACCAGTATCTACCACATCCCAGACATATGCACCTAACAACATTATGTAGGTTCTCATTCTAACCTTCCAGAAGACAAAGTTTGTTCCATTGAACAGAGGGGCCTTATTGGTTGAATTTCCTTCATGGCTTGACATGTTTAAGATCTAGGATCTAGACTTAGATAAAAGGGGCTAGCTTTGATACCAATTGTTGGACAACTGAGAGGGGGGGGGGGTGAATCAATTGTTACTGTGCTTAAACAATTATGATTCTTTTAAAATCTTTACAAGGCACTCAATGATGATCACGATAATGCATGGAAATAATCAATGGCACATTCAACATCAGTCACATATATGAGAAACACAGAGATAGATATTTCCCAAGGAAACCCATACAGGGTAAAAACCTCTTCTTTATATGATAAGTATTATTTACATTCTTTACATTATCATACATATTAGAACCAACTCATTGTGAGGATACAACCTCTGTTTTGAAAGCTGCAACTTGTTGAGATTACCAACTCTCTGTTTTTCTCTAGCACCCACTAGAAGGAAGCACCAACTCCCTGGTTTCTCTAGCACCAACTCCTTGGTTTCTCTAGCACCAACTAGAAGGAAGCACCAACTCCCTATGTTCAAGCACCCACTTGAACCTCTGAGGACACCAGTCCTCCTTGGCACCTCCCAACCACCTTGGATTATGAATATGAAATACTGCAACCTATTACAGTGATATAGTGTTCAATAATAGCTTACCAGTCTCATCACTATTCTGCAAGATTTTGCTACTCAGACTTCGTCACTGTCTTCCAGCATGCATCTGCTGCCCATTCTATTCTTCTACTTTTTATGGTCTGTGCTCCATGTCCATTTGCTGCATAGTTCTTCTTCTTTTCTATTCAGCTGCTGCACTCTAATCCTTCTTCATGCATGAATCACCTTCAACAACAACATCCACAACAAATCCAGTAGCAACAACAACCGCATCTCTTCTCTGTCCCATGTATATATGGCTTCTGTGCACCTTGTGCATGCAATATTCACCTTTCCTTTGCATGCTCACACCATTCCAATTTCCTCCACATCTCAAGTGCTCTGCCTAATCATCATCACAACTCTTCAGCTTCTCTAGTGGTTCCCACCACGCGTCCAGCATCACTGGGTGTTCTACTGAGATTCCTTAGCCTCTATGGCAGTTGAGACTCTTCGTCTTCTCTGGCATAGTCGAGCTTATCCTTTATTTTTCAATTACAGACTTCAATGCTCATCCACCTGTCAATCCCTCTAAGAATTGTCTTCCTTCACTGGACAAAGCTTGGAGACTCTTCATCTCCTATGGCAATCACACAGAGGTCTCTTCAAATTCTCTGGCAGAGACCATCAATGGTTTCTAGCAGTTACACTGTGAGGAGAAATATTATCCCTTCGATTATGCTCAAATTCACCTGCATCGTTGGATTGGCTCCATACGATCTTGCATTCATTTCAACATTTCAGCATTTGGCAATTCGGCATTCGGGTGACCAAGTGCCTCAACACTCCCAGTCGCGATCCACGAAAAGGAGCTTGGTTGCTCTAGCTCTTTCCTCCATCTCTCACTAATGTGACCAAGGGCTATGACCACAGCCTTTATTCAACAACTGCATTTGGTAATTTCATGTTTCGGCACTTTGACACTCCTGTGGTTATGTTTCTTGCCTCTCCAAGTCACTATTCGCGAAACTCCGAAATGGAGTCGAATCAATGGTCCAGAAACTTGGTGTATTGACGGTCCAGATCTTATCGTGAGTTCGCATCTCGCGATTCCTGTGATGGAGGTTCTCGTCACTCCAAGTCGCGATAGGTGAATCTCCAAGATGGAGCTCAGATCAATGATCCACATTCTTGGTGATCTGACGGTCCTGATCTTTTCGCGATCTCACATCTCGTTGTTCCTTAGATGGAGGTTCTCGTCACTCCAAGTCGCGATAGGAGAAGCTCCGAGATGGAGCTCAGATCAATGGTCCACGTTCTTGGTGATCCGATGGTCCTAATCTTTTCACAATCTTGCATCTCACTGTTCCTTAGATGGAGGTTCTTGTCACTCCAAGTCGCGATAGGTGAGACTCCAAGATGGAGCTAGATCAACGGTCCAGAACAAACCTCAATCTGATGGCTAAGATAGTTTCATGATTTCGCATATCATGAATTCAAGAGGTTAGGGAACCCTGTTCCTTTGACTTTCCAGTCAGCGACATGATGATATTTCACCACGTGTCCTATGATTCGATGGTCTAGATCTGATCTTGATTGAACGGCTAAGATCATATCATGATTTTGCATATCGCGATTTCAGCATTCTTGTTGCAAAGTGTTTCGACACTCCAACTTCCAGTATCTGAACCCCCAATAGCCAAAACTCCGAAATGGAGTTGGACCACCGCTTCAATATTGCACTTTAAAGAACGTGCAGGTTCTTCCTTATCCAATGATGGTCGGACCCTGTGCTCAGATCTAATGTCATAGATCTTTCCTCCATCTTTGCGCTCCTCCTGTCTAGATTCATATCTAACGGTCATCGGGAATTCTGAATGGGATCCAACGATCAATGTCGCTTCTCTGCCCGAGCTTACGCATCCTCCTTACTTAGAAGAATTTCTAAATGTTAAAGGCCTCAACCTTTTATCCGTCTGAGATCCTGAGTACACTATATCTCTTGAGCTTTGGCAATGAGTTAACCTCATCCCTGGGGCACACCTATGCACTGTATTCGACTCTGCGCTAATCCTCCTTAGCTTACATTGTTCATGTTTTGCCATCGATGCACACTCTGATCTTGCCATCAATGAGAAGCACACAGTGTCTATAAAACATGCCAATAAGTTGGAATCTCCATCCTTTCCCCTTACTTCCACCCAAGAATATATGAGAGATAATAAAACTTTACATTAAATCATCACCATCAACCAACCATCACATAGAACCTGATAATGCTTCCTGAGACTTCTTCAATTTCTGCAATTCTCCAATTCTTGGAATACTCTAATCCTGTAGATAATATTACTCAATGTATTCTATAAAACTTCTCCAAGTTTCACTCCTTGAATCCTCCCCAAAAAGAAGTTATAGAGATAATGGTAGACCTTGTTCAATTCTGGTTTATTCAAGAGATCGAACTTGTATAGAATTCCCCACGCTCAATATTTGACATCAAAGTCTGAAACTAGCATACAAGAAACTAAAGTCCATACTATTTCCAATGAAATTGGTCCCAATTAAATTGGATTATCTATTAATAATTTATGATTGTTTTACCCGGAACACATGTTTATTGACTAGCTTCAGGACTAGTCAAAAACCCTATCTTCCACAGAGTGTATCTCCAAAATTATAGTGCACAAAGTGATGAATTGCTTACCATAGGTACCTTGATATATCTTTTCAATACCATATCAATTTCACCATCTAAAGTGTTCTATAAAAAAACTTATAGCGAAAATGGTAAGATGACCTGTAAATAACATACCTTAGAACACATCACCAAAAGACTTCATCCTCCCTTGAAATCTGACCTTCTTTACTTCTGATTTCCTCTGAAATTCAACTTGTGTATCAAATAAATGTATAATGATATGTATTTATACCATTTATGTGACTTTCTTTTAACATTAGGGCTGACCTGACACTTTTTTATTTTGTAATTATTTTCTTTAATTATCATCAGGGCCTACATGTACTTCCTTCTTCAATTCACTTTATCATCTTCAAAAATTCATTTATCCTCAACCATGAGGATCCATGTGACATGCCACATACCACCGGAAACAAAATGATGTATACTATCCATCCATGGGTGTTGTATCTGCATGTGCATTGTCCTTCATGTACAAATACCTTCATCAATCTTGTAGTCCAAAACCCATGACTAGGGTTGACATCAATGACAACAACCAATCTTCCAACAATTGTCTATAGCAAGACATGGCATGGAGGCACTTGGATGAGGTATTTAGCATAATAGAGGTGTATTTTTTATATGCCAAAGAGTCCAAGTGTGAGTTCAGTATGATAGATTTTCTTTACTTGGGCCACATCATCAGTGCACAAGGAAAATATTAGGGCCATTTTGGATTGGCCAACGCCTAGGAACGTGACAGAGTAGAGGAGTTTCTTCAGGATGTGCAGCTATTACAAGCGGCTCATATGGGCTTTTTCTCAGCTTAGAGAGCCACTAAAGGATCTTACCAAGCATGGGGATTTCATCTGGACCAAGGAGTCATAGAAATCCTTTGATCACATGAAGGAAGTCATGGGCACTTGTCCAGTGTTGGCATTATCAGATTTCACCTTGTCATTCGTACTATAGTGTGATGCATCCGGCGAGGGTATCAGGGTATTTTTTATGTAGGGAGGACACCCCATTGTATTCGAGAGTAGGAATCTCAGTCATCTTGAGAGGTTGTACTCCATTTATGACAAAGAAATGTTGGCAATCATGCAAGCCTTGACCAAATTCAGGCAATATTTGGTGGGTAGAAAATTTGTGGTCAAGACAGATCACAACAGCTTGAAGTATTTCCTTGAGCAGAAGGACCTCAACGAGTGCCGAAAAAGATGGGTGAAGAAGGTACAGGCATTCGACTTCTACATAGAGTATGTCAAAGGGAAGAAGAACATTGTGGCAAATGCATTATTGAGGAGACTTGTGGCATGTTCTTTGATGGAGATTTCAGTAGATTGGAAATCCCACTTGTTAGTGGAATATTCCAAGAACAAGTTCTCTTGTGAGGTTATGGATGGGAAGATAAAGGATGATAGGTATAGGGTCATTGAAAACGTCATATTTTACAAGGACAAAGTCTACTTGGTGCTAGATTCGAGGCTCAAGAAGAAGATCCTCACAGTAGTTCATGATTCACCGCTAGAAGGCCATCAGGGGTTTTTCAAAACCTATAGATAGATCAGGGAGAGGTTCTCATGGAAGGGCCTCAAACAATACGTTATGAGGCACGTCGGTGTGTGTTTGACTTGCCAGCAAAACAAGTCAGAGCATGCTCTCCCAGCCGGGCTACTTTAGCCACTCCCCATTCCTAAGTAGAAATGGGAGAGTATATCGATAGACTTCATCACAGGCCTACCTAAGGTCCAAGGTAAGGACTGTATCTATGTAGTGGTCAACATATTGAACAAGTTTTCTCACTTCTATGCCATACCGATAGAGTATAGCATAGTTCAAGTAGTCGAGTTATTCTTCAGGGAGGTATTTAGACTTCATGGGTTGTCGAGAAACATCGTCAGTGACAAGGACAATCGGTTCATGGGGAAATTTTGGATAAAATTGTTTCATTTAGTGGGGACAGAGCTGACACCCAGCACCAGCTATCACCCTCAAAAAAATGGGTAGACCAATATCGTCAACAAGTGGGTCAAAGGATATTTGAGGAACTATGTAGGTGGATAACAAAGAACATGGGTAAAGTGGCTTCACTTAGGAGAGCATTGCTACAACACCACTTTCCACATGTCCATTGGTATGACACTGTTCCAAGCATTGTATGGATATGATTCTCCCACCTTGGTAGACTTGGTTTTCGGGGAGAGAAGATCTCCCAAGGCCAAGGATTGGATCCTAGAGAGTCAGAATATTCTCAAGTTGTTGAAAGAGAACCTACAGATGACATAAAATCGACAGAAGATGAGTGTGGACAAGCACATGATACAACACAACTTTAAGGTTGGGGATTTGGTTTTCTTGAGACTCCAACCTTACAGACAGTCATCTCTAAAGAAGAGTGGGGACGAGAAGCTCAAGCCAAGATTTTATGGACCTTACAGGATCATGCGCCAAGTAGGTGAGGTTGCTTATGAGATAGATCTTCCATAGGGGAGCAAGATCCATAACATGTTCCATGTATCTTTCCTCAAAAATGTAGTGGGGCAATTCATCAGCACATCAGAGGATATTCCTCCATTGGATGAGGAGGGACAGTTGGAGTTGGTTCCTGAAGAGGTTTTGGAGTTCTAGGAGCAGAAACTAAGGAGCAGGGTCATTAGAGAGTGTTTGATCAAGAGGAAAGGGCTTCTAGTAGAGGATGCTACTTGGGAGAGAGAGCAGGTGTTGCAACACCCTGGATTGGTATTGCTTAAGGACAAGCAATTTCGGGAAGGGAGGATTGTAATTTTCCTTTCCAAATAGGAGCTTCACAGAGGAGGATTAATAGTCTAAACCACC
Organism: Picea engelmannii; assembly: GCA_009831015.1. Taxonomy (NCBI): domain Eukaryota; kingdom Viridiplantae; phylum Streptophyta; class Pinopsida; order Pinales; family Pinaceae; genus Picea; species Picea engelmannii. Next base: position 1,009,763 of record ML779658.1, read on the forward strand.
CCATTAGACTATAGCCAGGGCTCGAAAAGGCATAAATAGGATTACTAGAGGTCATTTAGTCAAAGGTGTTATGTTAGGAAAGTGACATTGAGATAAAAAGGGTTAAAAGTACATTTAAGTCATTATGAGCTAAAAATAGAACAGACAAGATAAAATTAGAGGTCAATAGTGAATCAGGGTTTAGGAAAGCTATAAGAGGGTCAGCGACCTAATTCAGGATTATGCAGATTATGACTTGTCAGTAAGAAGTAAGGCGCATCTCAGGAGAGATAGTTTAGTGGATTCTAGGAGGAAAACACTAGTTGGTTGATTTTGGTGTTGAGAGACACACCCTAGTCACTAGGGAGATCACACAGGGCTTCCATTATTCTTCAGCAGCAATTATGAAGGGTCCTGCAACAAGGGTGTGCTTATTCAGGGTGAGGGCGTAGCTTCGGAGGAGGATTAGTGGATTGACTTGGCCCCTTATAGGGAGAGTTCATAGATTCCACCCCGAACCATTTCAAGAAGAAGGCAAGGCACATCTTTCACCTGGTTTCTCATCCGGTTCTGGCAGTGGAATCACTAGGGAGAATTTTCCCTGAGAGGGAGAGGCACATCATTTAGTTTCTTTTGTATTCCGGATAAGATCCCTTTTGTCCTCTATCTATTCGAGAGATTCATTGTATACAACCTTATTCAGCATTTGTACTCCTAGGGGATTTTATAATATAATTTTGCCATCTTTTGTCGCCATTATTATTATTTGAATGCTAATTTTTTTGTTGTAAACAACTAATCCTACACACATTAGCAGCATTTCCTAGACTAGCCAAGTCGAGAACATTACATGCTTTCCCTTTTTCTTTTGCCTTTTGGATGCTTTGAAAGATGCTTCTTTTATATCTGGATTTTCCTGTTCAATTCTCATTTCATATGCTGTGAAGATTCCATGTAGTTCATCCATGCTTATTGAGTCTAGATCTCCTATTTCTTCTAGTGTTGATATATTAGGATCAAATCTCATAGGAAGAGATCTTATTACCTTTTGAGCAATTACATATTCTTTAATTTCTTCTCCCAATCCTATGATTTCATTTATTGTATCATCGACTCATAATAATTAAGTTGCAATATTCTCATATTCCTTCATCTTTAGTTGTTCGAACTAACCTCTATAAGTTTGAATCTTTGCTTCTTTGACTTTTGGATCTTCTTCATAAATATTTTGGATCTTGTCCCAAATCTCTTTAGCGTATTTACAATGTATAACTTTGGTGTATACTGATTCACAATGACCATTCAGAAGTGCTTTTGTGGCTTTGGAATTATTTTTCCCGAGTTTCATTTCTCTTTCATTTGTCGACGGAATTGTTGGTTCTTTGTATCCATCTACAACTGATTACCAAATTTTAAATCATTGTGCCTGTATATATGTTTTCATCCTTCTTCTCCAAAATGCATACTTGTGTCCATCAAATTGTGGTATTCCATTTTTATACATGTTGTTGCTCTCCATGATCTACCTTTCAGTGGTTAAACTGATTTCTGAAGGAACCTTCTTTGAAACCAATTGTTGGATTACTGAGAGGGGGGGTGAATCAGTAATAGAGAAATTTAAACATTTTCATCCATATAATGCAAGTGTTATATCAATGTAGCATTATCATCCAATAATTGAAGAGTAAATAAACAATGAACAAATGAGAAATCATACACATACATTGTACACCAGTGTTTTTATGTGGAAACGAAAAGTGAGAGAAAACCATGCAATGTTTTTTCTTATATGTATTGAAGAATTACATTCATTGGAAGCACCAACTTTCTTTTTTTTCCAGTTGCAACTGGAAGGAGGCTCCAACCCCCTAGTTTCTCAGGCTACAACCTAAGGGAAGCTCCAACTCCCCAATTCTTTGGCTACAACCAAAAGGAGGATACAACCCCCTATGTTCTCCGGCTACAACCGGAAGGTGGCTACAACCACCTATCCTTTCCCCGTCCAGCCACCTTGACATAGAAGTAGACTGATGGAACCACTGTCACTCTATCACTATGAGATATACTGTTGTAAACTTGTACCAATAAACCTATAATCAACCTGTAACAACCTGTACCAATAACATATCCCAGCATGTACCATACATCCACCTGTACCTCAACTTGTATCATAAACAAATGCATCAACCATGCACCACCCTGTACCTCAACCTGTACCATCAACAAGTGCATCAAACATGCACCAAATATGTACCAATCAAGCATAAAATACAAATAAACTATGACTCATCAAGATGTACCAGCATCATCAAGTATACACCTCATGTATGTGCCAACTCATCAACCACTTGTCTCAACCATGTACCTATACCATACACCAAGTACATATCCCAATATAACCATCAAAATTTTTCTAGCAATACATTACACTATCCATAGCCAAATACCATAAAACCTTACATCAAACCATGTGCCAACACCTCACCATTATGTAGCCTCAAGCTAAACCAAAAACTTCAACAACACATCACAACCAAAATACCAATACCCATATGCCAAATACCAACATCAAAAAACCAATTGATTATTGTATCCCTCAACAAATATGATATATGCAACAATATTGAACATCTAATACCATATCAAGAGCTAAACCCTAGCTCACAAAATATACCTCAAAGAAGATGTGTCATATCTCTCATGAATAGACCCCAACCATGTTGTTGCTACGATTTTTCTGCCGTGCCTTTTTTGCCGGGATTTTTCTGCCGCACTTTTTCCTGCCGCGAATTTTCTACTGTGATTTTTCTGCCGCACTTTTTCTGCCACAATTTTTATGCCACAATTTTTCTTCCATGATTTTTCTGCGACGATTTTTCTGTCACACTTTTTCTGCCTCACTTTTCCTGACACACTTTTTCTGCCGTACTTTTCCTGCCACACTTTTTCTCTATCAATAATGCCTTCCCAAATAACCTTTCCCAAAAATAGATATGAAATGATATTCAAGTGTGATTAAATGAGAGAGCCTTGCCTCTTATTTATACTTTCATGTAGCATCCCACTTTCCTTATTTTATGTATTTCTCCATTAACTTTATTATTTAAATAGTTTCTTTTGTAAACACTTTGACTTTTGGGGGCTTCTAGATGACTCATGAGGGTTCTCCAACTTCACATGGCCATAACTCTCTAACCGTGAGGAGTTATTTAATGTTCCACATACCACTGGAAATGGCATGACATGTACTATCCATCTAGAATGGTCTTACCTACAAATATATCAAAAATCATACCATTATCCATCAAACAAACTTGGGTCCATTACCCAAACCTTTGTGCTACTGGAATTCTCTACTGGACTTTATTCAAGGGTTGACATCAATGGAAACTAACCCAATTAATCAACATAGTGTCCCTGGAAAGAAGACCATGTTGTGGCATCAAAGACTGGGGCATATTGGAGAAAAGGGCCTTCAAACACTACATGGTAAAGGTATTGTTGAAGGTATGTCTAATTGCACTCTGGATTTTGATTTTTGTGAACATTGCATATATGGTAAACATAATCGAGTAAGATTCCCATTTGGTGCTACAAGAGCAAAGGGGACCTTAGAGTTGATACACAGTGATGTGTTTGGACCTTTTCATGTTCCATCACTAGGTAAATATGTGTATGATGTTTCATTCATATATGATTTATCAAGGAACACATGGATTTATTTTCTTAGAAAGAAATATGAGGTATTTGATAAATTTAAAGAGTTTAAGGCTCTAGTAGAAAATAAGATAGAGAAGAAAATAAAGGTATTGAGTACATATAATGGTGGAGAATTATGTGGAAATGAATTCGAAGAATTCTGTAAGAAGTGTGGTATAGCAAGGCAAAAGACTACTCCATACACACCTTAGCAGAATGGAATTGTAGAAAGGATGAACAGGACATTGATGGAAAAAGAAAAGAGGATGCTTAGTGGTGCCAATTTAGGACATGAATTCTGGGCAGATGCAATGGGTACGACATGTTAATTGATCAATCAATCACCCTCATCAAGGTTGGATGATAAAAATCCACATGAGGTATGGACTGGTAAGAAACCTGTTGAGCTCTAGATCTACCTAAGTAAATTAGAGTGCATTTAATATCAATCTGGTGTTTGTAAGACTTAGAGGCATGTCCAAAGTATATGGATTTTAGAGATAGTTTTATCTTTTATGGAGATAACCCAAAGACTTATTCTAAGGCTGAATGTGAAAGAGATGCTAAGCTCCTATTCAGAAGTCATCTTCATAGCTCTCATGACAGCGATCAGCACTTGTTTTCAAATGGTAAAAACCTATTCTAAGGCTGACTGTGCAAGAGGTACTAAGCTTCTATTCAGAAGTCATCTTCATAGTCCTCATAACAGGTCAAAATCCCACGAAATCAAAAACTGTCCTAGATTTAATGCTGCAACAGGGCAATTTCTGCTGAACTGGCCCCCTTTGACCGGCGTTGACCAAGCATCTAGCAGTCTCAGATTTCAAATCTGATAGCTTATTCACCATCCTTGTACATCTGGGAACGCAACCCAAGTGTTGGATTTCGCCCAGGTGTCCTGCAAGTATACAAACGACGGAGCTATTACGGGATTTGGCGAAATCCTGTAATTTCTGCTAAATTTCCAAT
>ML779658.1:1020271-1036187 GCA_009831015.1 Picea engelmannii
TCTTCTTGTGGATCCTCTTCATGGATGCTTTGTACTTCTTCTAATTTTTGAAATGAAGATTCATCCCTAGTGATCATTCTAAATTGTGGACAAGGATTTAGGAATATCTTTGTGGTGGCATACCCTCCTTCTCTAAATGACTTTTTTAACATCATGTTTTTTTTAGATCTTGTTTTCTAAATGGATTAGTAGTTTGTGGGTTTCATTTTATTTTATATTTATTTTTTTTATTTTTATTTTATTTTTGAGTGGTTGGGGGGGTTTTGTTTTGAAAGTCTGCATTTATCATCCCTAAGTTTAGACATAAAGAAACATAATTTAAAATCACTTCTATGCTGTGTTTTTTTTCTTTTTATGAGTATATATGTTTTTTTTTTTTTATGAGTATATATGTTTTTTTTATATCTCTAAATATGCCTCCCCTCTCTTGAACATCTCATAGTTTTTGGTTGTGATGCTTATGTACATGTTCCAAAGAAAAATATGAGAAAGAAGGATAATAAAGTTGAAAGTGTATCTTTATGGGTTCTAAAGATGGTGTGAAAGGTTATAAGATTTGGAACCCAGAAACTAAGAAGAATTTTTACAGTCGGGATGTTGTTTTTAGAGAGGTGAAATATGTTTCCAAACAGGAATTCCTACCAAGGCAAGAAGAACCTAAGAAAATAGAGTTTGAGTTGGATGATGCAAAATTTGAATCAACCGAAGAAGAATAACATCATACCTCGATATTGAGGAGATCATTGAGGGAAAGAAGGCAACTAGAAAGGTATATTCCACCCAATTTTCGTTCTAATTTTTCTTTATCTATTACTGATGATGATCCCAGAACTGCCAGGGAAGCAGTGAAGTCAAAGGATAGTAAACTCTGGAAGAAGGCCATGGTTGAAGAAATGGATGCCTTGGGTAAGAATGAGGCATGGGATATGGTTGAGTTTTTAGCTGGAAGAAAATATGTTGGTAGAAAATGGTTGTTTAAGAAGAAGTTTAATGCAGAAGGAAAAGTGGAGAAATACAAAGCTCAGTTAGTAGAAAAGGGTTATTTTTTAGTAGAGGGAATTGACTTTGGTGATATTTTTTCTCCTGTAGCCAAGTTAACTTCTATTAGATTTATTTTATCTATTGTTACTAATTTTGATCTTGAAGTGAAACAGATGGATGTGTAGAAAAAATTACTACATGGGGATCTGGAAGAATAAATCTACATGAAGCAGCCAAAAGGATTTGTAGTGACAGGAAAGAAAGAGTTTGTATGTAAGATAAAGAAGTCACTATATGGTCTGAAGCAATCACCTAGGATGTGGTACCAAAATTTTGACACATACATCCTTGGATTGGGAGTTGTGAGAAACATGGATGATCACTGTGTATATTCCAAGCAGGTTGGTAATCACTTCATTTATGTAGTGTTGTATGTTGATGACATGTTGTTGGTAGGAAATAACATGTATTTTATCAAGGAGGTGAAATCGCAACTATCCTCCAAATTTGACATGAAGGATCTCGGTGTTGTTAACTTCATTCTAGGAATGGAAATTAAAAGAGATCGTGCAAACAAGAAACTCTGGTTGAATCAGAGAAAATATGTTGAGACGATATTGCAGAGGTTTAATATGCATGGAAGTAAACCCATCAAGGTTCCTATTCCTATAGGTGTAAATTTATCTGCAAATCAGTGTCCCAAGACACAGGAAGAATAAGAGGACATGTCCCATGTTTTGTATGCCAGTGCATTTGGCAATTTGATGTATGCAATGGTGTGTATTAGACCGGACATTGCACATACAGTGGGATTTTTGAGCAGGTATATGTCAAAACTAGAGAAGGAACATTGGACAAAAGTAAAGAGGGTCTTCAGGTATTTGCGTGGCACTACTAGTTATGGATTGTGCTACCAAGGAAGACCAGGATTGGACAAAGTGTTTGACATACACGGGTTTGTTGATGCAGACTGGGTTGGAGATATGGATTGAAGAAGATCTACAAGTGGGTATGTGTTTAACCTATTTGGAGGAGAAATAATTTGGATGAGAAAAACAAAGGTTGTAGTGGAACTCTCAACTACAAAAGTTGAATACATGGTAGCCACTCATGCAAGCAAGGAAGTAGTATGGTTATAGAGATTATGTTCAGGTATTAGGTTGGTACAACAAGTAATGAGATTATATTGTGATAGTCAGAGTGAAATCTTCCTGGAAAAGAACCCTGCCTATCATTCAAAGAAAAAACATGTTGATGTTCAGTATCACTTTGTGAGAGACATGGTTGAAGAAAAGAAGGCGTTGTTGGAAAAGGTTGACACTTTGAAGAATGTTGCAGATTCATTGACAAATTATGTGAGCACAGAGAAGTTATCTTGATGTAGAGGAACAATGGGCATTGCTTCCCTGGATTGTTGACTATGTAATCCTATGAACCCCTGTATGCAAAGAATCCAACAAGTGGGAGAATGTTGGATATGTGTTATATTCTTTGCATGTGTGTGTGGTCGTTTCATATTCAACAACTGTGTTTGATGATCCCAACTTCCTTCATTCTTTGTGTCGTGTGCATTAGGTGATTTCTTGGGGGATTCCTAGGGGGCCTAGGTCCCCCCCCCCCGTCGTTACGTGTAGTGTTCAGCTCTGGGTGGTAGCCTGGAGCCGACAGGGTTTGTGGCAGCGTTCCAAATTTTTTTTGGGGGTGGTTTTTTCTATTTTAGCGGATTTTGCTATTTTTAGAGGTTTTCTAAATTAATCCTGCATTAATGGATTAGGGTTTTGGTAGCTACGAAATACCTAAAATATTGTATACATTGTATGGTGAATGGTGAAATTAATACAAAATTGAAAGGTGTGGCACCAATGAAGGATGGTTTTCTCCCATTTAAGGGTTTCCAGCGTAAATCTTTATGTACTACCTGTATGAGCCATTGATTACTTTATGTGTTGCTTAAGAATCTATATGCATTGCTTTACTTCATAGGTTTAACACTTACAGTTCCCTCGGCACTTGAATTACCAATCTTAGTTGATGTTCATGCTCTTCCTCTGACTTAGAATAGACAAGTATGTCATCCAATAATACTATGACAAACTTATCCAAGTAATTTATGAATATGCCATTCATTAAGCACATAAATATAGTTGGTGCAATGGACAGTCCAAATGGAACTCCTACAAATTAATAATTGTCATACCTGGTTCTAAAGGTTGTATTTTTTATGTCTTCCTCCTTAATTCTTACATGATGGTACCCTGATCTCAAGTCTATCTTTGAAAATATCTTTTCCCCTCTTAGCTGATCAAAGAGGTCATTAATTATGGGTAGAGGGTACTTATTCTTTACAATTGATTTATTTAGTTTTTGAAACTCAATACACAGCCTCAAAGTTCCATCCTTGTTTTTGACAAAGAGTACTGGTGCTCCCCAAGGTGAAACACTTGGATGTATGTACCCTTTCTTCAACAATTCTTCCAACTGCATTTGTAATTATTTTAATTATGGTGTACTAATTTTGTAAGGTGTTTTTGATACTGGGGAAACTCCTGGCACTAAATAAATAGAGAAATCTATCTCCCTCTTTGGTGGAAGCCCTAATATTTCTTGGAATACATCTTCAAATTCTTTTAGTACCGAAAATTCTTCAAGGCTTTTCCCCTTTGTATTTTTTGGTTCCTCCACACGGGCTGTATACAATTGACATCCTTTTCTAAAACATATCTTCAACTATAAGGCTGAAATATCCCTTATAGAGATGGGTCTTGGAACTCCTTTCACAGTGCTCTACTTTTATTCTTCATTAAGACATGTAAATGTCTTGTTATGACAATCTAGGACAACATGATATTTTTCCAGCCAAACCATTCCAATTAGAATATCATAAGATCCCAATGGTATAATATTCAGATCAACATCAGTATTCACACCATTAATACTTATGGGACAAACTCTAACCATATCATGGATTCTCCTTTTGGTTCCAGTGGCTAGCTAAACCAAACTTGATTTTTCAAGATTAATTTTCTCCAAATGTAATCTATCCACTATTTTAGGATCAATACAACAATGAATTTCTCCTGAATCAATTAAAATAGCAACAAGATTATCAATGATCTTACCTTCCACATCGATCATATTGGATTGGTACTCTTCTTGTCAATCATCTAAGGATGCATAAATTCTTCCCATGTCTTATACTATTGTAGCCTCTTGGATGTTGTGCACAGTCTTCACTTTGTCCTTTCTATGAGGGAAATCCTTGTACAGGTGATATTGTTTACATCCCCAACATTGGATTGGTGGTATTCCCATTTTTCCCAAGGAGTCTTCTCTATTGGATTCATCCTTGGCATATTGTTCTTGATGATTTTTATTAGGGCTATTTCTATTGAAAGGAGGTTTGAATCCCTTCCTCCTCCGATCCAATTTATCCTTCTTCTTATCCTTCCAATTTTTTTGCATGGATTATCTGCCCCCTTCCTTTCTCATACAGGTACTTAGCCTTCCTAATGGTTTCAGTCAAATTCATGGGTTCATCATATTGAATCTTCTCTTTGTAAAAGGATGGAAATCCACTTAAAACCTCATTATTTTCACCTTATCATATTTTATAAACCCCATATACTTCAGCAACCCCAAGAACTTATTTTCATACTCTGCCATGGTCATGCTTCCCAGCCTAAGTTCAAAGAAATCTTGAATTTTCTTTTCATAGAAGTGTTATGAAACCAAGTGATCCTTCTCTTATTAATGTGCTCAACCTGCTTCAATTGATCCCACCACATAGAAGCTTTCCCATGTAATTGGTTTGTGCAAATTTTGGCTTCTAGGTTTGATGAGTAGTTATTCAATTGAAAATATCTCTTGAGTCCAAGAAACCATGCTTCGGCATCATCTTCCCTTTCTCTTTCACCATCAAAGGATGGTGGCTTAAGCTTCCTCAACTCTCCTTATGAACTGTTTAATTCATGTCTTCTTCTTTGGTGCCTAAAAAGAGACATCTCTAGACTACTTATGGAATCTTCAGATGCATAAAATTTCCTTGTTGAGTACAGAGGTTAGTGATGTCTATGAGTTCTTCTATCACTTCTAGAATAACTAGTTCTTCTGCGGTCATCTCTTCTTTCATGACATCTTCCCTCTTCCTCCTGTTTTGGTTTGATCCATTCTTTATTTTCCTCTAAAACTTATTTAATATTTGAATAACTTGAGAATTTATCTAATTTTTTTCTCTTATCAGTCTCTCATTGTTTTCTTTGGAACTCTACACTTTTATTTTCAGGCTTCTCACAATCTCTATCAATGTTTCTTTCTCCCCTCTACCCTTGTGTCCATTGGATTTTGTCTCTGCATTCCCAACACTGATATTTTGACCTATGGCATCTTTATCATGGTTGGAAGCTTCCTCTCCTTCTTCCATTTCATCAATATGCATTCTTATACGGAACTGATATGTTTACACCTCCTAATTCTTGAAAATGTGCAAACAACCATTTTGTTAGAATTATGCATATTATAAAAAAAATTGACAAACAATGTTATAGGTCCATTTTCTTCTCAATTCATGAATAATATATTATCATTCTCCATATTACAACAATTCCATGTTACCTTTCTCTAAATCATCTTTCCAATGACTGTAATATTTTCCCAAGTCGATATCTAAGCTGAAAGTTATGGCTTCTTGAAAAGAAAACCAATTTCATCCGCTTTTCTTTTCTTTTGCAATAGGATCTTGTTGAAAATTCCACATCTCCTTTCACTGACACATAATTCAAATTCTTCACAGGTGCTTCCTTCAAACCAATTTTCATGTGACCATGTTTCGAAATCATAGGCGTATTCACTCTTTAGTGCCTTCCTCTTTATTGTTCTACATAGGAGCTTGCTCGAACACAATGTTTGAGGGCTTGCTCTAATTGACACCCTTTACCTTATCATGAGACCGATGTTGGGACCAAGTCCTCTGGACTTTGACCTTCGACTATTCTCCCTCTTCAATCTTATGATTTCTCTCGGAGTTAAACTTCGTCAAAACCCTTCCAATAAATCTACTAGTATAGTGGATGGTCAAGATTTAATCTCTCGATGAATGGATGGTCTTGCCCCATCTAGAGGCTTCAATTATATCAATGTTTGCGACTTAATTAGGTGTTGGTATGGATGACCCTTAACTATATCGGGACTTTGGCTCTCCAAGACTACAAGACATTTTAACTCTCGCATCGTTCAACTCCAACAGAGTGATACGTGTCAAAGTACTTACCCTATCCTTCCACTACTTAATTCGACAACTAATACTAAATCAAGCATTGGGACAGGCGGTCCTTAATCAATTTGAGACTTCGATGCTCTGGGACTTCGGGACATTTCCCCTCCCAAGTCGTTCAAATCCCTCGGAGTGATACCCACTGAAGTCCTTACACCATCCTTCCACTACTCAATCTAATGATTGAGAAATGTCCCAAAGGAATCTATGATTGATGGTTTGCATGAATTCATTACTCCAGGAATTCGACACTTTCACTAGTAGAAAATTTGGACTCCCCCAGAGGCCATACTCCTAGAGATGACATGGCATGTTGATGTCACCTATGGTGACATGTACCCATGACATGCATGCCATGTGTCATTAAAAAATGAATAGGTTGGGGCCCAAAAGGTTCTAAATCCAGGTGACACATGTCCCCACATGGAACCCCTGCCATGTGGCCTACAATGCATCATACATCAAATGGAAAATCCACATTCTTTGCTCCATATTTGACGACACGTGATTTCACGATGGTGGCTTTACACTCCATGGTTTCAACACTTTGGGGCTTCAACACTTCAAGGCTTTTCCCATTCTCCAGTAATCATTGGAGTGGCAAAGTTCTAAAGTTCCTAAACTTCTCTATCCTTCCACCATTGTTATATCCAACGGTCAACGTTACTTTTGAAGTCCTTCCCTTGATCTAATGGTCGATAGGACTTTGGAACTTCAGGTTATAGAAGTTCTAAAAGGGTTCGATTCTCCCAGAGTTAAACTTTCTGAAGTGGTCAATGTCGGATGATCCTGACTAACGACTGAGATTTCACTTGATCCTCCTATCATATCATATTGTTGGTGGGACTTCATGAGTTCGGCCTTTTCATGCTTCTTCCTATCTCCCATAATCATTGAAGTGGCGAAGTTCCAAATTTTTCCATATCCTTCTTGACTTCTATCAATGGTTGAGGATCAACAAGTTCGATTTGACGGCTATGACTTAATCTCTCCCAGCCTCTGGTTTCACCTTTATCTAATGGTCCTCATTCACCTACCTTTCAATCTAACAATCCAGAATTCCTTGATTCCACGGTGGTGATTTATCCCGAATTCAAAGGGGAATGGTCATTATTCTATGATCCTTTACAAAGGATCTCTATGTGCATGACGCTCTAGCTTCTAAAAGATCTTTACAATTATATCTCTCTTGATCTTTAATATGTCAAGGACATATTCATTCTTAACCATAATACCATGTCTAATAGTTTTGTCCCATACCAGTCTAGTGTTTCAACTTGAAGCTATGATATCAATCTGTAACGTACCTAGCCACCCCCAGGCCGGGCAACACTACTTCCACGACAACATACCTAGCCACCCACAAGTTGGGCATGCTACTAGAAAATCACTTTTGAACTTATCTCAAATTCGGATAAATTTATAATTACTGAAGAGGAATGAAATATTCACATGCAGAGTTAAAGATTCATGCTACAACATAAATAAATCATACATATGTCATGAACAAAAATAGTGAGCAAGCATGCATATTATAGATACAAATTTCATAGATAAATAAACACACAATGGAATAAATACATAGGTAAATAAAACCATGATAGAGAGCACTTATCTTTCATGAAATGAATCACCAACTGGTTGCATACCAAGGAAATTCCACCCAACCATAGACATTGTTGTTCCAAGTCTCAACAACAATGTCAACCCCGAGCTAGGGATATGAATCCACAATAATGGTTCCAGAGTGTCACTCGGCTTCCCAAACCAGTCAGCACTCAATCTCTCATGGGATTTTCAACACCCACAACAATCCAAAGTACACCAACTCTCTTTTACCTAGCTTGCACAACCCAAGAGAATGGATCCCCTTCTCTACCATGCAGTCCCTCAATTTGTCCATCTCCTTCCAGGGCCCCAATGCATCTAGTAAATAATCTCCATGGTGGGACTCTCAGGATTTGCAGATGTGAGAAACACTGAACACAGTCCAAAGCATCTCAGACATGTAGGCATTAATTCATGGTTGGAATACACTAGTAGTATTTATGACCAACAAAACCATGGCTCTTCTCCGACAATTTTTTTTCTTTTCCCACGCCAATGTATGAATGAGAAAAGACGAGTGGGTGAAAGAATGAGTGGAGAGAGGATAGAATGAAAGGTGTGAACAACGACCAATGAGTGAGTGAGTGAATGAGAGAAGAAGAAGAAGAAGAAACCCCTCAAACAACCCACAAGATGGGTTTATGTCTTTACTTGCAAATAAATAAACACATAACCTTCCCCAAGAAGCTCGTGTAACCACTCCTCTCCATTAAAAAAATATGGGTAGATAAAATATGAAATAAATACTTATCCCCCAAAGCTCCCTCTCTCGTAGAATCATATCCCCCTATAACTCATGTCCTTGTTTGTCTAACAGCTAGTGATGTATTTATTATTAATAATGATCAAAACATCACATTTTCTAGGCACACCGGCCTCTTTTAAATGTTTGGGCACTCTAACCTTGCATTAAAAAAATACATTATTTAATACGGGGCTCAAAAACAAGGTATTACATAGTGGGTATTTCATGTTACCTGGTCAATAGATCACCCTCATCAGCACTGGATGAAAAGACTCCACAAGAGGTATGGACTTGTAAGAAACCTTCTCTCACAGATCTCAAGGTATTTGGTTGTGAGGCATATGTTCATGTTCCAAAGGAAAACGGGAGTAAGCTAGATAAGAAGGCTAAAAAGTGTATATTTATTAGCTATAAATATGGTTGAAAATTTTATAATCTTTGGAACCTAGAAACTAAGAAGGTTGTGTATAGCCAAGATGCAGTATTTAGAGAAATGAAAGATGTTGTTAAACGAGAAGTCCTACCAAGTAAGGAAGAACCAGAGAAAATAGAGTTTGATTTAAAGGATGATGAATCAGACTCTACAGAAGAATATGAATTAGAAGAAGAAGATTCTCATACTGCATATTGAGGAGATCATTTCGAGAAAGAAGGCTATCAAAAAGGTATACTCCATATGATTTTCGTTCAAATTTTACTTTACCTATTACTGATGATGATCGTAGAACTGTCAGGGAGGCAGTGGAATAAAAGAATGGAAAGATATGGAAAAAATCCATGGATAAAGAAATGACAACCTTGGATAAGAATGAGGCTTGGGATCTAGTAGAGTTGCTGACTAGAAGAAATACCTTTGGTAGAAAATGGGTATTTAAAAATAAGTTGAATACAAGAGGAAAAGTGAAGAAATACAAAGCTTGGTTAGTAGCAAAGGGTTATTCCCAGGTTGAGGGAATTGATTTTGGTGAGATTTTTTCTCATGTTGCCAAGTTAAATTCTATAAGATTTATGTTATCTATTGTTGTTGCATTTGATTTTGAAGTAGAGAAAATGGATGTGAAGACAACATTCCTACATGGGGATATGGAAGAAGAAATCTATGTGAAGCAACTATAAGGCTTTGTTGTAAAGGGAAAGAAGGAGCTAGTATGCAAGCTGAAAAAGTCCCTGTATGGTTTAAAACAATCACCAAGGATGTGGTATCAAAAAATTGATACTTATATGTTGGGAGTTGTCTTCACAAGAAGTAAAAATGATCATTGTGTGTATTTTAAATTAATTGGTGATCATTTGATTTATTTGGTCTTGTATGTGGATAACATGTTGTTGTAGGAAGCAACAAGGAGATTATCCAGGATGTGAAAACTCAATTGTCTTATAAATTTGGCATGAAGGATATCAGTGATTCAAATTTCATTTTTGGCATGGAAATTAAAAGAGATCAAAAAAAGAGAAAACTCTGGTTAAATGAGAGAAAATATGTTGAGACAATATTGCATAGATTTAATATGTAGGAATGTAAACAGATTAAGGTCCATATTCCTGTTGGTGTAAAGTTATCTGTGGATTAGTGTCCCAAGACATAGGAAGAGGAGGAGGAAATGTCTCATGTTCCATATGCAAGTGCAATTGGCAGTTTGATATATGTAATGGTCTATACAAGACCGGACATTGCACATGCAGTGGGAGTTTTGAGTAGGTATATGTCAAAACCATGGAAGGAGCATTGGACAATGATAAAAATGGTTTTCAAGTATTTGTGTGGCACTGCTAGTTATGGATTGTGCTACCAAGGAAGACCAAGATTGTACAGAGTGTTGGACATAAATGGCTTTGTGGATGAATATTGGGTTGGAGATCTGGATCGTAGGATATCTACAAGCGGGTATGTGTTTAACCTGTTTGGAGGACAAATAAGTTGGATGAGAAAAATAAAGATTGTAGAGGCACTTTTAACTACAGAAGTTGAATACATGGCAGCCACTCATGCAAGTAAGGAAGTAGTATGGTTACAAAGATTTTGTTAAGGTATTAGGTTGGTAAATCAAGCTATAAGGATAGATTGTGATAGTCAAAGTGCATTTTTTCTGGCAAAGAACCTGACTTATCATTCAGAGACAAAGCATATTGATATTAAATACCACTTTGTGAGAGACATGGTTGAAGAAAAGAAAGTGTTGCTGATGAAGATGGAAACTTTGAAGAATGTTGTAGATTCATTAACAAAATATGTGAGCACTAAGAAGTTCTCTTGGTGTAGAAGATCCATAGGCATTGTTTCCCTAGATTGTTGAATATGTAACCCTGTAAACCCCTGTATGAAAAGAAAACATGTGGGAGAATGTTGGGTATGTGTTATATTCTTTGCACAGCTAGCTCTAGTGTCTGCTACATTGCGTTGGGTGCACAGGGGGGTTTGAGGGGGGGTTGTTAGGCCCCCCTTTGGGGGTTGCAGGGGTTCAGGGTCAGTGCCCCCGAGAACTTTTTTTTCCCTAAAGAGACGTGTTACATTTTTTCCTCGTTTTTGTGTCACCTCAATTTTTGTGTCAATTGTTGGGCGGTTTTTCAGCACATGGTTTTTTCTGATGATTTTCTATTTTTGGTTAAGGAATTAGGGTTGTTGACAAATCTAGTTCATTGGGTTAGGTTTTTGGATGTCGTTGGATCCTATATGTATATTGTATTGTAAACAATGTATCACTATGAATGGATATAGAATATGTTCGTTTTCCTGGTTTGGGTTTCTAGGGGAAAAATATATGTGTAATGTGTGTATTTTCCATTGTATCTTTTCTATTATTTTATTGAAAATATGTTTGCAGTAAAATATTGTATAATATTAAAATCTACAATAATGCATCTGTCAAAACAAGGGAAAAGGATCAAACATATGGTTTTGGGGATTTTTTTAGAAAAAAGACTAAAACTTCTAGGACAATATAAGAACCCTAAGGTAGAGTGGCTATACTAAGGATAAAATTTCTTTAGATATAACCCCTTGATAGGTTCTTTGTGTTGTGATTATCATTGATGGTAGGTGTGATTGTCATTGATGGCAAGATCAGAGCATGCAACGATGGAAAAACAGGGACAACAAAAGCCCGGGAGGAAAAGCGACAGTGATCTTTGGATCCCATTGAGAATTCTCGATGAACGTCAGATCTAAGCTTGATGTCCGACCGGTGTTGGATCCAGGAGAACCTGCATGTTCTTTAAAGAGCAAGTTGAAGTGGGGTTATGAAATCCTGAAGGCAGGAGGACAGTTTTGGATACCAGGAGTTGGAAGAGTCAAGACTCTTCATCATCAAGAGTCCTGGAATCACGAAATGTGAAACTGCGAAAAACCAAAACCCGAAATAGGCACACCAACAAAGAATTTTGAAGACCGGGAAATAAATCCATTTTGGAGTCCTGGATACCGTAATTTTAAGTGTTGAAACACCTCATCACAGGAGTGCCGAAATGCCGAATCGTTGAAATGTGAAACACCGAAATCCCAAAATAGGCACACCAACAAAGAGCTTTGCAGACTGGGAAATAACTCCATTTCAAAGTCCCAAATACCGAGAGTTGAAGTGTCAAAACACTTCACCATGAGAGTGCCAAAATGTCGAATCGTCAAAATGTGAAACAACAAAATAATAGATCTTTGATCTGACTCCATTTCGGAACTTTGAATACTGGGAGTTGGAGGAGTTAAGCACCGAGACTTTTCACCATAGGAGTCCAGAAATGACAAAATAAAAAATGCCAAAATGTCGTTGATCTGACTCCATTTCGAAGTTTCGGATACTGGGACTTGGATTTGTCAAGAACTCTCACATCAAGAATGTTGAAATCGCGATATGAAAAATCACGAAGAGATCTAGACCGTCGAATCATCAAGAGTGTGGACCATTGATCCGACTCCATTTTGGAGGTTCGGATACCAGGAGTTGGAAGAGTCGAGAGTTGAGACTCTTCATCAAAGGAGTCCCGAAATTCCCAAATGTGAAATGTCTAAATGTGAAATGTGAAAACACCTTTTTGGTGTAGGCCTTGGTCACCGTCGGTGGTCACATCATCAAAGAGCTGTAGAGAAGAGCTCAAAGAGACAAGCTCCATTTCAGAGTTTGGGACATGGAGAATCGAGACTCTTCACCACAAGAATGCCAAAATTCTGAAATACCAAAATACGAAATAAATGCAAGATCCTACGGATCCAATCCAACAATGCAGGTGAATTTAAGTATGATCAGAGGGATATTGTTGCACTTCATAGTGTAATTGCTAGAAATGACTAATGGCTTCTACCAGAGGAATGAAACAGGCCTCAGTGTGATCGCCAGAGAAGATGAAGAGGCTCGAGGCATCTTCCAGTGGAATGAAGACTATTCTTAGAGGTGATTGACAGATGGAAGAGTGTTGAAGCCTGTAACTGCAACAGAGAGGATCAACTCAACTTTGATGGAGAAGACAAAGAGTCTCAACTACGAGAGAGGTGAAGGAATCTCGACATAACACCAGGTGATGATGGACGCATGGGTTTAACTGCCAGAGAAGCTAAAGAGTTGCTATGATGATCAGGAAAAGCACTTGACATGGAGAGAGCATGAAAAAGCATGGTGAGATAGCATGCACACGGTGCACAAAGACTATAAGTATGCGTAACAAAGAAGAGATGGGTTGTTGTTTTTGAGGGGGATTCAGGAGTGTAGAAGGAGGAGTGTGTAGCAGCTAAAATACAGAGAAGAGGAATGGTGCATTGAATGCATATGGTGCACAAAGCAGAAAAGGTAGAAGAATAGAAAGAACAAGGCATGTGTGCAACAAGAGAGTGAGACACTAAAGGAAGGCTGAGGTGCTCTTGTAGAGAAAAATAGAAGATCATAAATCACAAGAAGATGCAGACAGAGAGACACTGATACAAGAGAACAGAGCAGCATAGCAGAATAGTGATAATCCTGGTAAGCCAATGATAAATATTGTATCACTATGATAAATTCATAAATATAGCAAACTTTATATTTCAGGGTGGTTGGGAGGTGCTAGGGAGGATTGTTGCCCTCAAAGGTTCAAGTGGGTGCTTGAACATAGGGAGTTGTAGCTTCCATCTAGTTGCAGCTAGAGAAACTAGGGTGGTAGGGTGGCGCAATGGAGAACTATTGTTCTCTATTGTATAGGTTGGTGCATGTGTGACTGGAAGTTGGTACTTCCATCTAGTTGGAGCTAGAACATTGAGGGAGTTGGTGCTTCCTTTTAGTGGGTGCTAGAGAAACCAAGGAGTTGGTGCTTCCTTCTAGTAGGTGCTAGAGAAAACGAAGAGTTGGTGCTCTCAGCAAGTTGCAGCGTGCAATACAGAGGTTGTAGCCTCATAATGAGTTGGAGCTCATATGTATGATAATGTACAGAATGCAAAGATTACTTATCATATAAAGAAGAAGAGGTTTTTACCCTTTATGGGTTTCCTTAGGAAATATCTGTCTCTGTAGATTTCATATGTGACAATGATGCTGAATGTTCTATTGCTTACTTTCCTGCATTATTGTGATTATCATTAAGTTCTCTTCAAAGAATTTAAAATAAGCATAATTGTTTAAGCATGGTAACAACTGATTCAACCCCCCTCTCAATTGTCCAACACTTTGAGTGTGGCCCCTTCAGGGTGGGCTAGGATGTAGGCACCCTTAGTGAGGAAATGGTGAATGATATATGGTCCTCTCCATAGAGATTCAATTTTTTTGTGGCCTAGAGTGTCATGTGTGATGTCATAGGCTAATATGAGGTCTCCTTCGGTGAAGGATCAAAAGTTAACTTCATTATCAAAGAAAACCTTGGACTATTTCTTGGATGCTTCATTATTTTATAAGGAGGATCAATAATCCTCATCAAGAGTTTCGATATTGAGAAATTGTTGCTATATTGGAGTAGTATCTAGAAAGAGTTCGATTGTGGTGCATAGAGTAGGTATTTCACACTAGATGGGAAGGATGGATTCTACCCTGTGAACAAGATGGAATGGTGTGAAATTAGTGCAAGTTTTGACAACTTTGTGATATTCCCATAATGCATAGAATAACATATGATTCCAATTGTTTTTTTTTTGTTGACCATATGTTGGAGCATGGTATCAAGGAATTTGTTGATGGCTTCGACCTGTCTATTCATTGGGGGTAGTAAGGTGAAGCAAACTCATGGGTAAATATTAGTTTGGCAGATAGCTCAATGGACACTTCATTCTAAAAAAAAATTCCATGATTAGACACAAGATAGAGGGGGACTCCAAAGAAAGTAATGGCATGGTTAAAGAAGAAGCAAGCTACTATGTCATCTATGTTGGTTAATGTGGGCATGGCTTCAACCCATTTGGTGAAATAGTCAACTGTGAATACGATGTACTTGTTCCCATTACTAGATGGGGGTTTGCAAGTCATGAAATCAATGCCCCATTTATAGAAGGGGCCTACTATGATAACATGATGGAGGGGATCTAGTGGATCTCTAGATTTATGTGCAAATAATTGAAATTTGTCATAGTGCTTGATTGCATGGATGTAATCATGGCATAAGGTGGGCCAGAAGTAATAAGCTCGGATGAAATTTTGGGTAGTGGACATCCCTGAAAGGTGACCCCCACATGCGCCACTATAACAATCATTTAAAACCTTCTTGGCTTGTTCAATGGTGAGGTAGTGTTGAAGGATTGTATTTTCCCCTTGTGGTATAGGACCTCTCCGATGAGGAGGTAACATGAAGCTTGATGTTAGATGTGGTGTATATCATCATGAGAGAGATGAGGGAAAAAAAATTAGTGTGAAGGTACACTAGGAGCTTGCCATACCATGGATCATCAGATTAGATGAGAAACGATTGTTCATATGGGAAGTATTCATTGACAGGGGTGTCGCAGGAAGTAGAGGGGAGATCTAAGATTATCTCAGCAAGGACAAGGGATTTTTTTTCTCTTGGGAGTGGACAACTCTAAATCGTATTATTGTAGGATAACAATCCATTAAGTGAATTTTTCGTTGATTTGGTGGTGACTCAACAAGTAGTGCATAGGTTTATAATCTGCCACGACCTTGCTAGTTTGAAGCAAGATGTAATGATGCAGTTTTTGGAATGTGAGGACAACTCCTAGGGCTTGTTTTTCTTCATGGTTGTATTTCAAAGGTGTCCCAGAGAGGTTTTTTTTGATATAGTGAATGATGTCTTCCTTCCCATCATCCCCAATTTGAACCAAAACTCTTGTGACTGAAACCTCTGAGGTTGATAGGTTGTTGTGCATGCACAAACCTCCCAATTTTATTGTCTTAGCATCTCTCCAAGACAAG
>ML779658.1:1036208-1069319 GCA_009831015.1 Picea engelmannii
CCCCCCCCCCTCCAATTCTTCCTACTGGAACCATCAAAATCTCTCTTTTGTGCAAGTGGCTAAGTCTAATTTTTTCCTCTCACTCTCCCCTCTTTGGCATTTCCATTTCCTCCTCATATCACTTTGATGATTCAATTCACAATTCATCGAGTCCCCTCTTCCTTCGTCGACACATAACGTACTAGTGAACACATCCTTCTTCCATCATTTAATTAACGCAACATTGATTTACTCACCTATACATTGGCCTCCTTCCTTAGAACTTGGCTTATGTGCCGACGCGCTTCGCTAAACCTCACTACACACATTCTTATCACTGATGAGGTGCACGTGATCAACACGGACACATCAATAATGTTCACACAATTACCATCACCTCATGCACACCTTTCACCAGTTAACTCTTTTTCACTTGCATTGATGCATCACATAATGATGTTGCTCCATCTCTTTCACTTCATTACATTACTTATTGATAGGGTTCACCTCTTCTTCGCTGACACACTACCTATCGACAACTTTCTCGCTCTTGTCAACAATGTGTCAGCAGAAATACAACAACCCCTCATCGTCGCTAAGTGTGTCTACAACAATATTCTACCTCTCATCGATGTTGATCAATTCAGTGTGACCCCCCTTCATTCTAAGGAATATTTCATCCCCCTCCAAACTTGGACACTTCTTACCATGCTTATCGATTTGTCTCCTGAACATTTATGGTGACTAAGCTTTTCACGCCTAATTAAAACGTTGGTCATTGATCACCTACCATATCTGACCTTCTCCATATTACACTTAGGATCATGTTTGCAGTGTCATCAGTAGATTTCATCGAGCACATCGTCCCATCTTGATTAGTTTGTATTTCTTGATATTATGATTGATTTTGAATTGTGAAAGAATCATCTAGAATTAGATGGGTTAAACATAACACCTATTCGTCTTGCGTTGGCTCTAAGATAAAATTCGGAAGAAACTCAATCCCTCTAGCCCTTAGGAAGTACCAAACACTTCGAATGTGAGTTGGTTGTTTTTGTGGATTTATAACTTCATCCCACCAATCCATCACTACAAAATTAATAGATGAACTATGTTACTATTCATCATATATGACACAAGAATTTGTGGAATCAATTTTGACTGAAAGAGAAACAAATGCGAGACCTGAACTTTCATTAAAAAATGTTTATGAGCATAATTTTTTGGTGCCCATCAAAGTGAAAATTTCAGCCCTGAAACAGGCTAGTCGTATGATTTCATGCGTTACAATTCCAACGCAGCTCACAAAATCGAAATCTAATGCCCGAAAGTGATTGAACAAATCACTTAGGGGTTTTTCCAAAACCGACCTCATCAGTTGTTCCATAGATAAGTTGTTTGTGTGGCATAGTTGAACGGATCACTAGGAGTGCATCTCTAAGTTCTTCATGGCGCAAAATATGGCACTCCAATATGATGTCATATGAGAAAGTTACAATCATGTTCAATTTCCCTCCATTGACGTCTGCATAAAATTTAAGGTGGTCAGTAAAGAACCATTCTCTGTGTCCATGACGTCACACAAAACTTCTAATTAAGATGTTCCTTCTCCTTTGCATAGGATTTCTGAAGTTTAAATTTTTTATTTGGAAGGATGACATTGTCACCTCATATATAATTTAGACATTACCAATTTATATTGAAATGGTTTGAATTAAAATAATTTAATTATAAACTTCATTCAAAGGACATATTGTTGTTAGAAAAATAGGATCACAGAGTAATAAAATAAAAACAAAAGCGGAAATAAAACATAGAAGATACTCAATACAATAGAGACAGAGATATATGTGGTTCACGCAGTGTGGGTTACCTTCACCAAAGAAATTTCCACTGGCCAGGTCCTTCCTTTCTATTATCCAACAAATGAAGGGATACAACCTTCAACACACCTGATGTAACTTCCTCTTATTTATATCACAGTATCCTCTCTCAGAATACAATATTCACAATGATGCATAACCACAATGCATTTCCCTCATAAAATAGGGCTTCCTTCTAGGGAAAAAAACACTAACATAATTTCTATCATCATATATGCAACCTTATAATGAATGGTCCATATTTACTATGAAATTACAATATACATTTATAAGGAAATTTTTCTTTTTGGGGCTTTTCTCCTGAACCCTCATCAAGGAACGTTGTTCCCCGAACCCCCTTCGAGGGCCCGCTTGCCCCCGGACCCTCTAGTTAGGGGGATGATCCCCATGGACCCCACAAGGGGGGAAATCCCCCCTACAACCCCCCCACATGGATGGGTGTACAATATTCTAGGGTGTATAGTCTTCATGGGGTATAAACATGGCTAAACACAAATACCTATGAAACAAGAAGATAATCAGTCTCCACAACCAACAATCTCCCACTTGGAGACTGATCACAACAACTCCACTTTTGTTGTATCTGCTGGAATATACTCCACCTTGGACTTGGAAAATTTCTCATTTTCACCTTCATGCTTGAAGACCAACTAAAACTGAGCAAGAACTCGGTTTCTCCCTAGTTACTCCCTTTGTTAACATGTCTATA
Source organism: Picea engelmannii (assembly GCA_009831015.1). Classification (NCBI taxonomy): domain Eukaryota; kingdom Viridiplantae; phylum Streptophyta; class Pinopsida; order Pinales; family Pinaceae; genus Picea; species Picea engelmannii. The sequence continues at coordinate 1,038,780 of ML779658.1, forward strand.
GGATTCTGGCTAATGTGTATCGTTTCCAATTTTAAATGTCCATCTTCCAAGATAGATCGTATGAAATGGTACCTCAGTTGTATATTGTTATTCTTTGAATGGAAGGTTAAGTTCTTTGCAAGATGAATGACACTCTCACTGTCACAGTACAACCGGCTATTCTCTTGCTTCTTTCCTAATTCCTCCATAAACCTCTGTAACCAAATCATTTCTTTACTAGATTACGTAGAAACAACATACCCTGCTTCTATTGTTTAAAGTGTAACAACCTTTTGTATCTTTGAAATCCAACTTATTTTTGTTCCACGTATAGTAAAAACATACCATGTGGTGCTCCTCCTGTTGTCTTTATCACCCACCATATCTGAATCAACATATCCCTGTAGAACAGTAAATGAACCTCCAAAACATAATGCATGAGTAGAAGTACCTCTCAAATACTTGAGAATCCACTTTACTGCCTCCCAATGTTCTTTACATGGATTTTTCATATACCTTCTCACAACTCCCACTACATGTGCAATATATGGTCTTGTGCAAACCATCGCATACATCAAGCTGCCAATTGTTGATGAATAAGGGACCCTAGACATGTATTTTATCTCCTCCTATGTCTTGGGACACATTTCCTTAGTTAATTTGAAATGGCTGTCCAAAGGTGTACTAATTGGTTTTGCATTTTGCATTCTAAACCTCTCCAACACCTTCTCTATGTACTCACCCTGAGACAATGTCAATTTACGATTTTTCCTGTTTCTTGTTATTCTCATACCAAGTATTTTATTTGCAGCACCCAAATTCTTCATCGCAAATGAATTAGCTAATTTCTTCTTGAGTGCATTTATATCCTTCATATTAGACCCTACAACAAGCATTTAATCTACATACAATAGAAAGATAATATATCTTCCATTTTCTAGACTTTTAAAATAAATAAAGTGATTAGAATGACATCTATTATAACCTTGTTCTGTCATAAACCTGTCAAACTTCAAATACCACTTCCTTGGATCTTTCTTTAGGCCATACAAAATCTTCTTCAACTTGCATACCAAATTTTCCTTCCCTTTGACCTCATACCCCTTTGGCTGCTACAAATAAATCTCTTCCTCCAAATCCCCATGGAGAAAATATGTCTTTACATCTAACTATTCAATATGAAAATCTTCTATTTCCACAAGACTTAAAATAGTGTTAATTGAAGTCATCTTAACAACATGAGAAAATATTTCATCAAAATCTATACCTTTCTTTTGTGCAAACCCCTTTACAACAAGTCTAGCCTTGTACCGTTTTTTTCCTCCATCTTATTCTTTCAACTTGTAAACCCATTTATTATGTGATTCTCTTTTTCCTGCAGGCAACTGAACCAAGTCCCAAGTCTAGTTATTTACCAAAGAATCCATTTCCTCTTTCATGTCTTCTCCCACTTCTTTTTAGTGTCTACTTGCATTGCCTCTTTATAACATTATGGTTCACCAGAATTAGTCAACAATAAATAATACAATGAAGGAGAGTATCGTTCAGGGGGTCTACTTAACCTAGTATATCTTCTAACAACACTTGTAGGAGTTTGAGTACATATTTCTCCTATTGTTGTACATTTTGATTTTCTGGTACCTTTGGAATTTATTTTTCAGTGATCTCATCAAGCACTGTATATTTTGGTTTTTCTTTTTCCTATTTCTTTCCCTACAACTGATCTTTGTACATGATCTTCTCATTGAATATACATCTTTACTCCTAATGATTTTTTTATTTTCGCAATCCCATAAGCGATAACCAAAATCATTAACATAGTATCCAATAAAGATACACTTCTTGGATTTTTCCTCAAGCTTTGTTCTATTTTCTTTATCAATATGGACAAATGCTTCACAACCATTCAAAAAAGAATAGTTTACCTTTTTACCTATCCATTCCTCCTCTATAATTTCACCATCCAAAGAGCTTAAAGGTCCTCTATTTATTAAGTAAACAACAACATTTACAACATCTACCCAAAACTGTAAGGGAAACCCATCATGCAATCTCATACTCCTTGCACGCTCCATGATTGTCTTGTTTATCCTTTCTGACACACCATTTTCTTGTGGTGTTCCTGGAACTGTCTTCTCTCTACGAATCTTATTGTATGAATAGTAATAATCAAACTCATTGATACAATATTCACCTATATTGTTTGATATGAGACACTTCAACATTTTTCCGGTCTCACTCTCAACCAAAGCTTTCCATTTCTTAAAAGTATCAAAAACATCATATTTTTTTAATGCAATAAACCCAAGTTTTTCTAGTTGCATCATCAATAAAAGTAACATAATAACGAGAGCCACCAAGAGATGATACCTGAACTGGTCACCATACATCTATATGCACAAGCTCTAACCTTTCACTCTTCTTTTCTTTTTCGACTCTGAGAAATCTGACTCTCTTCTATTTTCCATAAACACAATGCTCACAAAAATCCAAATCAATTTGTTTAAGATCTAGAAACAAATTCATTTTATGAAGTATTTGCATCCCCTTCTCACTCATTTGTCCAAGCCTATGATGTCACAGTGTTGTATCAACTCATGTAGAAGCTAAAGAGATAGAAGAGTCAATATTATTAGTACATAAATACAATGTCCCTACCTTCCCTCCTTTTTCTATCACCAGTGATCCTTTGGTGACCTTCCACACCTTATCTATAAATATGGATATACAACCTTCACTTGTCAACTTCCCTGTTGAAATTAAATTTTTCCTTAGATATGGAACATGTCTTACCTATTTCAACAACCATTGGTTTCCATTCTTTTGTTTTATTTTTACCTTTCTCATTCCAACAATTTTGCATGGTGCAACATCACCCAAATAAACTTGTCCAAAATCACCTTGAACATAATCTAGAAAATGTTTCCTATGGGGTGGCATGAAATGAAGCCCATAAATTTATTACCCAAGAATCATAAATATTATCTGCAGAAAGAATCAAAGCATCTTGTAACACATCACCTATTACATTTGCTTCATGATTTTTTTCTTGTTGTCCATCTCTTTGTTTCTTTGGAGATCTGCAGTCTTTCTTCATATGTCCTTTCTTCCAACAATTCCAGCATTCTATCTTTCCCAGTCTAGATTTGGATCTTCCCTTCCTAGAATTCACGTGGTTCCCTAAGCCCTTTCCTCTATCCTTTTGTCTTCCCCTATTTTTCATGTTTAATGCATTACCTGATGTTTCACCTGTGTTTTTCCGTCGCATTTCCTCGCTAAGGATAACACCAACAACATCATCAAATTTTAAAGTGTTTCAACTAGAGACAGAGTTACTTACAGCCATGACCAAGCCATTCCAACTTTCTGGCAATGAGCACAAGATTAGAAGATCCCTAACCTCATAATAAAAGTCCACTTTTATGGAACTTAGTTGATTAGTAACTCTATTAAATTCCTTTAAATGATCTGCAATAGGCCCACCTTCCGACATCTTCATATTAAATAGTCTCTTCATTATAAATACCTTAATGGACACCGAGGATTTTTCATACAATTTAGTCAATGCATCCATCAGCTCTTTCATTGTCTTTTCTTTTGAAATAATGAAATCCATCGACGTTTTCAGGCTTAATTGTATCATTCCTAGTTCCTTTCTGTCAAGAAACTCTCATTATTTGTCCTTCATGGCCATCAGCTTCTTTGTTATTCTACCCAATGGTAGGAATAGATCCTTCTGATATAAGTAAACTTTCATCTACATCTTCCATAACTGGCAGTTTTTTCCGTTAAATTTCTAAACCCTAAAATTTCCATCTTCTACCATTGCTCCCACTCGAACCACGAACCCTCTTTTCCCTGTGAGTTACCTTTTGCTCTGATACTAGTAGTTAGAAAAACAGGATTGTGGAGAAATAAAATAAAAGAAAATGCAAAAATAAAACACAGAAGATACACAATACAATAGAGACACATATATATGTGGTTCACCTAGTGTGGTATACATCCACTAGAGAAATTTCCAACTCCTTCCTTTTTATTATCCACCAAATGAAGGGATACAACCTACAACACACCCATTGTAACTTCATCTTCTTTCTCTCACAGTATCCAATCTCATAATACAATATTCGTAATGACACAGTTGTAATACATTTCCTTCATAAAAGAGGTCTACCTTCTAGGGAAAAAATCCCTAACATAACTTCTATCGTCAGATCTATGACCTTATAATAAATAGGCCAGATTTAATAAGAAATTAGAATATAAATTTACAAGGCAATTTTTTCTTAGGGGGGATTCACCCCTGAACTCCTAGCAGGGAACATTGCCCCCCGAACCCTTTTCGGGGGCCCGTTTTCCCCTAGATCCCCCATCTAGGGGGATGAGCCCCCCAAACCCTAGAGGGAGGGCAAGCCCTCCATTCAACCCCCCACGTGGGTGGGTGTACAATGTTCCTGGGTGTACAGTCTTCATGGGGTATAAACACGGGTGAAAACAAAGACCTATGAAACATGAAGATAATCAAGTTCCACAACCAACACATATGGCACTTAAGAAAAGAAACGTTGAATGGCATGGAAACAATAAAGTGAATGCATTTTTACCTAATAGGAATGAGGGCTCAAATAGTCATTGGAGGTTTTAAGATAAAGTGCTCTGATACAAATCAGAGGAAATGGAAAAAACCTCTTTGAAGTCAATCGGAGGACATGGGAGAAAATGCTTTGATTCACTCAACAGACTTGAAGGAAGTGTTTCTATTCATCGATGAACTTAATTGAAACTTTGTCGAAGCTGGTCGTAGAACTTGAACCAAAGTGTTCCAACTTAATTGAAAAACTTGATAGAAAGTCTGTCGATGAGCACTCAACAACAACAATGTAAGAAGAAACTATGTTTCCCATCAGCAAGACTACGCAAAGAACAATATTAGATCTGATCTGGATCTATCTGCAAATAATGTAAAGGGAAATGAAATGGTTCATCCCCTATTTATGCACGCTCAATTTTATGCCAAACAGAAGTCCAGTCACTCATAGATTCATAGTTTTGAGTTTTCGTCCGTGATATTTCTATACAATTTTTTTTAGCGAATCGGGGAATCAAAAAGTTGTTTATTGATAAAATGAGAAGTAAAGAATGCAGAGAAAGAGTAGAGAAGAAATAGAATTCAGTATATTAGGAATGTAAGTGAAAGAGTACAAAATGCAAGTAAAAAGGGAAACTAGCTGAGCTAAATAGGCTCAAGAAAATAAAGAAATGATAGTACAGCTGGCAATGTATAGTCAGACTGTTGAGGTTACATTATATTTAACACTCCCTCTTAAACTCAACAGTTACAAACATCAGCATTGATGATGCCCAAGTGTTGTCTCTGAAAATCAAAAACGGATTTTCCTAGTGGCTTTGTGAAGATATCTGCGAGCTAATCTTGAGAGCCACAAAATTTAAGTGCAATATCACCATTATTGACTAGCTCGTGGATGAAGTGAAAGCAAGTGTCAATGTGTTTGCTTTTCTTTTGAAACACATGAATTTTGGATAGAGAAATTGCTGAGGTGTTGTCACACAAGATAGGAGTTGGATCCTTTTCTGTATGTGACATATCTTTCAATATTCTTCTTAGCCACACAGCTTGACAGGAAGCTGAGGTAGCAGCAACATACTCTACCTCTGTAGAAGATATTGATACAATTGGTTGCTTCTTTGATGCCCATAAAATCAGGTTCATGCCCAGGTGAAAAACATGTCCTGAGGTGCTTTTCCTATCATCTAGGCTGCCTGCAAAATCACTGTCTGTGTAACCAGAGAGTTGATTATTATCAGATTTAGTGTATCATAAGACAAAATTGAGAGTTCCTACAACATATATTAGAATCCTTTTCGCCATCCTCCAGTGAGAGTCTTTGGGGGATTCCATGTATTTGGAAACAAGGTTGGCTACATACATAATATCAGGCCTAGTTGTTGTAAGATACAACAAACTGCCTACTAAACTTGTGTACATGGTAGGGTCCACTATAGGGCCTTCATCTTTCTTGCTCAATTTTGTGCCTAGGGGTATAGGGGTTTCTATTGGATTGCATTCTTCCATGTGGCATCTTTTGATGATGTCTGCTGCATACTTTTTCTAATAGACAAAAATTATTTTGGTTGATTGATCAACCTCAATCCCCAAAAAATATTTCATTATGACAAGATCTGTCATCTCAAACTCAGATTGCATGGCATGTTTAAAATTGGTTAATTCAATATTGCCAGTATATATCATGTCATCAACATATAAACATACAATCAAAATTTTATTGTGCTAATCTGTTTTGGTGTAAAGAGTTGGCTCATTTTGGCTTCTGTTGAAACCACTTTTTTATCAGGTAAGTGTCAATTCTGTTGTACCAAGCTCTTGGAGCTTGCTTTAAGCCATACAAGTCTTTCTTCAACTGATATACTTTGGCTGGCTGTTCTTGGACTTCAAATCCAGGTGGCTAATCAAAATAAACTTCTTCTTCTAAGAAACCATTTAGGAAGGCTGACTTGACATCCATCTAGTATACTTTCTAGTTGTGTTGGGCTGATATGGCCAATACAGTCCTTACAGTGTCTAATCTTGCTACTAGAGCAAAAGTTTCACCATAATCAGTACCTGGTTGTTGTGAGAATCCTTTGGCAACAAGTCTTGCCTTGTGTTTTTCAATCTACCCTTTTTCATTGAGTTTAGTTTTGTAAACCCACTTGACACCAATACTCTTCTTGTGTCTGGGAAAATCAAAAAGATCCCATGTCTTGTTCTTCTCAATGGAGTCAATTTCTTGGTTCATGGCTTGAACCCAATGTGGCTCCTTAGCTACTTCTTTAAAAGATGTAGGTTGACATGACATTAATGCAAAAAGATTGTGTTGTTCAATATCATCCAACTGCTGATGGATTTCTCTCAAACTTTGGGTTCTCTGATTTTGAAGTTCAGATGATGAGTCTCTTCTTGAAGTTGAGTTATCCTGAGAATTTTCAGATTGTCCTTGTACCTGCAATCTTGGAAGAGCAGGTTGAGGTATTGGCTCTCTTGAATTTTCTGCGTTTTCAGAACTTGGCAACAATGGATTTTGACTGTCCATTTGTTGATTTTCAGATTCATTCCAGAGTTGATTTTCTAGAAATTTTACATCTCTGCTGAGAATTAGTTTCTTTGAGATTGGGTTGTAAAGTCTGCAAGCTTTAGATGTTTCACTGTATCCAGTAAAGATACATTTCTCACTTCTATCATCCAGTTTCTTCCTTAATTCAGAAGGTATGTGAGCGTATGCTATGCATCCGAATGTCCTTAGATGCGCAACATTTATCTTTGTCCCACTCCATGCTTCTTGAGGGACTTTCATCTTTAGACTTGTGGTTGGATATCTATTCAAGAGATAAGCTGAGCATGCTACTGCTTTAGCCCAAAAAGTATTTGACAAACATTTCCCTTTGAGTAGGCTTCTTGCCATGTTCATTATTGTCTGATTCTTCCTTTCAGCCACTCCATTCTGTTGTGGAGTATACCTGGTTGTAGTTTGCATGATAATGCCTTGTGATTTGCAGAAATTTGCAAATTCGTTGGAGTTGTATTCTCCTCCTCCATATGACCTGAGAGCTTTTATATATTTGCCACTTTGTTTTTCAACTTCTGCTTTGAATTCTTTGAATTTTTCAAAAGTGTCAGACTTGTGTCTGAGAAAATAAATCCATATTTTCCTGCTAAAGTCATCAATAAACGTTAGAAAGTAAAACCTACCACCTATTGACTCTGTTTACATTGGTCCACATAGGTCAGTGTGAACAAGTTCGAGATGTTGTTTGGCTTGAGTGGAGGACTGTGGAAAACAAGTTCTTTTATGTTTTCCAAGTATGCAAGACTCACATGGGGAATTTCGTTCTATGAAGATAGGAAGACCTTTAACCATGGAGTTCTTATGTAGAAGACTGATACTCTGAAAGGGTAGATGTCCAAATCTTGTATGCCAAACCATAGTTTCAGTGGGGGTGGTTGCACTTTGTGCACATGTTTGGATCGGATTTGCAGTTCTGAGGGTGAGGGAAAACATCCTATTCTGAGTCATGTGGATTTTAGAAATCAATTTTTTGTTGGGGGTTTTATCATATATCCTGCAAGATGCTCCCTCAAAAAGTACCTTATAGCCATGTTCAATGAGTTGTCCTACACTTAGTAGATTATGTTTTAGATCTAGAACATGATAGACATTGTTTATGTCTTTCTTTACATTTTGTTTAGTAAGAATAGATACAGTTCCTTTTCCTTGAACTTTGACTAAGGAATCATTTCCAAGTGTAATATCAGATGAAATTGAAGAATCAATGCATGAAAGTAAATCTTTGTTACCTGTCATGTGCTTGTTGCATCCACTGTCTAGCAACAAAAGATCTTTAGGTTGTTCTTCAGTCTTGTGGCATGAGAGAAACATACCTCTTGAGGTTTCTCCTGTATGATTTGACACATGTACTCTGCCTGAGAGTTGATCTTCTTGCTTATTCCTTCATTCAGATTCATAGTGCCCATACTTTTTGTAGTAATAGCATTGTATGCTTGAATTGTCATGTGATCTTCTCCCTCTGCCTCTTTGAGGCTGAAAATTCTGATTCTGGTGCTGTTGTCTGTGACCTTGGAAATTTTGATTCTGGTTCTGTTGTCTATTACCTCCACTTGAGTGTTTGTTACTTGTAATACTCCCTCGTCCTTGGTGACCCCTGACTCTTCCTCTGCCTCTCCCTCTGGTGAAGGAGAATTGAGTTTTGAAGGCATTGGCAATTGACTCATCTGTGAGATGTAGTCTGGTCTCATGTGTCACCAGGGAACCAATTAGTTCATCAGTTGAAAAACGTGACAAATCCTTGGATTCAAGGATTGTTGTAACAACCTTTTCAAATTTCTTTGGTAAAATTCTAAGAACTTTCTCAACAATGCGTTGATCAGTGATGGCTTCACCAGTCAATCTGATCTGGTTCACGATCCCCATGACTCTAGTCATACACTGATCCACATTTTCAGACTCTGTCATTCTTAAAGTTTCAAATTGCGTCCTCAAGGTGTGTAGTTTGATTGTTTTGACACTGTCATTTCCTTGGTAGGCTGATTTAAGGATGTCCCAGGCCTGTTTTGAAGTACTAGCACCTGTGATTTTTGAGAAAATCGAGTCATCCACTGAATTTTGAATCCAAAATTTGGCTTTATTCTCTCTATTCCTTTGTGTTGCCTAAGAAGTTCTCTGTTGGTTTGTCATGGCAGAAAGGTCTGTTGGATTTGGTTCCACATATCCAAGATCCATTGGATCCCAGCACTATTGTGCTTGCAAGAAGGATCTCATTCGAAGAGACCAAAACTCATAATTCTTTCCAAGAAGAATCGAACCTTGAGTTGGTCCTAAATTGCTAGACATGGCCATCTTTAAAGAATTTAACAAAACAAAAGAAAACAAATTGTTAGAAATTTCATGTTTACCTATTTCCTGCGCGTAAAACCAGGTCTTCTAATTTCTTGTAGTGACTTCAGACTGAAAAACACGATGTAAACCACTTCTTTGACTTTGATCAAGCTCAATTTGACTATTCGAGCAAAAGATCTACTGATTTATGGCTTTGATCTATGTTCTTTAGCAACTGTAATACTGCAGCAACTATGGCCCCTTTAATGGCAGAATAGGGATTTCTAAGTTTACTCGAGATCCAAAGAAATTTTAGCTTTGCATATGACCATGGGCAAAAAAAACCAAGTGCTACGGGATTTTGTATTTCGAGACTTTCACATTTCGACGCTGAAGGTAGCAGTTCCTTCGAATAGCCGAAATGAAAAATTGCTTCAAGGATCAATGATCCTCGTTGATTTGAGATCAATGGCCACAGTTTCTTTGGAATTTTGTGATCAATGATCTACGATCCTCCATGATTGGAGATCTAATGGTCTAGATCTACACTCGATCAACGACTCAGATTATTTTGAAATTTCATGTATCGCGAGTTCGCGAGACTCTCACCTTTGATTTCCCGATAGCCGAAATCGCGATGGCACTTGCATCGATGGTCCATATCCTTTCGAGATTTCACGAATCGATATTTCATGACTCTTGAACTCTCGTCACGATGTTCTCCAAACCCTGAACTTCGAAATGCCAAAATTTTGATGGCGCTTGGATCTGCTACCACTTGTCCTTTGAGATGGACGGTCCTGATTCTCTCGCAAAATCTTCTTTCCCCAGTCTTCACCTTAATTCTCTCAGTGCCATGAAAAAACGTTGATGGCTTTCAGATCTTCTCCACTTGTCACTCAAGATCCAACGGTTGGAGTGATTTTGTGATTTCGGGATTTCGCGTATCAAGGTATGGAATGAAGTCTCCTCTGCTTGTCCAACTCCCAATTCCCAATTTCACGATAGTGTCAGATCGATGGTGCACGATATTTATCGATCCAATGGTTCATATTGAGTTGTGATTTCATGATTCGCGATTTCTCACCACAATGTTCTCTGACCTTTACTCCCTGCAAGTCAGCGAAATGCCGAGATCTCGCCATGTGTCCTCCTTGATGGACGGTCCTAATGATTTCGGGATTTCATGACTTTGCAAGTCGGCTTTTCTTTTGTGTGCTCCAGAGGACTAAACCTCGTGCACTTTCTCTTGGATCCGATGGCTATCGGTCCTCTGCACTAAATATGATGGATAAAAATCTTTTTCATTTTCTGCATGCTCCTCATCCTTTCTGAACTCAATCAACGCCTTAGATCTGTTAGCAAGACCGATCTTATGGATGCATATGCTTTTCCTTTGCTGCTTTAGTGTGTTCTTTGTTTTTCTTTCAAAGAGATTCTCCCAAAGCAAGGAATTCATGAATCTTTCACGAATTTGAAAGACTTTCATGAATTCTTTAAATCTTTCTGCCCTCTGCAACAGACTTTCATGAGTTTGTGAGAATTTTTCAAATTCTTTAACTGTTTCTGCCTTTTGTAGCGATCTTTCATGAATTTTAAATAATTTCACAAGATCTTTAAACGTTTCTTCCTTTTGCAGCTATCTTTCATGAATTTGAAGAAATTTCGTGAGATCTTTAAACATTTTTGCCTTCTGCAGCTCTTACTCCTCAATCTTTTTAGCGTATTGTGCTCTGCTTCCTCGTGCATGCTTTCTGCGACGTTCTTTTGAGCGGATGGTGGACTACGGATTTCTCTCCAGGCTTTGTGAAGAATATCGTGTCCTATGCTCTCGTTCACAGTGTAAGCGTTGTGCTTCTTTGGATCGGGTTTCTCTCCAGACTGTGTGAAGAGGCTTACTGCTGAAGCTCTAATACCATGATAAAATCAGAAGCAAAGAATACAGAGAAAGAGTAGATAAGAAATAGAATTAAGTATATTAGGAATGTAAGTGAAAGAGTACAAAATGCAAGTAAAAAAGGAGTACTAGAAAAGGGAAACTAGCTGAGCTAAATAGGCTCAAGCAAATCAAGAAATGATAGTACATCTGGCCAGGACAGTTGGCAGTGTATAGTCAGATTGTTGAGGTTACATTATATTTAACATTTATAGCTACTATCTTCGATTTTCCTATCAATTTGCACCACCTACATTTTTAGATGAAGTACCAGTCGAGGACAGGGATATATGTGAGTTGGTTGAATCCCAGATACATTTTCAACGTCAAATTCGGATGCACGATTTTCAAAGTGTATAAAAAATGTGATTTTTGTTGGGTTGCATCTTATTCACCAGCAAGCATAAAAGGGACATCTCCCTAGAAACCAACTCATCCAGTTAATAACCACTTTGAAAAAACACAATGTTTTAGGTTTCCATTAGCATTGGAAATAATTTTCCATTTCAAAACATTTAATGGATGTCTCATTGTTGCTAATCCTAAACTAGAAATAAAGCCAAAATTGGCAGACAACGCGCATTGGATGTGTGCATTTGATTGAAATTAATGTGTGCATTGAAATCGATGAATAACTATCTTTTGATGCTAGCCACATTTTAAGGAAATTGGTGTTGGTACTAGTCTAACACACACATCGCAGCAATGACCATGTTTCTTGCAGCTCAAGGATATGCATCGCTCAAAAGTCCTCTACCGAGAAAAATAGCGATATTATCACATCTACATAATGAATAAACCCTCGGTGACCTCCATGGCATGTGGTGAGAAATACAGGTAACTTGAGCATGGATTTAAACCATAATCAATGACCCCAACATTTTATACACGAAATATAATACACCAACGTTAAGGAGTTCACCTTTTTCTCTATCACCATCCCCTTCAACATTATCTACTATAGAAAATTCTCCGTTATATTAAATTTAGCCAACACCTCCATTGATACATATCATTGTTATGAGAAACCTACTGACAAAGTTACATGAACCAAGGCAACAACCAGTTTAGTTGAATAGCTTGTCAACAATATTTCGATTGGGAGTTTTAAATAATATCACATCTACTGTATTGGTTAAGAACAATTTGAATGGGCTTAATGATTAAGAACATTTGTTTCCTCCTAAGAGGTCACAAGTTCAAATCCAGAGGGATAGGATATGTATACCTCTATAGACTTTACCTATCAAATCCTTGGGAAAAGATATTACAAAAACGGTAGACAATACAATTCTTTCTACAGAAAAACTCTTTGAAAGAGGAGGGTTTTATCACAGTCCATCGATAGTCTTCTATTACATTCAGACAAGTTAATACTAAGTGCATTGATACCATTGGCCAAGTTGAGACCCAGTGCATCAATTTAAAAAGAGTCTGGAGGTAACATGAGCTCCTATACAATACCCAAAGATGAAGAGAACACGGGGAGAAATACTTGGGTAATTTAAAACTATTAATTCACACTATTGTTTGGTGAAGTGTAAGAGGAGAATGTGACATAACCCATGACTCCTCCTCATATATTTCTCCAATGTGAAGTGGGGAAAGGATGTGACCAAGCCACCCCTTCTCATTTCTCTTTCATTCAACATGAAAACCTTTCATGAAGTGGAAATGATCATTAGTATCATGATGCAAGGTGGAAATATAGGGATAGATGTGTCATCTCTATCACGAGTAACTGGGTTGCAAGTTTGACGCACAATCTTATATTCAATGAGAAAGATGAAACTCTAAACGAAATGTTATTACCTTTCATAGACTGGATCTTTTGAACCTAATCCAATTGCTCTCAATATGACTTAGGCACAATTTGGTACAATAAGTCTCACTGACTCTTACACACAATTTGGTACATTAAGGCTCATTGACTCTTACACAGGCAATTTGAGTGCATCACAAGATATGTGCCCTTTTTTTTCACTAACTCTAGAAAGTAACATGATTCACGACAATTAACAAATGGTAATGTACTCCAGATAGGTTGCATAAATGGAGAAATCAAGACTTGGTCACATCTACCCATTATTGTCAGACAAGAGACCCAATCACCAATCTGGATAATCTCCCACATCTGGTAACACATAGTCAAGCATCTCCTTGAAGTTGTGAACCACTAATGTGGAACAACATGAAGAAAACAAAATTTTAGAGTTGAATACAACATGGTAAGATCGAGATAATGAAATTAATGAGATTCCATCCATGGCACCCTCAAGTATGTTGAAGATTGCCACTTTCAAACTCCTGCCTTGAACCTTGATACTTGTGAAGAATTGGCTTTATTTTTTCATAAAGACTTGATACAAGAATGCATAGATTAAAGTTTAAATAAGGCTTGACCGCCTATATCTCTGGAAGATACATGAAGGACTCATTTGATGCACTAGCAAGCACAATAAGACACTATACCAGCAACCATATTGGGAATGAGAAGTTAAGAGGAAAGTGGACAATTCAAATTGAAAATGCAAAATAGCCTTAGATAGTGATCACTTGCCTAGAGATCTTAGATGAATGTGCGCCAACAAGGTCATTTGGTGAATTTCATAACTCATCTTCCATGGTGAACTTCATAACTCATCTTCCATCTTTCACCTGACGAGGTTCATGACTTAGCCTCCGATGCACATCGGAAGAGTTTATTCAAACTCCTCTGATGGAAAGTCATAGGAGTTAGTTCAAACTCCTCAAATTCCTTCAATGGGAAATCAGAGGAGGAGTTAGTATTAACTCCTCCAAAACATAAAAAACTTATTTTCATAAAATGGTCATAATCATAAAATGGTCATAACTTTTGATTAGGGTGTCTAATTTATGCGTTCTTTATATCCTTGGAAATTTATTTCTGATATATACAACTTTATAGTTATAGGTTTTAATAAATTCCTAACTTGTTTCCTTCATTTTTCAAGATGAATATCTGGTACATTATTAGCAGCCCCAAAAAATGCAGCACCTCAATCATGAGTGGATGAACCAAGGATTGAATCCAAGGAAGTTTACTTGATATTTGTTGGACAAACAGTTTTGGATCAGTTTTGGATACAATTTTGAGAGAAAAAACCTAAGTATAAATAAATTGCATAGAATAAAGGAAGTGTGCAGAAAGAAGAAAACGCGTAAAAGGTAGAAAGGGCATAGAAGGAAGGAAAGCACGCAAAATGAAGACAACTCATAGATAGAAGAATAAATAAAGTGAGTGAGAGAAGGAAGCGTGAAGGACAATAGTGCACCTTTCTAGAAATAGAAGAACAACACAAAAGTTGTGTAAAGAACGACAAGTAGAAGAAAACAAATGACAATTTAATTGAAGCTGGCCATGCCATGCATTGTAATGGATTATTTTTGGGATAGATAGAATAGGGATTTAAGCCCTAGATTTTGGGTATAAATATGTAACAATATTGAGAAAAAGAGAGATATGTGGGTGTGCATAGAAGAGAGTCAATGCTATGAAAAGGTTCTGAATGTAATAGAAAGTTGGGAAAAGTCAGAAGATGAATAAAGAAAGAGTTTAGATAGGATATTATGTCTTGTGTTCTTTCCTTGTCTATGTTCGTTTATGAATGATTCCATACTTCGCAGACTAGACATAGTTTATGGATTGATTATGCTGCAATGTTCATGAATGACTGTGATAATCTATGTAATAAGCAGGAACATACATAATCTATAATAAGAAACCATGATTCACGCATCCACCTCCCTTTCCCTTACTACTACAAAACACTGGTTCTTACAACCCCAATAGATACCTCAGGTGAGACTTTATCTACGCAAGTAGGTGATGGCGAAAGGGCCGGTGTCTTGAGGGTTTGTTGGTCATAGTTGAACCTAACCTTGGGTCTTACAACCAGTGCACAGACTGGAAGCCAGCCAACAAATGGTTCCATTGTCGGGACTGGGAAATTGTGACTACGGGAATGTTTTGGAGGCCAACTAAGAAGGAGATCATGGATTGGTTAGAACAAGAAGAATGGGAATTTTCATGACAGGAGAATAGGTACCCTCAAATGAGTGACAAAGAATGGATGCAAAATTATGTGTTCATGGATTTGCATGAAGTTTTCTTTGGTGAATTCCCAGAAATTATGATTAAGTGGCTAGATAGGTTGCTAGAGAATAAAATAAGGTTTAGTGTTGCAACACCGAAGAATTGGAATCTTGAATTGGTAAGACAGATGAATTCGGTAAGAAACCCAACTACTCGAGAAATCATTTTTTGGTTGGATAGTGTACTAGGAGGTTACGTTATAGAATTTTCTGTAGATTGCATTCAATCATACAATGTTTCATAAATATTTTTGTTCAAAGGCCCATGTGGAATGTTCTTGAAATCATTGAATACATTGATAAAAATGTTGTTATGTGAAAAACATGTGATGACAATGAAGTCTGATAGCTAAACGAGCTTTGTGCACATAGGGGAGTTGGATGATAACATAAGGATTGCCTAAGAGAAGGAACAAAGCAATGAAAAAGGAAGGACAAGACTGAGGATGCAAGACTGTAATACACTAGAGGAATATTACAAGTTTGGAGACTTGCGTGGAGGAAGGAGGTACAAAAGGAAAAATATTGGGGCTAGGAGAGAAGATTCGCTCAATGATCCAGAAGATCGAGAACCTTGCACACAAGTCTGAATCGTGGAGATACCATATATAGGAGGAAGAGAAGAGGGGCGTCATTCTAGTCTAGTATAGAGGAGCTAGTAAGTCCTACTTAGACATGATCCTACATTGAATCCACAACCCCTTGTGCGTCACCACAAAAATGAAATTTGAATACTTGTCGAAAGCCATCATAGTTAGCCAAGGAGGACATAATAATAGCAGTCAAAATAGTGGGAGTAGTGCAAAGATTCAAAATCAGAGTCCACCAACCTCTCCAAGAAAAGGGAATATGCAAACCAATATGGTGGGAGTAGATAATACTCTTTGAATTCATGAATTCAAGGGAGCAGGATCAAAGGATCCAAAACAACATTTGTTTGTCTACCTAATAGTTTGGGCCACTAAGAACATATAAGACGAGGTGGTGAAGATTGCATAGTTAGCGACAACATTCAGAGGTCATGCACTAGTATGGTATATGAATGTACAGAGCATTACGCCTACCAGACAAGCTATGACTTTGGCAGAAATAAAGAAATCGCTATTAAAGGAGTTCAAAAAGTCAAATTCAGAATCGTAGTACATCACCGAACTGAAAGAGATCAAGCCGATAAAAACAGAGTTAGTATGGGATTACAATCGGTGCTTTAAAGATGTGATGGGGAGACTGATGTTCCAAATTCCATATCAACAACATCAAGAGTGGTTCATTGTAGGATTGCTACCCCACATTCATAGACCAATAATTCAATATAAGGTTGCATCGCAACCCGAGGCTCTGGAAATTATGATGAAACTGGAGTCATCACCGATAGGAGACACTGGAGGAATGGCACAAGTTCAGACACAGTTGGTTTCACTAAAAATTCAACTGGCCAAGCTTATGAAGGGAAGGGAGAAACGAGAGCAAGTATTGTGTACCAAGTGTAGGACGAAGATCCACCAAAAAGACAAATGCACAACATTCACACAGTATTTGGCAGCTAGAGTGTCAAATCTAGTACGAGGGGGAGGATACTGCGAGATCTATAAGAAATAGGGACATCACCCGACTGGATGTCCATTACTCCAGAAGTATAAGAGTACTCTAAAGAACTTATTTTTGAATTTATACAAGTCAGTGGGGCATGAAGAGAAGGAATTTTGCATGGTCAACCTACTAAGAGAGTGCACATCAGATATGTACAAGATCCAGGAAGATAATACTGGCGTAGATGGGGGTGGCACACAATATAACAATCATAGAGGTTTTAATCAGAGGAACAAAGAAAATTTTGGTAGAGGAGGACAAGGATCGATTATATGTTATAACTATAATCAACATTGACAATTGGCCCGAGATTGCTAGAACCCATGTACCATGTGCACATATTATAGAGAACTAAATCACATGACAGAAGACCATCCCCAACTAGTTGCAAAATGGCAGGCCATAGGAAACCCAACCCAGAATCAAAATCAGAATGTACATATGATATCCACAGAAAGATGCAATGATGAACCAATCGTTGAAGTTGTTACATGTAGAGGAGCTAGAACAGGGATTGATTAAGGAAAGTAGCCTGAACAATGGGTAAGGAAGTCGATAAGGACTATCTCACTGTTCAATCCATTGTAGGAGAAGGATACCTATCATAAATATAGAAAAGAAATACTTGGACCGCATAAGGGGGAATCAACATCAACAATGCCTCGGATCGAAGATCAAGTTGTTCCAAAAAATCCACTAGCGCAAGTAAGTACGCTAACCGAGTTCTTAAATAGTTGTGTAGCACTAATGAAATATAGGACTGTGTTAAGTAATTTATATAACATTATTGATCAATGCACAAAAGGAATATAAATCCCTCTCGTGTAGAGAATGGTAAACCAAGTACTGTGCAGGAAGAGAACGAACAAAGAATTCAAGTTCAATGCGCAAATTGGAGAGTATGATGTGGATAATGTTGTCCTGGACTTAGGATCTGATATGAATGTGCTACCTAATAAGACATGTGAAATTATGGGAAAAACTAAGCTAGTATGGTCCCCTATTCAATTGAGGCTCACGAATCAGCATAAGATAGTTTCGATTGGGCAACTGACAGGAGTACTTGTGAACATAGATGGGGTGCACAACATGACAAACTTTGAATTAATTGAGATAGTGGATGATAGTCAACCATATCCAACACTGATGGGATTGGAATGGGAATTTGATAACCAAGCTATTATTAACTTAAAAAGGAGGGAGACGATATCTGAGGTTGGAGATCTGAAAGTTATTGCACCTTTGGATCCATTAGAAGGGAAGAGATATACATAGTCAGCAAGGGGGAATGACATTGACAACTTATATAACCTAACTGCGTGGATGGATGATTATGTTGACCCGACAATGGATGGCACACTGAGTTGGAGAAGTATCAGCTCATGCACATCGGATTTAGAAGTCGGTCTAGAGAATTGGCAACAGAGGATGCATGAAGTGTCAACTAGACAATGTGCACATATAAACCAATCCTTGTGTTGGATTGGAATGGATCTATATAACCCACCTAGGTACAATAGACCAACTAAGATTGGTATATTTATAAAATAATTTTAGTTACAGGTACCTGAACAACAAAGTTTTTTGGCACTAGATGTCATCTTAAAAGCAACTCCAACTAGATGGTGGGCCACACACAAAAAGGAATGAAGGACTGGGAATAGTGTAGTAAACTTATGTAGATATGCTTTGGGCCCAAGGAAGAAGCAAGTGCATATAAATACACTGGAGAGAGTGACCTAGAAGGCCATGTAGAAATATGTAGGGATTTATGATGCTCAATATCAGAAACAAAGTGGATGCACATATTCATACACACATTGGAAACAATTTCTAAGAATTGGTATTTAGAGTTGGAGATGCACAGGGAGATAACAACATGGGAAGAATTGGTCTCAAGATTCAAAGTCACATTCAATTGGAACATGAATCTCCCCCCATACATATAGCACTATAGGCCTTTCTAACAAAGATCTTCACAGAGGATGAAATCACGGAAATAGTACCCTTATGCAGTGCCCACAAAGACATGATGATGGTCCAGAAGCTATTGGAATGTTATAATGTAATGAAGGAAGAATCTGAGGAAGAGGACCCCTAGAATATACAAGTACTATAAAAAGAGCGAACACATGCAGTAGAAGGGCCAAATATTGCATGCACCACGTACACACAACCTATAAAGATGAAGAAGGTCAACATTGGGACCACGCAGAATCCTAAATTTGCAGAGATAGGAGACTATTGGAATGATGATACAATTGAGAAGGTTGTAGACTTATTACGGGAATATCAGGATTCATTTCCAAAAACATTTGCAAAGATGAAAGGGATAGCATGCGATTTAGGTGAGATGGAGATCCCACTAAAATCTAGAGCTAAGCCAGTATGACACAGACCTTATAGGATGAAATCGAGGTACAAGGAGAAGGCCAAGGCTGAAATAAACAGGATGCTAGACACAGGAATCATTGAATCAGTAGAAGAATTTGAGTGGATTATCCTGATGATGGTACAACACAAGAAGACCGAAGGAATTAGGATCTGCATAGATCTAATAAAATTGAATGACGCATGCTTACATGATCCATTCCCAACACCATTCACGAATGAAGCATTGGAGAACATCGAAGATCAAGAAACTTATTCCTTCACTGATGGATTCTCTGGGTACCATCAAATAAAAATTGGATAGGAGGACAAACACAAAACCTTGTTTGCGATAGAGTGGGGTAATTATCAGTACATGGTGATTCCCTTTGGATTGAAGAATTCCCCTGTGGTGTTTTCTAGAGTAGTAGTGGTCGCATTCAAGGAGTTCATCCATAAATTTTTGGAAGTTTACTTGGATGATTGGAAGGTGTTCAATCTACTATAGGATCATATATAAGTTCTTTGAATCATGTTGGATTGATGCAAACAGTGTCATATTTCCCTGAACCTGAAGAAGTGTATCTTTTGCACACCATTTAGAATACTACTAGGAAATGTAGTATGCAAACAAGGATGGTTGGTTGACCCAACCAAGATCGCAATAATTATGGAGTTGGAGCCTTTGACATTACTCAGACATTTGAAGGAAACTTTGGGTCATACAGGTTATTACAGGAATTTTATCAAAGGATATGCACATATTACAACACCTATGGAAAAGTTGTTGAAGAAGGAAGCTAAGTTCCAATGGAATGAGGACTTCCAGAAGGGGCTAGACATGTTGAAACAAAAGCTCATCATCGCACCCATTTTAGTCTTTCCATACTGGAACAAGGAGTTCCATGTACATGTAGATTCATCATCCATAGCATTGGGCATAGTACTATCACAACTGAGATAAGGACACATCAATCATCCGATTGCATTTGCAAGTAGGAAGTTGTCTATATCTGAACATAATTATACCACTATAGAACAGAAAGGATTGGCCATGATCTATGAGCTCCAAAATTTTGGACATTACTTATTAGGGTCCCACTTCAAGATGTATACAGACCATTATGCATTAAAGTGATTAGTCAATAAGTCTATCTTAGGAGGAAGAATATGAAGATGGGTATTATTATTTTAGGAATATGACTTTGAGGTCATAGTAAAACCAGGGAAGATGAATGAAGGATCCGATCATCTCTCACGCATAGTGACAGGAGAGGATGTAGGTAATTTAGATGATAATTTCCCAGATTCACAATTAGTTTCAATAAGGATGGTTGATGATTGATTACTTCACGAACATTGTGGAATTTCTAAATATAGGTGTGGCCCCCTCCAAAATGACAATTGCACAAAAGAAAAAATTGGTTGTAAAAGAAGAAGACTATCAATTGATTGTAGGGAACTTGTATAAATTAGGGGAAGATGGAATATTGAGGCATTTTGTACTGGAATATGAAAGTTCAATTATACTAGAGGAAGCACACAATGGAATTGTTCGAGGACATTACGTAGGAAAAGAAAAAACACAAAAAAAAATTATGCGCGGGGATTTGGTGTCCTACACTGCACAAAGATGCAAAGGAGTATTTTCAGTCCTACGATGTATGTCAAAGAGTGGGTAAACCATCTAGGAGAGATGAAATGTCGTTACATCCACAAATTACATTACAATCATTCAATAAGTGGGTCATTGTCTTTGTAGGTTTGATCAATAGAAAAGTAAGGAGATCACAAGCAAGATACATTATCAGTGCGACAAAGTACTTAACTCGATGAGTGGAAGCAACACCAGTTATTGATTGCACTGCAGAGACTACTACACAGTTTCTATTCAAGAATACAGTCACCAAGTTTGGATGTTTGTGCATATTACTTAGTGATCAAGGTACGCAGTTTCAAAACAAAAGAATTGCAGCACTCACTGAGGAATTCCAGATTCATCACCAAAAGAGTACACCATATCACCCTCATGTTAATGGCATAGTGGAAGATTATAATAATGTTTTGGAGAATGTTTTGACAAAAATATGCAATGTTGGAAGAGATGATTGGGACATATGCATCCCTGTAGTACTATGGTCATATAGAACTACAAGTAGTAATATGACATGGAAGAAACCTTTATGGTTGGTCTATGGACAGAAAGAAGTGATGTCGATGGAGTTCATTCTACCTAGCCTACGCATTGTGGCCATCACTGAGCTCTTAGATAATGGTGCAATAGAGAATATATTGGCATAGTTAGTTCAACTTGAGGAGGACCAGTTTATTGCTGACATCCATTAGCAGGTGCAAAAATCCAGAGAGAAGGCCTAGCACGATCGACACATTAAATCCAAGAAATTTTAAGTCGACGATTTGGTATTACTCTATGACAGTAAGTATCTGCAACACCCAGGGAAGTTTCGCATGCACTGGTTAGTTCTATGTGTGATCCAATAGATAATTGAGACACGTGTTACGCGGTTGGAAACCTTAGATGGACAAAGCTTGGAAGGAATGGTGAATGGAAGTCGGTTGAAACTCTATAGAGATAGTCGATCGTCTGTGCAGTAATCTGGGCTGTACCAGAACCCTTATATTATAGTAAGTGTTATAGCAAGATTTTCCTCACCCCATGCAACTTTCTCGGAAGGCCTTTTCCATTTCCCTATGAAGACTTGAAGTTGCCTTTTTACTTCCTACAGCTAAAAAATCATTTTTTTCCACATATACACACCCTACTATTTATGCAGGATGCATATATGCAGGTTGCACCATTAGAGCCTACATACATCAAGTTTTGTGCCCAAAATTAAAAATTGTCGGTTTTCCATGTCACATCATGAGATCCATGATCCTTGAACTTCCATATACTGGAAACATTCTGAATTAGCCCTTCAGTTCCATTTGAAGGCTATAAATTGGGCCATACTGAAACTGTGGAAGAGAGGAGAGAATTAAAATTTTGAGAGAAAAGTTAATATGGAGAAATTATTCACTTCATATTGAGTCTGCATCCCTTTGTCCTTTAAAATATAAACACATTGTTCAGCCCCCAAGCTCTTCCCTCTTTGATGTGGAACCTCATTGTCTCTCTTATATGAGTTTTCTTTTGGTGGAGGATTGGAGTGGTGGAGACCTAGCTAGAAGGGACTTAGTTTCTCGGTTATGAGATGTTTCGACATGGAAGTTTGTCAATCATACACTTATGTTGATCATACTTGAATAGAAATACTCTTTTCTCATCCAATTGATATCTTGCAAATATATGAATTATTATTCCATGGGTGTATTTGTTATGAATGGTGATGGATTATGCTATTGTATGTGTTAACATTATATATTATCACCAGATGATTGTGTATCTTGGTTGTTGAGGACAAGTTGTAGGTATAAATCTTTGAGGCGAGTGATCAACGATTTTCTTCATCGAACATCCAGATGAAGTAGGCTCTTTATCTTGTCTTGTTAGCATTTTCATTTATATAGCATACTTGGGATTAGATTTGATTTCTGCAATCATTCCATCTGTTGTGGCTTACCCCATGCCATAGAGTGATTTTCCTCGTAATAGAATTAGCAACCATATTGGGGATTTAATCTTCTTTTTTGGGGTTTGGAGTGTTTTTCTCCTTCAATTGCTCTCGGCTAGCATGAGTTTCCTTGTCTCCTAATTGCTTGACAACCTATTTTTACTTTGCATCTGAGTTTCTTGGATTAAACCTTTCCCAGGAAGTGTTTTAATACATATACACATATTTTCCCTTGATAGATGCATACATATGTGGTTTCTATTTCTATAGGGCACGTACATACGTGGTTTTTTCTTAAACAATCACGTACATCAACCTTTTTTTCTTGTTTGTTGAGTTTGGTGTTTTTTGGGTGAGTTTTGATGGTTTTTTAGTCTTCTTGAGTCTTTGTCCTAACTGTTAAGTGCTTGCAGAGTGATAGGAAACCTTTTTATTGTTAAATTTTCGTGTGATTTTTATTTCTCATCATATTTTTCATTGGTTGTCCTTGCATCTTGGTCTGAGTGTTTGCTTCTTGGTATCATTCTTAACTTGTCTCTTTTCTCTTGTAGTAGGGTCTATATATCAAGTTGTTGTCCAGTCCTTGAAATACAAAAATATATTTTTTCATTTTGGCATTTGCTATTTTGGGTTTTTATTATCGATATTGATACATATGGAAAGATTGCATCTTCTTGAAATTGCAGAGTTGAATTGAAAGTTGCATTTTGAAAGCTTATCATCTTTTGAGGATTGAAAATTAAGACTTAGCTTTATGTTCATATTCATTTCTTTAATTTGTTGAGTCATAACATCATTAGTTTCATGACCACATCTCTTGAGTAAACAAAAACCATTAAAAGTAATGTTGATTAATTAAAATTGATTATAAACGATTTCATTTTTTCAAAGTCCACAAACAAGCATAGGATATAGGGTCTTGAAAAAGGATTTTGTGAGTAAAATTCTCCAAGGTTATTAAACTCAACATATGTGTCTGAATAAGGGAGTGGTGAAATCCATTGTATAATTAGTGACTTCAAGATGCTCCACTCGCACTGGAGTTAAGAACGAGGTCGCACGAAGTTGGTTGCAAAGATATCCCTCTAATACCTTCTTAGCATCAGAGATATTTATGGGGATCTATTTGTATATGGGGGTCTTTCTAGTACCTTTACCTCTGTGAGAAGCGGTGCTTTCAAGATTTAGGGATTTGTTACCCTGCCCATATGGTGGACCTAACTTGTGACTCTTCGCCTGTGCATTGGTTATAGTGTGGTGGATTTAGTTGCTTGACATAGGTAGCCACATAGGTTACTTGCAGGGGTTATTATAAAGGTACCCTAAGTTAGATATGTTAAATTATGAGCTTGATTTCTTATGCTGATTAATTCTTTTATTTTCTTCAATACTTTGATTCCAGCTTAATACACTTCAACAATTCCAAATCATAATCGAATAGAAATAACTATGTAAATAAGTAAACATGCACATAAACAACACATATACCCTGGGGAAACCCTTTATAGGGAGAAAAACCCCAACAAACAATATTCCTTTATTGCATTAATAATGTAAGATCTCTTACAAATATCCACCATGAATGTTCTTCTCTCAAAGAGCTGGCCAATATGACTCTGACTTGACAAAGAATTAAAATACCTTGTTCAAATACACCTCTGATATGTTGCCTCTTTATCACTGATGTGCTCCTCTATTGCTTCACCCTCAACCTGCATATGAAAACTGTGTTTCAAAACTATTTTGCAAAAGTGTATTGAAGAGAGAGTTCAACCTCTTCTTATATAAGATGAAGAGGCAAAGAGGGGAAGCTCGAAATAATAACCTGATTGCATGCATTAAACATAACTCAACTTCATGCTTTAGTTCAAACTTAGAACTAGACTTAAGATTGGTTACAACTCAGCTTTACACTTTAGTTTGAACTTAGAACTAGACTTGAGATTGGTTACAACTCAACATTACACTTTAGTTCGAACTTAGAACTAGACTTGAGACTGACATACTTTAGTTTGAACTTAGAACTAGACATAAGACTTTAGCTGCAACTCAAAATTACACTTTAGTTCTAAAGTAGAACTAGACTCAAGACTTTAGTTGCAACTCAACATTACACTTTAGTTCTAAAATAGAACTAAACTCAAGACTTTAGTTGCAACTCAACATTACTAAAATAGAACTAGACTCAAGACTTTAGTTGCAACTCAACATTACACTTTAGTTCTAACATAGAACTAGACTCAATACTTTAGTTACAACTCTTGACAAGGCAATTCGAAATTCACTTCATGGTGGATAATGTTTACACATGCCAATGCACTATATCAATACAGTTACATCATTTGCATTATTAGGAATATCATGTGTTTCTATATCATAGGAAGTTTATATTCAACCTAACTTTTGTTAGATGCCATGACTTTTGCTCATGGCTCACAAGGTTTGACTAGGCTCACAGAGGTTGTATGTTCCCCCTGACTTTTGCACTAGTTTGTATATGCTCACAGAGGTTGTACGTTCCCCTTCACTTTTGCACTAAATTGTCTATGCTCATAGAGGTTGTACGTTCCCCCTGAATTTTGCATTAGATTCACATAGAATCTCATTCATCCTAAATTTTGGTTTGACTCACATAGGTTGTACATTCCCCTTGGCTTTTGTCAATACCTCACAAGACTAGTTGATTCTCCAAATCTCCCTGGCTAGCCTCATGGTGGCCCATATCGCCTCTCATTGGAGAATGACTGTCGATGCTGCCAATTTTAACACTCCCTCTCAGCGAGGGAGTCATTCTCAACCACATCAAGCTTGCCTCTCAGCTGCACAAACTGTCTCAAGGTTAGAGGCTTGGTCAAGATATCATCTACCTACTCGCTCGTGGCTATGTATTGTAACTTTACAGTTTTTCTATGGACCAAGCCTTGGATGTAGTGGTACCTCGTGTCAATATGTTTTGACCTGTCATGAAATACTGGGTTCTCTATCAATTTTATGAAACTTTTATTATCACAGTGAACCATCGTCATCTCGAGCTTGTCACCAAACAACCCAGAAACCAATTTTCTGAGCCATATTGCTTCCTTTCTAGCATCACTTGTTGCAATGTACTCAGCCTCTGCTATACTCTGTCCAATGGATCCCTGCTTTCGGATTGACCAAGAGATCATACCGGATCCTAAACTGAAGCAGTATCCATAAGTACTCTCCTGATCCACTGGGCTTCCTACCTAGTCAGCATCTGCATACCCATGCAAAAATAAACCACCACTAGATGTATATCTCGGACCATAAGTAATGGTCCCTTTGAGATATATCAAGATGTTCTTTGTTGCCACCCAGTGTCTCTGTCTCGCTTCATTCATGAACTAACTCATTTCAAACATGGCATAGCATATATCTGGCCTGGTGTGGATCATGTACATCAATGATCCAATCAATTGCCTATACATGGTGGGATCCACCAAATCTGAACCTGTATTAGAATCATGCAACTTCTTCAGGTTGGTAACCATTAGAGTAGACATGGATTTGCAATCCATCATACCAAACCTCTTTAGTACATCCACTGTGTATTTTCCTTGTGCCATAAATATCTCTCCCTGTATTTGCCACACTTCCAATCCTAGGAAGTAATGCATCAAGCCTAAGTATTTCATCTCAAATTTTGAGGTTAGCTCCCTCTTACACCAGGCTATTAGCCCTTCATCTCCTGTTAGAAAGATATCATCAACATATAGGATTAGTATAATAGGTTGGTTACCTCTTACCTTGAAGTATAGATTTGCATCAGTATCACTTTTTTGAAAGCCTGGGATTTTAAGAAAGCCATCAATCCTGTCATACCAAACTATGGGAGCCTTCTTAAGACCACAAAAGGCCTTCCTTAGCTTGCATACATGAGTGCCTTTTTTATGTAGTATAAGACCATCTAGAAACAAAGGAAAAAGTTTCTTTGTAGTCAATTCCTCCTTTCTGAGTGAAGCCTCTGGCTACAAATCTTTCTTTGAACTTTTCCACACTTCCATTAGTTGCATGTTTGATCTTATAGATCCATTTGGAATAAACAACTGATTTTTCTTTTGGCCTTGGCACAATGTCCCAAACATTGTTCTTTATAATAGACCTGTATTCCTCAAGCATGGAATCCTTCCATACTTGTAATTTATCTTCTTCTTCAAATGAAGAAGGTTCTGCATCACTAATGTTTCTCATCAGTGCAACATAGCCTCCAAACCTATGAAGCCTCTTCCTTTCCCTAAAAGTTCCTTTGGGAGCAGCTATCCTTTCTGCTTCCCACACTATTTCTTTAAGCCACCCTGGCTTCCTTTTGGTTGGAGGTTCTTCAAGATTTCTTTCTAACACTCGAATGGGTTCTAGGGGCTCATCACTTGTCCCTTTACGAAGTTCCTCCCTTTGATCATCTGACTCTTCATTTTCAGAAGAGGGTGAATATGGATGAACTGTTTTTGAATCCCGCTAAATCTCTCTGGATTTCTTAAATGCGGCTTCCTCATGGAAATTCACATCTTTGCTTACCTCTCTTTGTCTCTAACCTGGTACATAAATCCTGTAAGCCTTGGAGTTCTCACTGTACCCCACAAAAACCCCTTTCTTGCCTGACGGTTCCATATTTGTCCTCTTTTCCTTAGGGACATGAACATCCAAATATCCTTAGATGTCCTACCTCAGGTTTGATCCCTGAGAAGAACTTTTCAAGAGTTTTTTCCTTCAAATAACATGTGGACATCTGTTTTGAATATAAACGACAGTGGAGGTAGATTCTGCCCATAAAGAATTTGGCAGATCCTGGTCAAACATAATTTCTTTCGCTGCCTCACAAATAGTCTTGTTTTTCCTCTTAGCAACTCCATTTTGCTGAGGGTTATATGGCACGGTCAACTGTCTCTTAATTCCTACTGACTTGCAAAAATCCTCAAACTGAAGAGATTCAAAATCTCCTCCATTGTCTATTCTAAGGATTTTGATGTGTTTCCCTATCTGCTTTTCAATAAAGGATTTATACTCTTTGAATTTATCAAATGTGTCACTTTTAGCTTTAAGAAAATATATCCAACATTTTCTTGAGTAATCATCAATAAAAATGAAATAATACAAACAAACATTGAGTGAGGGAGATGACATGGGACCACATACATCAGAATGAACTAGATCTAAGATTCCTTGAGCTATGTTGTCACTACTAGGAACTGATTTCTTTATATTTTTACCTAGCATGCATCCCTTACAAATTTCATATTTACTAAGAGAAATAGAGGGCATGCCACATACCATGTTCTGTATATCTGGAAGAGCTTTGTAATGAATATGTCCAAGTCTTTTGTGCCACAACTCATTGGAGCTAGTCGCATCATGAGCCAATGCCTAAACTAACTGTCCTGACATGACGTACAATCCTCCACTATGAGTTCCAATGGTTTCTACTGTACTTAAGTGGCTACCTTTAGCCCATAGTAATTCCTTCCTGTCCTTGAATATCACCCAATATCCCTTGTCCTCAAGGGTTGCAACTGATAGTAGATTCTTCTTGAGCCTTGGAACATATAATACTTCATCAACATGAAGTCTAGCCCCATATTCCAATCTGAAGGAGATAGAACCTACTCCCTCTATCTTGTAACATTTTTCATCCCAAAGCTCGACTTTCTCTACAAAAGATTTTGTCTCAAAATCTGAGAGGATCTCCTTGTACCCTGTCATGTGCTTTGATGCACCACTGTCTACTAACCAAGTTTTTGGCCCTATGGAAACTGAACTGGATAAGGCAGAAACCAAATAATATTCTTTCCTATTTTCTTTCTCATTAGAAGGACTTTTCTGATTTCTTTTGGATTCATCATCCTCAATAGTTGAGGCATGATGTTTCCCTTTCCTAGGATATTTCTTTCTAAACCAACAATCTTTAGCAAAATGACCCAACTTATTACAACTAAAGAATTTAATCTTAGATGTATCAATATTCTTTCCTTTGAATGTACCTTTGGTGTTTGGATTCCACTGAGAGCCTTTTTGGAAAGTGCCTTTCTTCTTTTCCTTGAATCTTGATGCTAAAGTTGAGTGCTCTTATTTCATTGGCTCGCTCCTGGTAGTTGTGTGACTCTCCTCCTGGAGGAAATCATGCCATAACCTCTCAAATGTGGGTTGAATATCTCTCCCACTTACACTGGATAAGAAGGTTTCCCATGAAGAAGGATGATCGTCAAAAATGGCCTGCACTAAATCATCATTGTCCACTGTCACCCCTGTGACCAAAATCTAATCTCTGATCTAAGCTATCCTGGAATAGAAAGATGCCATTGATTCACCTTTCTCCATCTTCAAATACTTAAGCTTGTGTTTAAGTGTCCTCTTTTGACTTGGATCCTGATTCTCATACATATTCACCAAGGTATCCATACAATCCTAGGAGGTCATTAACGAAATCATTGCAAACATTATACGGTCTTTGAATGAGTAAAAAATGATTCACTTTCCCTTTGATTGACTCTTCCTGAAGGCCGCTCTTCATGCATTATTCATGGGTTCCTCCACCACTGTGGTCACATACTGCTCAAGATCATGTTGTTGCAAGATATTTGTTATACAAAGCTCCCACACATTAAAGTTGGTAGCTCCTTTGAGCCTATCTTCGGCCCTGGTCCTCACACTGGAAACTTAATCAATCTTGCTTGGATTTGTGTGTACTTATTGTTGCACTTCAACAAGTTTAACACACCCTAAGCTCTGATACCATGTTAAATTATGAGCTTGATTTCTTGTGCGGATTAATTCTTTTATTTTCTTCAATACTTTGATTCCATCTTAATACACTTCAACAAATCCAAATCATAATTGAATAGAAATAACTATGTAAATAAGTAAACATGCACATCAACAATGCATATACCCTAGGGAAACCCTATACAGGGAGAAAAAACCCAGCAAACAATATTCCTTTATTGCATTAATAATGTAATATCTCTTACAAATATCCACCATGAATGTTCTTCTCTCAAAGAGCTTGCCAAGATGACTCTGACCTGACAAAGACTTAAAAGACCTTGCTAAAATACACCTCTGATATACTGCCTCTTTATCACTAATGTGCTCCTCTATTGCTTCACCCTCAACCTGCATATGAAAACTGTGTTTCAAAATCGTGTTTCAAAACTGTATTGAAGAGAGGGTTCGATCTCTTCTTATATAGGTTGAAGAGGGAAAGAGGGGAATCTCGAAATAGTAACCTGATTGCATGCATTAAACATAACTCAGCTTCATGCTTTAGTTCTAACATAGAACTAGAATTGAGATTGGTACAACTCAGCTTTACACTTTAGTTCGAACTTAGAACTCGACTTGAGATTGATTACAACTCAACATTACACTTTAGTTCAAACTTAGAACTAGACTTGAGACTGACATGCTTTAGTTCAAACTTAGAACTAGACTTAAGACTTTAGTTGCAACTCAACATTATACTTTAGTTCTAAAATAGAACTAGACTCAAGACTTTAGTTGCAACTCAACATTACACTTTAGTTCTAAAATAGAACTAGACTCA
>ML779658.1:1069369-1099312 GCA_009831015.1 Picea engelmannii
CTCAACATTACTAAAATAGAACTAGACTCAAGACTTTAGTTGCAACTCAACATTACACTTTAGTTCTAACATAGAACTAGACTCAAGACTTTAGTTACAACTCTTGACAAGGCAATTCTAAATTCTCTTCATTGTGGATAATGTTTACATGTGCCAACGCACTAGATCAATACAATTACATCATTTGCAATATTAGGAATATCGTTTGTTTCTAGCTCATAGGAATTTTATATTCAACCTTAATTTTGCTAGATGCCTTGACTTTTGCTCATGGATCACAAGGTTTGACTAGGCTCACAGAGGTTGTATGTTCCCCCTGACTTTTTCACTAGTCTGTCTATGCTCACAGAGGTTGTACGTTCCCCCTGATTTTTTCACTAGACTGTCTATGCTCATAGAGGTTTTACGTTCCCCCTGACTTTTGCATTAGACTCACATAACATCTCATTCATCTTGAATTTTGGTTTGACTCACAGAGGTTTTAGGTTCCCCTTGGATTTTTTCAATACCTCAAAAGACTGGTTGATTCTCTAAATCCCCCTCGCTAGCCTCAGGGTGGCCCATATGGCCTCTCATTGTAGAATGATTGTCGATGCTGCCAATTTTAACAAGATAAGAGTCAAACACATATCCTTTATGGAGGATTACCTCTCCAAGGAGATCTGACTGACTGTGATGTTAATCCCATGAGGGCCCTTATAACTATTTTGATACCTCCGATCTTTTGAAGGGGATCTCAGGCCCCTCTTGGGAGAGGCATACCTACTCTAGTTAGGGAGGCCCCTTTTCAGCTACTATATCCAGTTTGTGTGCATTTGGAATTTTTTTTATTTTGGTGTGCTCTTTGATTGTTAGTTGGCCTTAGGATTTGTTTTTTATATCTGGAGTCTTGAGTCATCGTGGAGCCAAACCAACTTCCTCGTATGTTGCTCTTTTTTTTTAAAGTTACCATTGCATCTTGAGTCTTTGCCTTCTAAAAGGAATAAAGTTATCAAATGCGATACACACACCTCCACCTACCAGACTTGTGATCATAAAAGTATGAATATTGAGTCAAGTCAGAAAGATACTAGGAGTCCTTCAAATCCCATACCTAGTGTAGTTAATGGAACTTCTTCGACTCCTTCAACCACTACAGTTGTGGTGTCAGAGGTTCCCTTCCTTACTCCTATCCATCCTATGGATGCTTTGCAACCCATAGTAAAAAACCATTTTGGGTCTCTTTTTGGTACCCCTGGATACAATGCTCAGTCCATTCCTTCGGTCTCTAACCCTTTCTCTTTTGTATGTCGAATATGAATTCAAAAATTTCATCTTCCATTCTAGCGAATAATGAAAATCCTAGTTTTGGAACTGGGGGCATGACTTCTCCACACATTCCACTCTCATTTGGTGGAGATCTTATTCCCCAAATGAATCCTACAGCTGGAAGAAAACCTCCTTTTCCTCTTGGGTCTAATTCTAGTCTTAATTCTCCTAGATGTAATGACCAACTAGGCGGAAAAGCTACTACCTATATTTCATCCTTTACACCTTCCTCCTCTACACTGATTCTGACCAACATGTTTGGTATGGAGAATCCACCTCTATCCTCTGGATTTCCACCCGGAGGAGGTTAGTTTCATACTATGGGAATCCCCCATCCTAGAGCCACTCTAGTTGGGGAAAATGTTTCTAACCCTCATTATAACATTCCTGCAAGTATGTTTCCCACACAACCCCTTATGAATCAATTTGGAGGAGGGTATTACCAAACCGGATATGGCCATGGTGCATACTAGAACCCTAGATGTTCTGTGATCCCTCGGCATCAATATTTCCCAGGAGCATGGGCTCAGTTGTCACAACCCTGGCTCACTTTTCTTGCCACACTTAATTTTCCAAACTTGTCAAGATTAATGAATGACCCAGTGCCTCATGACCCCTCATGCCCCCCCATCCCCACCAAGATTCCTTTGGATATTCTAAAATTCAAGGGTAAGACTGGTGAGGATGTTGGTGATCATGTCACTACTTTTCATCTTTTGTGCTCTTCCAATTCCCTTAATGATGATTCTATTCATTTGAGTCTATTTCAATGCACCCTCACGAGGGTTGCAACAAAATGGTATATTGAGCTACCAGGGGGGTCATATGGAAATTTTCATCATGTGGTTTTAGCATTTCTAAACCACTTCCAGTTGTCAGTTCGTTATGATGCCGGCATATAAAGTTGTTCATCCCTCTGCTAGGACAAAGCCACCCATATCTTGGACCACATCCAAGAGTGGCGTAGACAAAAGAGGTTGATCAAAGCCTCCATTCCTCCATAGTTTATGTTGGAATGGTTCCTTAAATCCCTATTGCCTTATATTTTGAAGGATTTTTCTACATTTGGGGTAAGATTTTAAGAGGAATCTATTTTCAAATCCCATCAATTGGACCTAATATATGCTCAATATGGGATGCTATACAATATTTTTCCTGACACACCGAGGTCAAATTATGACCATAGAAAAAAGATTGGGCCTCATGCCCATGGAATTATAGGCTCTACAAATACTAAGTATACAGACTTGGTGATGAACCAGTTGAAGGATTTGCTTCTAAGCTAGGCTATAGTAGGACAAGCTTCGGTTGTTTCCTCCATGGCCACTCAGTCAGTGGATATGCATTATGTACAGTCGTCGACCAACCCAAATGGTAACCAACAACTAGGTGAGAATATAAATAAAGGACGTGGTAATAATCATAAGGGTGGGAGAAATAATAATAATAAACCTAAGGACAATGTTAACAATGATAGATCAAATAACAATGTTGGTGAGGGAAAGAAAGAAAAGAGGAAAGTGAATTTTCCTTGTAAACTTTGTATAGATGATCACCTTACCTACTTATGCCCCAAACTTGAGGAAGTTGTGAGACTTTTATCTCAACCTCCCATTGTGTTGACTAATCCATTTCCACATAATCAACACATGGCCTCGAGCTCCTCTAATGACGAAAATGCGTCAAATGGGAATCAAAACCCATCAGTGCATGAAGGTGACCATCTATGTGTAAATATTTTCAAGTCTCAGATTAATGTAGCCATTTGATCTCATGATCACAGTTCTTCACATACCGTTCTAGGTCTAGAGTCTCCCCCTCCTTCGGAAACACCTTTGTAGATAAAAAATCCAAAGCCTCTTCCTCGTATTCCAAAAGGAGTACTAAAATGCTCTACCCACAACTCCAATGTTAGAGATACCCAAAACTATTCGATTGTTAAAGATCTAGGTCAAATACCTTGTGTGATGTCAGCTTTGGAGGTGCTCCAGACGTGTCCTTCATAGAGGAATGCCTTGTTATCTTATTTAGGAGCTATAGACCCATGTGGCTCTATGGTTACCAAGTTTGACGTCACGGATGTGAAGCCTCACTTTCCTTACCATGTGGCCTTTCAAATACATGTGGATTACTTGAATTATGCCATCAAATATATTGTTATTGATGAAGGTGATGCAATGTGCATGATGTCCCTAACTTGTTGGAAACTAATTGACTCTCCAACCCTCTCTCAATCTCTGACTATGTTGACCGCATTTTATGGTCATTCTTGTCATCCCCACGACATTCTTCCTACCTTTCTTATCCAATTAGGTGGAAAGACAGTGGAGTTGAATGTCGAAGTGGTTGATGCACCCCTCAACTATAATTTTTTGCTAGGGAGTAATTGGACTTATCTAATGAATGCATTCGTATTGTTTGTTTTTTCGTACTTTATGTTTTCCTCACGAAGGGAAAATTGTGACGATTGATAAGTTATCCCTTGTGCATGCTAGTACCAATGCATCAGTTGGACCTTCAATCCTAGTGATCGAAAATTGTCATCCGACAATTGAGGATATTAGTATCAGAATGTATTCCTCCCTCATGGGTGCCTTTGATTTCTTGGAACAAATTCATCACATTTATTCCATATCCAGTAGGTCTTATTCGTCACTGAGGTACTTTCCTTTACATACTTCATATTTCAACGATAGTTGTCATAGGGGTAGACCCAAGGTTAAATGCTTCAACAACGCACCAACAAAACCCTAACTACCGACCCTTTCAGCAATGCCTGTGAAGCAGATGAAGTATCACTCGAGGTAGAGGTAGGGGGGTTGCATGACTCAGGTGTCTACAACTAGGTTGGGACATAGATCCGTGATTACAATACTTAACATAGCACTTATCCAATAATATGCATTAGATTATGGTTCTCATTCACATCGCAGATTAACCCTTATTATAGATTAGCACAGTAACAATCAAGATCAAGCCTTTAAAACCTCTTAGCACATAGCATTAGCTCATATATAACATTCAAATATCATTAATCACTAAGAAACAACACCATATGCATTCAATATATGTTATAACAACAACACTAAGAAAATAAACATATAAACAACATCGCACAAAGCACATCAAGACACAGGATATACGCGGTTCACCCCAATGTTGGGCTATGTCCACCAAATTCTTCTTCTTCTATATTTCAAGCTTCCTACATTCTTTTTCTCCTATGCACAAAGCCACATAGCCAATCTTCTCACTGGACAAGTGATCTACGCACATCACACTAGATCCACCTTCCCCAAAATCAGTTCAAGGCATAGAGCCAATTCCCTCCTAGCACAAAGAGTTACACAATCTATTTCACGAAGCAACTTACAATCTCTTGCACTAAGCCAACATTACACTTACAACATATCGTGCACATAGCCAACCACTAGTACATTGCTTGCACTAAGCTTCTACTAGTCATGCACTAAGCCAATTAGTAACTAGTACTTTCTATATTACATTCCTTCCTATATATACTTTTACAAAAAGGGCCTTGACATGGGTAAACCCATGGGCCGACATCCCATAACCCGTTACATCAACCCTAAAACCCTTTTTTGGGTCCACAAGCTCACAAAATGAGTGAGATCTCATGATCTTAGCTCCGCCTAGGCACTCCATCTTTGACCAGCCTATTGAAGTCCCAAAAGTGGTCAAACATGACCAATGTTTCCTCAAACATTGGTCGAGGGCCAATGGGCCCCCAACACTCACCTGTGACTCGTCCCGAGTCACTCAGATATGGGCAACACTACTTCGAAGGCCTCAAGCTTCACTCAAGCTGCTTCGACTTGATGGTTCTCTAGAGCCTCCTACTCAGCGAACTCCTAAATCAGTTTCTCTGTAACAGGCCCTTCTAGGCGTTGTTCCACGGTCGTAACCACTTGTTCCAGTTGTGAGCCTTGTCCTTCAATCTCTTCAAAATGTGTGCAGGATTTGTCCTGCACTGGATGGAGTCTCTATGTAACTTCCATGAATCTTCTCTGGATGGCAGTAATCTACTTCTGGACTGTGTGTTGTTCCTATGATCTTTTCATCTTCTCGACTACAGTAAGCAGCTTCATCTATGATTGTATGGTGGACGCTTGCTGCTTCACCTCCTAGAGTTGTGGTTCTAGTTTCCTCAGCTCCAGATCCTCTACATGGTGCTCATAGGTCTTTGCACTTTGATCACTCATTTTCTTACACTCAGAGGTGAGTGCCTGGATTTTTTCTACTGCGCTCTTGGTGATTTATTCCCTTTGATCGCACACTTCTTGTGGAGTGCTCGACACTTCTTGAAGTTCTAACTTTGTTACTCTTGCTTGAAGCTATTGAATGGCCTCAACAAGCCTCCCCACTTGAATATTGAATGACACTTCTTCCTCCTATGTCAAGTCTGACACAGAGTGTAGTGCTTTAGTCACTGCTTCTTTAACCACAATCTTCTATGCAAGCAATTGGTCTTTTTCTTTCTGGATTTTCTCTTTGTCCTCCTTGAACATTGCCCTAATTTCATCTTTATCCTTTTGCACAACTCGAAGTCACTCTAAGAACTCCTCATTCTCTTGCTTCAGGGATTTTGTAGCCTGCTCCTTTTCTTCTTGGACTCGACGGAGTTGAGCCTCTGTGGCATCTTCTAACCTTCATAATTGGGTGGGCTCATCCCCCAATTATGCAATCTTCGGTGAAGAAGAAGAAGTAGGTACTATGTGGTTTGAATAAATGGATTTTTTAATGTCTTTGAGATATTTCTTGATTCATTCATACAGTGTCTCCTGCTTCACTCCATGTCTCTATAAGATATCCTTTGAAGCGTCCTCCATGGATACAATGATGAGATCAACATCGTCCACTGTGAGCACATTCTTTGACTGAGGCTTATTGTCTCTGGTCTACTTTCTTGTTGAGGGTTTATGTGGAGAAACCTTCCTTTTTTTTTATGTTTCGGCCTCTATAGGGGGATCCTTCGGCCTCTGTAGGGGGATTCTTCGGCGGTGTCACTTATCCTTTGTCTTTCTTTTCTCCTTATTCCCCTCCTTCTTCTTGGTTCACTTCATCTCCTCCTCCTCCTATGGGTGAATTAGGCCTACTTTCCTCTGAGGCATTGTGCTCCTCATCAATTTATGTGTTTTTCACTTCCTCCCTTTTCTTATTTTTCTTCACGCTAGTCTATACATCATGTTCAACCCAAGTGACCAAGGGACTTCCAATGATGTCGGGGTCGAAACGTTCTGCATCTTCCACCAGTACAAGGAACTTTGTTGGCCATTCTTTGGTGATCTTCACCATGTCTTTATCAATCAACTTATATTAGGAATGCAAATCCTCCTTGCTTTCATCCCTACACGTGGTGTTGTAGATAAAGTGTTGATCTGTGTGGAACTTTTCTAGTAGCCTGTACTAGTGCAATGTATTTTGTTTCATTCATGGAAATGCCTCAATGGCACGCTTTAGCTGTTGGTAATAAGCATAGAAGACAATGTTTGACTGCCACTGCTTCGACATCTCATTCATGTAACACAAGGTGGAGAACCCCACGGAAAATGGCTCCAATGGCTCAACCTCCGGTAAGGATGCTCCTTCTGGCATTTTCCAAGCGACAAATGAAATTAAAACCAATAACCAGTAGAAATGGAGCTTGTAACCCTGATCCTTCACTTCACAATAGTCTATCTCAAGCTCGTCGACGAGGTAACTCACCCAATTCATTTTCATTCTTTCTACGCACTTCCCTCTGAGGTCTACGACAAATCCTGTGACCTGTGTCAAATGGTTCTTTCTGACGAGCTTACCAGCTATAAGCTGATAAGCTAGGTGCACTGCACCATCCTGGATGGAGGCTACCTTGTAGCCTCTCTTTCCCTTCTCTACATTTCCATAATCCTCCTTTATGCGTTGTGCCAGGGAGCAATATGAAGTCTTACCTGGGTAGAACTATTGTGGGTCCAGTCCTTGCATGCTCAGTCCTGTGATCAGGTGGATCAGCACCAGATCCATAGTGATGCATATTTCAAGCCACAGATAGCCTCCATGATAGCACGACAGGAGGAGTTTAATGCAAGTGTTAACTTCCTCATGTTGGCCAAAGTCAGGGATCTTCATCATGTTCAGGATCGTTGACTACGCGAGATCTTTTATCCATGGCTAGGAGACTATGCATGGCTTCTTCCAAGTCGTCTTCATCAAATACCTATGAGGAGCGAGCATCACATAGTTCTTCCGGTCTCTGAGGTTGAAATAACTGTTCTTTAGAGCTGGGATATGTCCTAACTGCGGTCCAACTACGCTTGTCCCCTTCAAGATGTATGAAATGATCAACGTGTATTCAAAGTCACACGGGATACTATTGCGGTTCACCATGCAGCCAAAGGTGGTATGTACTCCAGCAAGACCAACAGGATCTGCTTCGTGCTATCCAGATCATCGTGGTGTTTTCTTCGCTTCTCAGTAGTATGACTAGAATGATGTCTGATTGAAGGGCATGATTGCAATATTCCAGTCAACGACGCATGTATTCCTATAGACATGACTCTCTTGGCCATGAGTTCCATAAGAATATCCTCCACACACTTTTCTAAAGTGCTATGTTCCCCCGACATTCACACCTGTAACCAAATAATTTAGGTAAGAGAACAGATAAGTGAGGTAATCAGATGGATGGCGAAGTCTAGAAATCACAACATGATATAATGGATTCTTTGTTAGCTCGGATGTCAAGTTTGCAAAAAGTGGTCCTGATGCAGCACTCGATGAGTTAAATAAGAGATCGTTGTAATGGATTCCTCCAATGGGTAGGAATGCCTTAATCAATACGAATCAGTCTGTTATGGCGCGGTCTCAACAGTCCAACTGCGGTGTTTCCAGAAATAATTATGTTTCTAGCCATTCCAGAGCATCATTCTAACGGTTGGGATGCCTCCAATGGTCATATAGCTTCACCGTGGCGAAGTCCCATTCTGTGTAGTTCTGCTATTCCAGCGAGGTTCAATTTCTGTAGAACTGCCTCCTGTGAGGTCATCTCTAGAACTTTTTGTAGTTTCTCTAACTTGGCTTTCTTCTTACTGAGCTTCCTTGCCTTCTTTCCTGTGATATGATTCTCTAGATTCCTCTTTACATTATTATTCATATCTTCTCTTAGCATAGTGACTTTGCGCTACTGATGTTCTTTAAAAGGGGTCAAATTTAATACCTCTTCTCTTACTATTTCTGGGGTGGATACACTTCTTTCCTGCATGGCCAGGTTCTTTAAGCCTTCCTGGGTTCTTTTAGCCTCGACAACTAATACTCTGGCCCTCTGTTGCTTCGAATTGTCCTCTTGTTCTTCTCTTAGTCGCTCTATTTTTCTGGCTATGAAGTCCCTTAGTTCTTGCTTGTTATGTTCTGTAGCTTCCTCCTCTGATTTCCTTCTGATCTGATCTTTCTCAATCCAAGGATTTCCTAACAAAAGTGGAAAAGGGGTGTTGTTCTCAATAAACCTAATAAATTCAAAGTCCTCTTTTGTTGATGTTTCATGAGAAATTGTAGGTATATTAGTAACTCTTCCACATAGGGTTATCATCTTTCCTTTAAATAAACCTATCTTTCCTAATCAAGGTATCATAGCAGAATTTCCCAAAATTTCCCAAGTGCTTTCTGGAATAATATTCACATGCGTTTTTTCATCCAATACATAGTCAATGTCAAAGTCTTCTACTCTTGTAACTATGCATTGTTTTTCTTTTAGGATCTCTGGTAAACTGATGTTTTTGTGATCCTTCATTGCTTCTTTTAACTGTACTAACATAGTCTACACTTTCTATGATTCTTTCTCTTTTTGGTTCTCTAACATATCCTTAGTTTCTTTACCTTCTTCATATTTTTCTTGTCTCATGTTCATCTTTTCAACTTTAGCAATCATTCTTGGACAATCCTCAACCTCATGACCAACAAATTTACAACAAAGACAAACAGGACCTATACTAGGGCATTCCTTAGCAATATGTCTCAGTCTTCTACAACTGTAACACAGTGTCAATCCTCTCTTTCTTTTAAATGATCCCCAACCTCTCTTGTACTACACACTGGGATCATAGTAATGGACCTGTAATCTACAAAAATTCTTTCTAGGTTCCTGCATCAACTTATTAGTCCAAAAAATATTTTTATGCATAGGAATAACATATCTTTCTCTATGGCTATCAAATTTATTTATATCAACTCTTTCTTCTAACTGTGCCCTAGTTTTCAAACTAGGACAAAATCTATCAAACATACCTCTTTTCTTCAAATCAGGCTTCTTTTCTTAGCACAATGTTCGCAAGTCAAGTAGAATATTGCGCACTACAGCAACAGATCTATGCACATAGATTTTTCTTTTCTTCAGTTCCCAGCAATCATAGTTTCAGGTCCTGACAATGGAACCATTTGCTGGAACAGGGGTAGACCCAGGGTTCAACGCTTCAACAATGCACCGACAAAACCCTAACTACTGGCCCTTTCGAAAACACCTGCGAAGAAGATGAAGTATCACCTAAGGTAGAGGCAGGGGGGCTTGCAGGACTCAGGTGTCTAAAACTAGGATGGGACATAGATCTGTGATTACAATACTTAACATAACACTTAACCAATAATATGCATTAGATTATGGTTCTCATTCACATCGCAAATTAACCCTTATTACAGATCATCACATTAACAACCAATATCAAGCCCTTAAAACCTCTTAGCACATAACATTAGCTCAAATCTAACATTCAAATATCATTAATCACTAAGAAACAACATCAGATGCATTCATTATATGTTATAACAACAACATTAAGCAAATAAACATATAAACAACATCGCACAAAGCACATCAAGACAAAGGATATACGTGGTTCACCCCAGTGTGGGGCTACGTCCACCAACCTCTTCTTCTTTTATATTTCAAGCTTCCTACATTATTCTTCTCCTGTGCACAAATCCACAGAGCCAAGCCTCGCACTGGATAGGTGATATGCGCACAACGCACTAGATCCACCTTCCCCAAAATCAGGTCAAGGCAT
Organism: Picea engelmannii; assembly: GCA_009831015.1. Lineage (NCBI taxonomy): Eukaryota > Viridiplantae > Streptophyta > Pinopsida > Pinales > Pinaceae > Picea > Picea engelmannii. Next base: position 1,079,731 of record ML779658.1, read on the forward strand.
AGAGCCAACTCCTTTCTAGCACAAAGCCTTACACAGTCTATTGCACGGAGCAACTTAAAATCTCTTGCACTAATCCAACATTGCACTTACAATATATCATGCACATAGCCAACCACTAGTACATTGCTTGCACTATGCTTCTACTAGTCATGCACTAATCCAATCAGTAACTATTACTTTCTATATTGCATTTCTTCCTATATATACTTTTACAAAAAGGGCCTTGGCATGGGTAAACCCATGGGCCGATATCCCATAACCCGTTGCATAAACCCTAAAACATTTTGCCGAGTCCACAAGCTCACAAAATGAGTGAGATCCCATGATCTAAGCTTCGCCTAGGTGCTCCATCTTCGACCAGTCTGTCAAAGTCCCAAAAGTGGTCAAACACGACCAATGTTTCCTCAAACCTTGGCTAAGGGCCAACAGGCCGCCAACACTCACCTGTGATGCGTCCTGAGTCACTCAAATCTGGGAAACACTGCTTCAAAGGCCTCAAGCTTCACTAGAGCTAATTTGACTTGTTTTTTTGCTAGAGACTCCTACTCGATGAACTCTTGAATCAATTGCTCTGTAACAGGCCCTTCCAGATGTTGTTCCATTGTCGTAACCACTTGTTCCAGCTATGATCTTTGTCCTTCAATATCTTCAAAAAGCGTGCAGGCTTTGTCCTGCACTGGCTGGAGTCTCTGTGTAACTTCCATGACTCTTCTCTGGATGGCAGTAATCTTCTTCTGGATTGTGCATTGTTCCTGTGATCTTTTCATCTTCTCAACTGTAGTAGGCAGCTTCATCTGTTCTTGTACGGTGGATGCCTGTTTCTTCGCCTCCTGGAGCTATGGTTCTAGTTTCCTCAGCTCTAGATACTTTGCAAGGTGCTCATAAGTCTGTGCACTTTGATCACTCAGTTTCTTACACTCTGAGGTGAGTTCTCGGATTATTTCTACTGTGCTCTTGGCGATTTATTCCCTTTTATCATGTAGTTCTTGTGGAGTGCTTGACACTTCTTGAAGTTCTAACTCTGTTACTCTTGCTTGAAGCTGTTGAATTGCCTCAGCAAGCTTCCCCACTTGACTATTGACCAACTCTTCTTCCTCCTATGCCAAGTCTAACATAGAGTGGAGTGATTTAGTCACTTCTTCTTTAACCACAATCTTCTCTGTGAGCAATTGGTCTTTTTCTTTTTGGATTTTCTCTTTGTCCTCCTCGAACATTGCCCTAATTTCATCTTTCTCCTTTTGCACAACTCAAATTTGCTCTAAGACCTCCTTCTTCTCTTGCTTAAGGGATTTTGTAGCCTTCTCCTTTTCTTATTGGACTCGACGGAGTCGATCCTCTATGGCATCTGCTAACCTTTGTAATTGGGTGGGATCATCCCCCAATTCTGCAATCTTTGGCGAAGAAGGTGCAGTAGGTACTACACGGTTTGAATAGATGGCTTGTTGTATGTCTTTGAGATCTTTCTCAATTCGTTCATACAGTGTGTCCTGCTTCACTCCATGTCTCTACAAGATATCCTTTGAAGAATCCTCCACAGCTATGATGATGATATCGACATTGTCCACAGTGAGCACATTCTTTGACTGAGGCTTATTGTCTTGGGTCTTTTTTCTTGCTGAGGGTTTATGCAGAGAAACCTTCCTTTTGTTCGATGTTTCATCCTCTGTAGGGGGGTCCTTTGGTGGTGTCACTTCTCCTTTGTCTTGATTTTCTCCTTCTTCCCCTCCTTATGCTTGGTTCACTTCATCTCCTCCTCCTATGGGTGAATCAATCCTACTTTACTCTAAGGTGTTGTCCTCCTCATCACTTTATATGTTCTGCACTTCCTCCTTTTTCTTATTTTTCTTCGCACTACTTTGTCCATCATGTTTGACCTGGGTGACCAAGGGACTTTCGATGATGTCGAGGTCAGAAAGTTCTGCATCTTCCACCAGTACAAGAAACTCTATTGTCCATTCTTTGGTGATCTCTACCGTGTCTTCATCGGTCAACTTATAGTAGGACTACAGCTCCTCCTTTCTTTCATCCCTGTGCGCGGTGATGTAGATAAAGTGCCTATCTATGTGGAACTTCACTAGCGGCCTGTACTGCAGTGTATTCAGGGTCATTCATAGAAATGCCTCAATGGCATGCTTCAAATGCTAGTAATAGGCATGGAAGACAATGTTCGACTTCCATTGCCTCAACATGTCATTTGTGTACCACAAGGTGGATAACCTCATGACCAACGGCTCTGATAGATCAACCTCCAGGAAGGCTTCTCCTTCTAGCATTTTCCAAGCGAAAAATGTGATTAAAACTAATAACCAACTAAAATGGAACTTGTATCCCTGATCCTGCGCTTCGGGGAAGTCTTTCTTGAGATTGTTGACAAGATGGCTTGCTGAGTTCATTTGCATTCCTTCTATGCACATCCCTACGAGGTCTACGATGAATCCTGTGACCTGTGTCAGATGATTCTTTCTGATGATATTACCATCTATAAGATGACAAGCTAGGCACACTGCACCATCCTAGATGGAGGATACCTTGTAGCCTCACTTTCCCTTCTCTACATCACCATAATCCTCCTTTATGCACTGTATTAGGGAGTGATCTAAAGTCTTCCCTAGGTAGAACTGTTAAGGGTCCAGTCCCTGCATGCTCAGTCCTATGATCAGGTGGATCAGTGTCAGATCCATCGTGACGTTCCTATCAAGCCATAGATAGACTCCATGATAGCATGACAGAAGGAGTTTAACGCAAGTGTTAACTTCTTGGTGTCGGCCAAAGTGAGGGATCTTCATCACATTTAGGATCGTTGACTACACAATCTCTTTTATCCATGATTGGGAGACTATGTGTGGCTTCTTCCCAGTCGTCTTTATCAAATACCTATGCAACACGAGCATCACATAGTTCTTCCAGTCTTTGAGGTTGAAATCACTGTTCTTTAGAGCTGGGATATGTCCTAACTAGGTTCCAACTACGCGTATCCCCTTCGGGATGTATGCAGTGATCAACATGTATTCAAAGTCATATAGGGTACTGTTGCAGTTCACCGTGCCAGCCAAAGTAGGTATGTACTCCGGCAAGACTGACAAGATCTACTTCGCATTAGCCAAATCATCGCGATGTTTTCTTTGCTTCTCAGTAGTACGACTAGAACGACATTTGGTCGAAGGGGATGCACGCAATCCTCTAGTCGAAGATGCCTGCATTCCTACAGACATGACTCTCTCAGCCATGAGTTCCATAAGAATCTCCTCCACAGAATTTTCTAAAGTGCTATGTTCGCACAACATTCACACTTGTAACCAAATAAATCGGGTAGGTAAATAGACAAGTGAGGTAATGATATGGATGGCGAAGTCTAGAAAGCACAACGCGATATAATGGATTCTTTGTTATCTTGGATATCACAGTTTGCAAAAATTGGTCCCGGCATAGCATCCGACAAGTTAAATAAGAAAGTGTCGTAATAGATTCTTCCAATGGGTAGGAATGCCTTAATCAATACAAATCAGTCCATTATGGTGTGATCTCAACAGTCCAACGACAATATTTCAGGAAATAACTGTGTTTCTAGTCATTTCGGAGCATCATTCTAATGGTTGGGGTGCCTCCAATGGTCATATAGCTTTGTCATGGAGAAGTCCCATTCTGCGTGGTTCTTCTATTCCAGCGAAGTTTAAGTTCTGCAGATCTGCCTCCTACGAAGTCTTCTCTTTAACTTGTTGTAGTTTCTCTAACTTGGCTTTCTTCTTACTGAGCTTCCTTGCCTTCTTTCCTGTGATCTAAGTCTCTGGATTCCTCTTTCCATTCTTATTCTTATCTTCTCTTAGCATAGTGACTTCGCGCTGCTGATGTTCTTTCAAAGGGGTTAAAGGTAATACTTATTCTCTTACTATTTTCGAGGTGGATACACTTCTTTCCTGCATGACTAGAATCTTTAAGCCTTCATGCATTCTTTTAGCATCGACAGTTAATTCTCTGGCCCTCTGTTGCTTTGACTTGTCCTCTTGTTCTTCTCTTAGTCGCTCTATTTTTTTGGCTATGAAGTCCCTTAGTTCTTGCTTGTTATGTTCTATAACTTCCTCCTCTTCTTTCCTTTTGATATGATCTTTCTCAATCCAGGTATTTCCTAACAAAAGTGGAAAAGGGGTGTTGTTCTCAATAAACCTAATAACTTCAAAGTCCTCTTCTGTTGATGTTTCATGAGAAATCGTAGGTATATTAGTAACTCTTCCACATAGGGTTATCATCTTTCCTTTAAATAAGCCTATCTTTCCTAATGAAGGTATCATAGCAGGCTTTCCAAAAATTTCCCAAGTGCTTTCTGGCATAATATTCACATGCATTTCTTCATCCAATACATAGTTGATGTCAAAGTATTCTACTCTTGTAACTATGCATTGATTTTCTTTCTGGATCTTTGGTAAATTGATATTTTTGTGATCCTCCATTGCTTCTTTTAACTGTACTAACATATTCTACACTTTCTCTGATTCTTTCTCTTTCTATTTCTCTAACAGATCTTTAGTATCTTGACCTTCTTCATAGTTTTCTTGTCTCATGTTCATGTTTTCAACTTTATCGATCATTCTTGGACAATCCTTAACCTCATGTACAATAACTTTACAACAAACAAAAAGAGGACCTGTACCAGGGAATTCCTTAGCAAGATGTCTCGGTCTTCTGCAATTGTAACACAATGTCAATCTTCTCTTTCTTTTAAACGTTCCCCAACCTCTCTTGTATTGCGCACTAGGATAATAGTGTTGGACCTGCAATCTGAAAATATTCTTTCTAGGTTCCTACATCCACTTATTAGTCCAAAAATTATTTCTATGCATACGAATAACATGTCTTTCTCTATGGCTATCAAATTTATTTAGATCAACTCTTTATTCTAACTGTGCCCTAGTTTTCAGACTAGGAAAAAATCTATCAAACATACCTAGATTGATATTTTCGAAGAAAAAATTTCCACTTATCTCACCTTTACTAAAGCATAAATCTTTAAGATCTTACCTCTTTTCTCCAGATTGGGATTCTTTTCATAGCACAAAGCTTCACAATTCAAGTAGAATATTGTGCACTACAACAACAAATCTATGCATAGAGCTTTCTCTTTTCTTCAGTTCCCATCAATCACAGTTTTAGGTCTTGACAACGGAACCATTTTTTGGCACAGCAGCAGACCTAAGGTTCAAAGCTTCAACAACACACCAACAAAACCCTAACTACCAGCCCTTTTGGCAATGCCTGCGAAGCAGATGAAGTCTCACCTGAGGTAGAGTTAGGGGGGTTGTAGGAATCAGGTGTCTACAACTAGGCTGGGACATAGATCTGTGATTACAATACTTAACAGAGCACTTAGCCAATAATATGCATTAGATTATGGTTCTCATTCACATCGCATATTAACCCTTATTACAGATCAACGCAGTAACAACCAATATCAAGCCCTTAAAACCTCTTAGAACATAGCATTATCTCAGATCTTACATTCAAATATCATTAATCACTAAGAAACAACATCATATGCATTCATTATATGTTATAACAACAACACTAAGCAAATAAACATATAAACAACATCGCATAAAGCACATCAAGACATAGGATATACGTGGTTCACCCCAGTGTGAGGCTACTCCCACCAACTTCTTCTTCTTCTTCTATATTTTAAGATTCCTACATTATTCTGTTGTTGTGCACAAAACCATGGAGCCATGCTTCGCACTGTAAAGGTGATCTGCGCACAGCACACTAGATCCACCTTCTCCAAAATTAGGTCAAGGCACAGAGCCAACTCCTTCCTAGCACAAAGACTTACATGGAGCAACTTACAATCTCTTGCACTAAGACAACATTACACTTACAACATATCGCGCACATAGCCAACCACTAGTACATTGCTTGCACTAAGCTTCTACTAGTCATGCACTAACCCAATTAGTAACTAGTACTTTCTATATTACATTTCTTCCTATATATACTTTTACAAAAAGGGACTTGACATGGGTAAACCCATGGGCCGACATCCCATAACCCATTACATAAAACCTAAAACCCTTTTTTGGGTCCATAAGCTCGCAAAATGAGTGAGATCATGCGATCTCAGCTCCTCCTGGGCGCTCCATCTTCAACCAGCCTTTCTAAGTCCCAAAAGTGATCAAACATGACCAATGTTTCCTCAAACCTTGGTCAAGGGCCAACAACGATCCTTGGACCATACCTTCCCCGACCATGTCTTGTGAAGGTTAGTCACATATTAGAATGGAAATTCCACTGTCAACGACATATATAGCGTATCATGTTGTTTTTGTCTCTATTGTTGACCTGGATCATGTCTCCTCACAAACATACGAGGAGGAGCTTGTTCTCTAGACAATATGTGCCACCTCATCATCTTTCTCACATGATTTCCTCAATGATACTTTACCCTCAGATGAATCCATATTAGAGGCCATGAATAGTCCTGATAGGCCATGGGATGATATGCATCATCACTCTTACTTCCTCCCAGAGCTTGTTAAGATCGAACATGACAATTTTAGATCTACCTTGAGTGAGATGTTCAATCACACCGTGGTTCCACTAGATACGCATGGCATTTATGCCGAAGGAAACATGGCGAATATTTCTCCTACCGTCATAATAGACATCTCTTGAACTTCTGGAAAAATTGAAAATGTATATATCGATCTGGCTTGTTCGCCTAAGGAAATTCAAATCTACATCGATCTCTTCAAAGAATTTTGTGAAGTATTCACTTGGTCATATGAAGAGATTCCAGGAATCAATCCTCGCATTGTCAAACATGAGATTAAGAACTACCTGGATGCTAAAACCATTTGACAATGACTTAGAGTTGTTAATCCTAGGAAGGATCCTGATATTAAGGTAGAAGTAGAGAAATTACTTAATGTTGGTTTCATCTATCTGGTTCTCTTGACCGAATGGGTATCTAACCTCGTTCTTATGAATAAGAAACAACAAACCATTCATGTGTGTATGGATTTTCGAGACTTGAATAAGTCTTGTCCTAAAGACAACTTATCGACACCTTTCATTGATCAGATTCTTGATGAGTGTGCAGGAAGCAAGGTTTTTTCTTTGATGGATAGATTTTCAAGATAGAATCAAATTCAGATCAAACCCAAGGATCAACATAAGACTACATTTATTTATCCTTGGGAACTTGTTCATACTGAAAGTTAGCCAAGTTCAACCCCATGTGGCACGGTCCTTATATCGTGCGACTTGTTTTAGAAAAAGGAGCCTATGAATCAGACGATTATGAAGGGAATATGTTGGATGAGCCCAGAAATGGGATCTACTTGAAAAGATATTTTGTTTGAGCCCCCAAGTTTGGGCATAACTCTTTGTATACTAGTGTATATTAGTGTATTTATATCTTTTCCTTTGTGTCATTAGCTTGCTTATCGAGTTTTCCCTTGGTTGGAAGATGTCAACAACGTCTTCAGTTTACCTAGGATTCGTAGATGGTGCCATTCGTCATACACAGAACTTGGTTTCTTCTTCTTGGGTCGTTTACGCGCCTGAGGTTAAACTAGTGTCTTGAGGTAGCGTTTGTCTAGGGCCATCAATGAATAATGTGGATGAATATAGCGTCATTATAGATATTTTACACGGCGCCATTTCACATGGTGTTCGATCTTTAAAATTTCACCTAGACTCCCAATTAGTAGTATGTCAGTTGAACAACAGTTGCTGTGTGCGAGACCCTACTCTACTCCGATGTTTCCTATGGGTACGAATTTTGGAATGACACTTTGATTTTTTTACTTATAATCACATACCTAGAAGTTATAATTATGTATCTAATGCATATGTTAATTATTTTTTAGATTGGCATTTGTCACATGACTAAAGTAAAGAAAACACATCCATAAATGTACACATTGTAACATATATAAGTAAAGTCGAAGACCAATGTTTTTTATTTTTTATTTCTCCAAAAAATGGTGTCATAGTACAAAATGGGGCTCACACCCTCAAAATACATATATGGTTGGTAGAAATAATGACCATGGAATCTACGCCTATGGTAGCGGATGCATATCATGATAGCATATTATGGTATTTGCGAGACACCAGAAGAGTCCCACCCATGCACAGGGCACATCACCACCTGTCGCTTCATAGCCTCTGCCAGATCCTCCACCTGAACCATGGGAATCATTTGCGTCAATCGAGGTAGGTTCCCATGCACTTTTATAGAACTCTCTCTGCATCTCCTCGCGCAGAATCATATCCCTAGTTCCTTCGTCGATGTTGTGGGAATCCATCTGTCCGTTGCGAACCCACATCTGCATGACAAAGTAATTTTCAATACTTGATACCATCCAAAAATATTTGTGCTTTTTATTCTTTTTCAAAAACACGAAAAAATGAAATATACAAAAAATTTCATACCTATATAACTGTAGGCAAAATCTGGTGGAAATGGCATATATGGATCTCCTCTGTAGTCGATATGATCATACGGGTAGTCATCTATGGCTATCACCTGTCTATGCCACCAGAAGAATAAATCATCATTGTAGGGGGTTGGTACCCTACCACCTCATAACCGCCTCATCACTTTGGTCCACTGCATCATGGCTATATCATGCGGTCCTTATAAAATGATCTCCACTCTAGGGCTCAAACCTAGAACCTGCTCAAAGAAAAAACTACATAAGATAGATGCAAACCTGAATTTTCTTTTCCTCCCTAGTTTGCAATCTGTCAATTGGATCTTCATGTTATCCAGTAGTGAGGTACACCAATCATAAATTGTGGGTTGCAAGCACTCCACTGCGTAAAACATGAGTGGCCTTGATTCCTAGTGCAATGAATTTGACCCTATGATCCGACTAAGTAAAAGAATGATGATCTTCAAACTCATTTTATGGATCACCCTGATGGGGAGTTGACTCCCTACTTTCTTTGTTCCTGCAACATAGTGGGTGGAAATGTAGTCCTTTATGTTCATACCAACCCCAACACCCCATGCTTTGAGATTCACCACCTCGCCTTGACAAGATAATCCTGTGATGAAACAAATGTCCTCTACTTCAATCCTCAATGGTTTCCCATCGATATTGAAGGCCTCTGTGTTCATATCCCAGACGTTTACTATCATTTGAAGCAAGCTCACTGGAGCCCTCTTTCTTTTGAGAGACCAAAAATTGTAAATCCCACATATTTTTAGGGAAAGTTGGGCCCCCACATCACTTTCGGCTGCTACATCAACTTTCTCATGCTTTCTCTCTCTCCATTCAAGTACCATCCTACAAAAGGAAAACCCTTTTTTGAGTCAAAATCCTTTAAAAAACTAGTTTGTGAACTTATATGTGAGTTGTAATGTTAATAGTCACATGTAGGTCCACATATATGTGGGCATGATTTTCCTTTCTCACGTACATGTCTCCATATACACAACCCGATGAAATACAACTTGCATACACCCTAATTCATAATTTGTGCCCTTTAAAACTCAAAAAAGGAGACCTAATTTGAAATTGTAAGCCACTAGAAATGAAGAGGAGGGGAATAACACTTACTTGGTCTAGACGGTTGTCAATTCTGCCGCTCATAGCTCCCGCAATCGATTCTTGAAGATCATGGGAAAATTGGTCCAAAATGCACTATGTGCGTAAAAAACTCAAATGATATGGTAAAATTGGTTATTTTTACTATCAGTAGAAAATGGTTACCCACTTTACATAGTTTTTTCTAATATTTTGACCTACTAGACTAATAGTGCAGTGGAAGGTGTTGGTTTTTTGTGGTTTTGTCCAAGGATGTTTGTGGTTTCTAGAGTCATTTTGCCCGTTTTTTACTTCGGCATGTATTTTCTTTGACCAACACATAGGTTAGGTTGTCACTGCATCTTGCATATTTTCATTATCTTATGCATGTGATTCATATGCCTTAGGTATGAACCCATTTATTAGTGACACAAAACCCTCGTACTGCTACTAGAAGTGTCATTATTGAATGGTAGAGGATTACCAAACATAAGTGTCCTAGTTAGAACCTATGTGACATCTGGTGCCCATGCAAAGATTATTCCATAGGAACGGGAGTCCCTTATAGTTCCAATATGGCTTTGCACTCGAACCTCATATTCTTACTCATAAGCATGCTGACCTATACCTATGGGACTCCCACTGAGTCTTGTTTAAACTCTTTTTCGACTCCCTCAAAAAGAGAAAATATTTTTGAGTGAACTTGTCTCTTTCACACTTGTTAAATGGCTTTGAAAGGATGTCTATTTGGTGTAATTTTAACCCTTTTTTCGGACAAGGTAGACTAATCTCTAAAAAGGAATACTCTAGTCACTAGTGGCTAGAAGAGTTCTCCTGGGTATTGTTTTATACTTTTTCAGGCCTAGGGGGACTAAATTTGATAAAAATGGCATTATTTGGAGTTAAGCTTTAATTGCATATCATTCTTGGTTGCAATATTGAGCCTATTGTTGGTTCCCAATTTCTCATTATATTCCTATTACCGCATCAATTTGTATCACCAACCAAGCAAAGCCTTGTTTATATCCTTTGTAGCTTGACACCCTGTACCCTAAGAGGAAACATTCCCCTGAGTGTCCACATCCTACATGCAACTCCTTGCATTAATCATAGGTATGTTCCACTGTTGGAACTAGTTTCTTACTCACGACACTCATTTCCGCTCTTGTATCATAGCATTCATTTGTCTATGAAAAAACAAAAAAAGATGGGTGGGAAAATAATATTATCTTATGCTGGAAACAGTTGTGTCACCTTTGAATAGAGAAATTTTTTTTGATTCCACTTGTCATCCAAAGTTTGGGTTTAGCATGACCTTAGGAATCTGATCTCGTTACTTATATTTTACTCCTCCCACTGGTTACACTTCCAGTTCCCATGGAGAGTTTTATTAGTGCATCCTGCATCACAAAGTTTCATCATTGAGTCTATGCTTCCAGAGTCCTCCATATGTCTCATGCTCTTGTTCAAAAGAAGTCTATAAGTCTATGTCAAGAATTTCTCATAACTCTTGAATTTTCATGTAGGCCATACCCTCAGTGTGTCTCAAAGTTACATGAAGTTGTATTCCTACCGTGCACCTTGGTCCTACTTTCATTATGGGTCGGTAACCTTGAAACCAACATTCGACATCTCCTCATTTGTCACTAAATGGGGGGTTTCCCTTGTGTTCGATGGCAAGAAATATATTCACAAATTGGGATTCATGCAGTGTATCGTATGCCATTATCCTTATTGGTGGTTTCCTCACCTTTTTGGTAGTTTTCCATATTAGCTTCTATTCAAAGGGTATTTTTCATGCACTGCTTTTATCAAGTGCATGCGAAAGATGCACAGAGTTGTTGGTTCGTGAACATCCTCTTCATCTGAGTTCCTCCAAATCATCAAGATATTTCTTTGTACCTCTTGTTGAATAATGAGATATTATTTAATTTTCTCCTTTCAATGGGTCTCCTTCCATCGAATTCATCTCATCTATTCTAGAAATGAGGCCTCAAGTCCTATGAGTGCCTTGAGGCTTGCATTCATTAGTGGAAGTTTCTCTTACCATCAATGTTATAGCAAGATTTGCCTCACCCTATGCAATCTTTCCCAAAAGGCCTTTCTCCATTTCCCCATGTAGACTTTCCTTACATGTTTATAAAATCCAGAGCCAAAAATAAATATTTTTCTTTATGTACACATCTTTCCTACTATACAACATGTGTATATGCAGGCTGCCAGAAAGTGAAAATTAATGTCGAGTTTCCATGTCACAACAGGAGATCTATGATCCTTGGCCTTCCATATACTGGAAACGTTCTGACTCAGCCCTTCAGTTCCATTTTGAAGGATATAAATGGTCCAATTATGAGATATGGAAAAAGGAGAAAGAATTCAACTTTGACAGCAAAGTTACTCTAGAGAAATTATTTACTTCATATTGAGTCTGCATCCCTTTGTCCTTTAAGTCTGAACATAGTGTTTAGCCCCTAAGATATTCCCTTATTGATTGATAACCTCATCGTTTCTCTCTTATGAGATTGCCTTTGGTGGAGGATTGAAGTGGTGGAGGCCCAGTTGGAAGGAACTTAGTTTCTTGGTTTTGAACTGTGTTGACACGAAAGTCTGTAACATTTTCACTTCTGCTAATCATTTATTAATAGAAATACTCTTTTCCCGTCCAATTGATATCTTGCAAATATATTGAATAATTATTCCATGGGCATATTTGTCATGTTTATTAATGGATTATGCTATTGAATGTGATAACACTATATAATATCACCATATGCTTACTTTGCTTGGTTGTTGAGGACTAGTTGCAGGTCTATTGCTTTGGGTCAAGTGCTCAACGGTGGAATTCATTGAACATTTGGATGAGCTAGGATTTTATCTTGTCTTGCTAGCATATTTATTTTCATAGAATACTTGAGAAAATATTTCATTTCTGCAGTCATTTCTGTCTATTGTGGTTCACCCTAGCCATAGAGAGATTTTCCTCGTAACAATCAACAGTTGGGAATACATCAATGTCTCATGATCGATGGATTCTTCAAGTGTTCAACCTCAACACCTTTAGTCACATTTGTAAGAATGTACTTGATTCCTTGATACCTACTTTCATTATTGATAGGTTTTCTCATGTTTGTTAACAATATACATTAATGATCGGTAATCAACTGAAGTCTCAGTGTGTTCGATCTCAACTCCTTTATTCACATGATGTAGACTTTCACCTTTGGTGGGCCATGTAGAAGACTTGAAGACATTAGTTTATAGTAGAAGCTTTCCTGAGCCATTGCTATCATTCATTGGAACAGTACCTATATGACTTCAATGATCATGGGAGATCAAATTGTACTCCATTGTATACATATATCTTTATATTGATTTTGAGATTGGTTTTCATTGGGCCTTGTTCGTGACTATGACAGCCTATGGCATGTATCTACTTTGTATTTCCTATTCATGGCCATGAACAGTTGTTTGGTATATTTCCACATGGATCTGTAGTGTAATTTAAATTGGTATCCATGTGTACAAAGTCATTCTGGATTGTAATATTCTCATGAGCAACTAGTTCGTCCAACTGGGTCTCCATTACTCCACTTCTAGGAATTACAATGTATTTCAGCCATCACAAATACTCCTCTGACCTCACACATTAGGGGGCATATGTTATAGAAATATTTTCCTCACCCCATGAAACTTGCTCAGAAGGCCTTTTCAATTTCCCTATGCAGACTTGAAGTCCCCTTTTTACTTCCCAAATCCAAAAAATCATGTTTTTCCACATATACATGCCCTACCAGTTATACAGCATGTGTATACGCAGGTTGCACCATTACATCCGGCATGTTATCACATAAGGTTGTCAAGGGCCATAGTTTTCTGTCGATAATACAAAATTATATCCCTTTTCTAAGTCTCTCTCTCTTTCACAGGACATGTCTTTAAGTTTTCTCTTCTGCTGGAAAAGTCATTTTTGTTTACCCCTTTTGTTTAGGCGACCTGGTTTTGCATGATGACTATCTGAAAAAGTCTTGGCCCTAAGATTTTCTATTTTCTCTAAGTTTGATGACTTTCCTCTTTTGTCTCAACCACTCATCCTTTTGTCTTCTTGAGCCCCCAACTAGTCGTCCAAGTCCTTGTTTATACAGGCCGCAACCGCGGGTTCAAGGTGAAACACTCAGAGCAACCCATTCCAGACTCGAATCAAGAAAAAAGGAAATTTTAGCTTCCAACGGCTGGGATTCCATGTGGATTTCAAATCGGTGGTTAGCGGGTGTTCAGAATCTGAAAGTTTATCAAAGATTAGCACCAGAGAAAAGGCCTGAAATCAAAGTCCAACAAATATTAAATATGGGTCGTAGATCACATTAGGAGAGATCAATTGTGTAAATTTATCGTGGGAATCGAGAGTTCAAATTATTGTTAAAGTTGTTCGTCAAAGGTCCGAACTACTGAAACCCAAAATTAGCATGGGTCATCTGATTTAGAGGGGCGCATGGCACCAGATCCGAACAATGGAGAAAGTCATTTCGAGAAGACTTAAGTGAGGTATGCACAATTTTTCCAAGTCTTGAGGTATGAATTAGATCTGGACCACAGATCTTACAAAGATAGGTGGAAGTTGATCTAGGAGTTGGAATGATCAGATTTCAGGAGTTTTGGAAGGGAGAAAAAGTAAACTTCACGAAGCGAAAAGAGCGAAATGGATTTGGGCCATCCAATCCAAAGGGCCGTTTGGCACCATATCAACAGTTTTGCGGTTTCGTGAATTAGAGTTTTTGTTGGGAGAAATGCATAGGTTTCGCATAGCGTCAACTCCCAAAGCACCTGTGGAGATAAGCATTGGGTCATGGCCCAAGGTCACATGAAAGAAAAGGTGCGGAGTTCAAGTGAGTTGCGCCAAAGGTCGAAGATGCTCATGTTAGTTGCAGAATGAGACCATCACAATTTCAAGGTGCTGAATTGACTCAAAGAGCCTTTGGCAATGCCTAGCAGTTCCTTAGGTGTCAAGCCCCGTCCTGATCCCGATGAAATTAGTTAATGAAAATGGGTGTGGTGTTTGAAACCTCCTCTCTCCCCATAAATGGAAATCATGAAGGACTGGCTGTGGAGGCAGGCTGTCAGCCCAAATTTCCCCTGTGGATGGATTTTCCTGCAAGCCCATATTGATCTAAGCTCACGTATGACAGAAGAATGCCTACACAATCTAACAGAGAATACACAAACAGAAAGCCTTGAATGCAGTGGCATGATTGTACCCCTGATGCTTATAGACAATTTTGAGTATAAGTAGGTAGTTTTGATATTTTGTTAACGTCGTCAACTGGTTGAGTAGAGCTCCCTATTTTGTAATGTTTCTATGCCAAAATTGTTCTCTGGTTATGTATCAAATTTGAGACTTTCAGATTAATAGAAGTCATCCTCTTTCGTTTCTTTGTAAAAAATGTGCTAAAAAACTCGGGCATGGAGGAACCAGTCAAGGGTTTTTATGTTGTTGTAATGTAGGTTTGATTACAATGGTATCATGACCAGTTTTAGTCATCTCCCTTGTTATCATTTTCCCTCTTACACTGAATGGATCAGTCATGGAGGATTTAGTCGAGTTGTTGTAGATGAAGTATGATGTAGGTTTGATCATTGTGTTTTTTTCACTGTCTTGTTTGGACATATTTCATTGTCTGAAGCTTGGTCTTAAGACTGATCTTGAGTCTGATTTTTTTCTTCTCCAAGCTACTTGAAAGCCTAATGCTCATAGTAGTCTCGCTCACCTTTCTCACTAAGTCTTCCCTCTGCTCACACTTAAACTCAATTCACTAACTGAAGTTAATGTGGCCATCACTTCCCTGTGCATTTCTTGTCCAGTTCTGTGTTGAACATCATTCATATATTGAGTTTTTTCCATTGACATCCACTCATATGAAACCAACATCCACCAAAAACATAATGGTTATTGGTCTTATCCTCCCGCAAGATGAGGGTGACTCTTAGTGCTAACATTCTTGGCATCATTGTCAGGGAACAAATTGAAGATATTTCCCTGGGCAAGAATGACAAAGAAATTATGATTCTGAAGGTGCATTAGATATTGGTGTTGGGCACTTTAATTGTCTAAATGGATAGAGAGTTAAGGTGTTCAATATAAATTGTCAACCCAGGGAAGTCTGTTATTTCAAGATAATTCACACATTCTATGCTAGATTATGGAAGCAACACTAATCTAATTGTAGTAGAGAAAAAGAAACAACAATTATTACTAACACAATTATACTGACACAGGTGGATTTCTATAGAATTGAAATCACAATTTGAAATCTAAACCGATGAATGTATAATAATTCTGGATTACCTACTCTAATCTAACTTTCTATTTTACTTTTGCAGGGAGAAGTTCTCTACTAATTGCAGAAAGAAATCTACTTATTGCAAGAAAGTAATCCACACTTTCATTTTCTTTTACTTGAAAACAAGACTTTAATCTAATGCAAAAAAAGGGAAAGCAGTTCTCCAACAATGTTCAGCAATTGAATTTTAATTCTCATGAGACAGATTTATGCGCATCTAACTGGAAAGAACTAGACTGTAACAACAACTGTATTCTAGAATTGTTTAACAGATAAACCATTCACATTAAAACAACTATTCTAGAATTCAAAACAAAGGGGAATCTGTGAGGAAGGTGTGCCCTTTCTTTCTCACTGAATCCTCTCAAAGAAATAGGCTACAGTCTGCTAAAGAAATTCAATCCACTCTTCTATTGATTTGCCAAAATATTTTGTACAATAAAATTTACTTCACTTCACTTTCTCACAGTCAGAATCTGTCCCTCTGATTACAAAAGCTCTGCTATTTAAAGTCAGAGTCATTCAGTTAAAAACAAAATCAAAATTGCCTTGAGAATCCCCGATTCTCAAGCTGCTTGTATGATATCATTAATACAAGATATAGAACTAATCTTGTAAGTTGAAACATGTAATAGTAGGTGTAGCATCTTTCAGTATCAGTGGCATTTGTTGCAGCAGTCCTATAACAACAGAATCAGTGGCATTTGTTGCAGCAGTCGTGTAACAGCAGAATCGGTGGCACTTGTTGCAACAGTCGTGTAACAATTTCCAGGATTGGCACATAACTGTAACAACTTCCAAGATTTGCACATAGCTATAATAGTTGGTGTAACAACAACGACCATTCTTTAAGACTTAGTTGTTCTATTCATTTTGATCACTAGTTGATTCATTTTATAGGTAAAACATGTGAACGTTACCAATCAAACATGCTAAGTAAATAAAAATATAAAATCAAGATAAATGATTCATACCTTGGGAAGAAAAGGTCTTAGCATGCATTATAGTAGGCATTAGCTTAAATATGATAAGTTTGAATAGGCAAAAGATGTGATGAAAAAGGGACATTTCTGGGTCCTAACATGCCCCCGAAATGAATACATTGCATGTCCTCATGCAAAACACATTCAAACCTTACTTTGTAGCTGAATTAGGGAACTGGTTCCTCCAATGCAAAACTGCTAAGATAAATTGATAAGTGCCTGTATGGAAAAATGTTGTGCTAAAACAAAAATCTGTGGTGTCAACAATCTATCTGCATTGCTTTGTCTTGAAGAACATAATCAATTTGAGTTGCTTGACTAAAAAATCATGAGGGAAATAGAGGTTCTTGTTTGAAAGCTGTTGGTAAACCAACAACTACCTTATGACGTTGAGATCTCCTCAGTTGTGTTGTTCTATGTGTAGCAGTAAGTGCATGTTCAATCTTGACTGAGAGAGTTGTTGGACCTCCAACAACCAGAACTTTTACTACCTCATAACCTATCTCAAAGTATATGTTTCCACACTCAAAGAACATGAGTTCTTTATTTCTATCCATAACAGCTTTTGTCAGTGCTAGGATGTCCAAAGTAATCCCTTCTGGATTCTTTTGTCGAGCAGTCTCCAATTCTTGTTTCAGGGTATTTAACTCTTCTTTGAGGCTTTCATTCTCTGTTATGAGCACAGTTATTTTGGAGTTTTTTGTATGCCTTATCTTTTTCTCAATTTGGGAAAATAGTTGGGCAAGTGGTACATCCTCAACATTATTTGTAACTGGTTCTTGTGCAGCAATTATACTGTCAATAGTTGTTTCTGGTGGAACAATTGTTTCTTGTGTAACAACTAGGTTTGTCATGACTTCTTCCTATGGAATAGTCTCGTCTTGGACAACTGATTCTTGCATAACAACTTCATCCTTCCTGACTTGTCCTTATATACCAGTCCCATTGTTTGCAAGTGTCTCTACTAGCACTTTTAGTTCACTAGAAGAGATTGGTTCTTATGTGACAGTCTCTTCATCATTCGTAGAGGATAATGGATGAAGAATAGGAATAGCCTGCTCCATAGCTTTCCATCCAATTGCTTCTTCCGCAAAGATGGTAGACCTGGTTTTTCTCCTTGGTAAAATAGAAATGAAAGCAAAGGATTTCTTCTTCGTTGCTGGAGGAGGAACGGGTTGTTCTTCCTCAACCACACAAGTAGGAAATTCAGGTATACCTAGGTCTGCTATTATCTGGACATCATTACTTGACATATGATGCACAAAATAATCAGGCGAAGCCGATGATTCTACTATGATTGGAGTACATTTAGTCTGAATTGAGAGAATAGTTGCTTGCAGTTCTGGGCACAAAGTAAAACTTGGTATACGTATCCCTATAGAGTTCTCTGTCACAGCAAAAGAAGAGTTCTGAGTTGTTCTTGATATAATTGGGTCCAGGTCTTTCTGACATTTTCCCTTGAATGGATGTTTTCTTTTCTAAGATAATCTATCGGTAGTGATAGTAGGGCTTGGAACAGTTGTTGCAGCAATAGGTGGCTCTGTTGGTGCAACAACAGAAGGGGTAGTTAGAATTGATGCTGCAGTGGACCATTCTAACCTTGTGTGCTTCCTAGGTGATGCAAATACAATAACAGGGGTTCTATGTTTAGGAGAAGGGGGTAATTTTTCAATAACATCTATCGCGGCCAAGGGATGGGATGCATGGCTCGGTGTAATAGTTGGTTGTTCTTCATTTTGAGCAATCATAGCTATAGGCTATGTCAATTCACCTCCATCAAGGCTTGTTTGGTTGGTGCTAGGATGGACGCGAGTTGTGCATTTAATTCTCTGGGTTGTCTTACGAGCAGTGACAGTAGGGGTTTGGACTATTTTTGCATCCGAGGGTAGAGACTCGAAAAGAGGTCCAATCATATCTGCAGGTATAGAAGGTGGTTGGTCTGCTACAACAGGTAATGGGTTATTATAAATTCCCATACCTTTGCCAATTAATAGTCTAATGAGTCTGTGATTTGAAAGGCAGTTCTTGGGGTTTTGGGATTTTTTTACAAAATGAGCCATGTTATTCAATGAATGGAGGAGATAATAAGGAATGTTTAAGAATTTATGATGTCGTAGATGTGATAATAAGATTAAATCAGAAAAATAAACAACTTGGTACCTGCCTTCACAGGTAATGTACCTTTTGACGAACTCTACAACATTCCCCCAGGGCTCTGGTAAGGAATTGACATCCGCACCTTGGCCTTTTGTCTGAATTTTCTCATTGTCAACGAGGAAAGCCTTCTAAGCATCTAGAAGATGTGTTTTTCTATTAAACCATCGGTCTCCTATTGTTGGAAACCCTGTGACAGTAGCAATGCTTTCTTTTGATACTGGAATCCTTACCCCATTCACCATTGAATATCCTTTGGTGAGATTTTGACTAAACTCCAATACCTCATCCTCATTAAACCTTGCAGATTCTTAAAATATGATATCCAGTCAGCCTGCAGAAATATTTGGTAGACCTATGGGTGCAAAAACAAAGTGTCCAAATTTGCAGGCTCATACCTCACAGCTGATCCTCCCATGATGTTGCTTGAGAGTCTAACAGGCACATAGGAGGAGAGACTAGCACCTAAACTAGAAACGCAGCCGGTTCAAACATGGTTTGCATGTAGAATACAGTGTCTCAGCAAAAAGAAGTGTGGTCGAAAAGGTGGTGAAGGTGAGTATAAAATACTGTTTGGACGGCT
>ML779658.1:1099345-1162095 GCA_009831015.1 Picea engelmannii
AATCGGATTGGCTCCAGGTGGATCAATTTAGCACAAGTGGTGAAAAAAAACCCGGGAAAACATGCTTTTATATATTCATTACTTTAACACGTAGGATTAGTCACGTACCTCATATATTACCGCACATAACTGTCTTTCAGAGTGATCACGCTATCCAACCGCCATCTGAGTTGCATGGAATAGCTTACATGATGAAGGATAGTGTGAGAAATGACGATATGACAACTTGAGTAGATATGGAGTCCTTTCTGGAGATAATCAGTTGGAAGTCGTTGGATGTGAAGTCAAGTAATGATGAAACAACACTTTCACTTAGAGAAGGAGGAAAAAGATAGTTGTAGTATGAACAAATCAGCGATGGCACAGCATGTAAAGAGTGTAGAGTTAGAGTAGTAGTATTTGGCAAAAATGCGAAAAAGAAAGAATGAAGTGGTAAGAAAGAATAGCAGTGATCAATGTATCAGTATGTACTTCAGTCAAAATGGCAGAGGTAGGTGTAACAACAAATGAGATGGTTGGAAAAGAAAATTGTGTAACCGTGTGAAAAGCAACCATTGTGTAACAGTAGGGAGATTGGCCAACTTATCGGAAATGGGTGTAACAGTAGAAAATCGACCAATTTGTCGGAAAAGGGTGTAACAATAGGAAATTGACCAATTTGTATGAAATGGGTGTAACAACATGGAAATCAACCAATTTGTCTGAAATGGGTGTAACATCATGGAAAATCAGCCAATTTGTCTGAAATGGGTGTAACAACATGGAAATCGACCAATTTGTCTGAAATGGGTGTAACAGCATGGAAAATCAGCCAATTTGTCTGAAATGGGTGTAACAACATGGAAATCGGCCAATTTGTCTGAAAGGGGTGTAACAGCATAGAAATTGGCCAATTTGTCTGAAATGGGTGTAACAGCATGGAAATCGACCAATTTGTTTGAAATGGGTGTAACAGCATGGAAATCGACCAATTTGTCTGAAATGGGTGTAACAACATGGAAAATCGACCAATTTGTCTGAAATGGGTGTAATAGCATGGAAATCGGCCAGTCTATCTGAAATGGATGTAACAACATGGAAATCGGTCAATTTGTCTGAAATGGGTGTAACAGCATGGAAATTGACCAATTTTTCTAAAATGGGTGTAACAGCATGGAAATCGGTCGAATGCTGCATCACTTAGTTTTTAGGAAGTTTTTCAACTTCCATCAACTAATTGTTTGCCGCCTTTTATGTATTCATCCCTGCTGTTCACCTTCACACACAAAAACTACCTAATACCCTTCAAGGATGAATTTATTAGCATAGTAAACACAATCAAACAAAAAAAGAGAAATTTAAATTTTGTCGAGTTTATTTATATACAAGGTCTGAGAAAAATAAGTCCTAAGGTTGAGAAAGGGAAGGAGAAAGCTCCATTCCTTTTAAGAATTGATAACCTGTATCGGCTGAACATCTAGATTTGAATTCTACCTTGTACAGTGGACGCTGATACAGGTGTAGATGATGACCATTTGCATGTAATTGTGTATCGGATCCATCAATAGTGATCAACCTGACTATCCCATTGGGAAAAATAGTGTTTTCCTCATAAGGTCCTAGCCATCGTGTACACAACTTACCCTAAAATTCTTTAAAGTGTGAATCATACAACAGAGCCCAATCTCCTTTCTGGAATAATTTCTTCTTGATGACTTGGTCATGCCATTTCGTTCTCTATTGTTGAATCACCGAGGTTTGATGAATAGTGTCCAAACGCTTTTCATCAAGCTCATTGAGCTACTGCAATCTGGCCTTCTATGCCATAGTCAAGTCAATGTTGATTGTTGATGTAGTTCTTAAGGTTTTGATTTCGAATTCAATGGGAAAAACAAGGCTTTTTCCATATACCAGCTCGTAAGGAGAAAAACCAGTTGTGTTTCTCCAAGTAGTTCGGTAAGCCCATAGAGATTTATGCAATCTGTCTGTTCAATCTCGATGATGTTCTCTCACTGTTTTAGTAAGAATGGCTTCGATAACTTTGTTGGTACTTTCCACCTAGCCATTGCCTTGTGGATGGTAGGGAGAAGCTATTCTATGTAAAACATGATATTTACTGAGTAGGACTTCAAGTTTATGTGATTTTAAAGGGGGTCCACCATCAGTTATTAATTCTTTGGGAACTCCAAGCCTAAAAAAGATATTTTCGAACAGAAATGCTAAGATAGATTCTTTTGAGGCCCTAATGAGTGATTTCGCATCAACCCACTTGGTCATGTAATCTGTACAGACCAATATATATACTTTTTTATTAGAAGGTGGGTTAATGGGCCCTATGAAATCCATGGCCCATCTCTCAAAAGGCTCTAACACTACCTAAGGCTGTAGAGGTATCTCATCCCTATGATTTGGCTGACCCATTCGTTGGAAACTTTCACAGGTTTGAACGTATTTCTTGGCATCTTGAAATATGGTGGGCCAAAAATAGTCCATCCTTAAGATTTTATTCTCGGTCCTTTTATCAGCAAAATGACCCCCACAAGGGCCATCATGGAAAGCCTTTATCATATCATACACTTCATCATCCCTTACACATCTCCTGATTTCCTGATCCAGACCTATGTAGAAAAGGTATCCTCCTATCCAACTATACCGAGCACTCTTTTGAATAATCTTCCTTATTTCTCAAGGAGATAAATGGGGAGGTAACTTCCCTGCAACCAAATAATTAGCAATGTCAGCATACCAAGGTGAGTGAGCAGATACTGCAAACAAATGTTCATCTGGAAAGGAATCATCAACAAGTAAATTATCATCATTTATATGCAATCTTGAGAGAAAATCAACAACCACATTTTCTTTTCCTGGTCTATCTACTATAGTGATGTCAAATTCTTGTAGTAGCAACATCCATCTTGTTACCCGGACATTAGTAATAGGTTTATTCATCAGATATTTAATTGTTGTATGATTAGTATGAATAAAAGTAGGATATCCAGTGACGTAATGCCTGAATTTATTGATTGCATAAACTACTGCTAAGATTTCTCTTTCAGTAACTGTATAATTTAATTTAGTAGGAACCATGTTCTTGTTGATATAGTAGATAGCATAGGGCTCTTTGTCTTCCTGTTGCCCTAGTACTACACCAATTGTAGTATCGGAGGCATCTAAAGAAATGTGAAATGGAAGAGCCCAATTGGGCCCTCTCAAAATGGGATTTGTGGACAATTTTTGTTTTAGATCTGTAAAAGACAATTCACAGTTGCCGTTCCAATGGAAGTCAACATATTTTGTTAATACAAAAAACAAGGGGGAAGCTAGTTTGGAATTTTTTTTAATGAATCTCCTGTAATAGCCAGCATGCCCTTAAAAACTTCTTACCTCTTTCTGAGTTGATGGAGTTGGAATATCCAAAATTACTTGGATTTTGGTTGGGTCTACCTGGATTCCCGCATAAGAAATGAAGTGTCCCAACACTACTCCCTCTCTCATCATCATATGGCACTTTTCTGTACTTAAAGAAATATGAGAATGTATACATATTTTGAGCACTTTAACCAAATTAGTCAAGGCTTCATCGAAATCAATGCCATAAGGTGTAAATTCATCCATGAATATCTCCATACAGTCATTCACCATATTAGAAAAAATACCAATTACAGCTCTCTGGAAGGTGGTTGGTGCATTACACAAGCCAAATGGGAGAACCTTGTAAGAAAATGTGCCCCAAGGGCTGGTAAAAGTGGTCTTATATTGGTCCTGTGGAGCAATTTTTATCTGGTTATAGCCACTGAATCCATCTAAGAAAGAGAAAAGAAAAATCCCAGCTAGATTGTTTAGAACCTGATCAATAAATGGCAGAGGGAAATGATCCTTCTGTGTGGATTTATTCAGGGCTCTATAGTCTACACAGACTCTCCATTTTTCATTCTTTTTAGGAAAAATAACCAATGGTGAGACCCACTTGCTATCTAATATAGGGTAAATGAAATAAGCATTGAGGAGTTTCTGGAGTTCCTCTTTAACAATTTATTTAAGGTTTGGATTTATCCTCCTTTGGGGTTGGCAAATGGGTCAGCATTCTTCTCTAATGTATATATGGTGGGTACATAGTTCAGAGGAAATGCCTTTCATATCCATGTAATCCCAGACAAATGCTTCTTTATGTTCAATCAGTAATTTCATCAATCGACGAGTTTCAGCAGTGGATAAATCAGGATTGATGTTCAAGGTTTTTCCAGGTTCAATTTCTACAACGATGCTCTTGGAACTGACTTTAGGAAAAAATTCAGTTGTTTCATCATTTGTTGTTATAGTGTTTGTTGTTACAGTGGTTGTTGTTATAGCTGAATCATTTTGATTTTTAGTGGTTTCTGAGAACATTTATGAGCTTATGTCTTCTTGGACGATGGGGTCGAAGACTCTAATCAATTGGTGGTGCGTGTTCTATGTAACAACAGAGCAATCATAGATAAAATAGTTGATTAATTCTTCCTCTGTCTCATCCTTGAAACTCAGGGATTTCCTATGGTTAGCAAAGGCAAAGCACTTTCATCCTCGGTGTCCATCCATAAAGAATTTTCAGGTTCTACACTAGGTGTAGCATGAGGATACAGGGCCAGGTTTTTTGTGTTATAACCATCAGATATGGTCATGGAACCATATATACAACCAATGAAAGCATCATTTGTAGCTAACCATGGTCTTCCAAGAATTAGAGGGTGGACCCCCAGATGGGTTTGGGGTTGAAACATGACAAAATCAGTAGGATACTCCCATGAATCCACGGAAATGACTAAATCATCTATTACTCATTATGGTCTAATGGTAAAACAATCAACTAATTCGAGAACGGTAGGAGTAGGTTGGAATTGTGTTCTGAGTTGCACCAATTGTGTAGTTTCTATTGGCATGATGTTAATTGCCACCCCTAAGTCGATTAGCACATGGGGGATAGATGTATGTCCAATTTTGACAGTGACTATATGGTTTCCTGGGTCGCCATATTTAAGAGGTGGGGATTTTCCTAACATCAGTTTAGAAAAATCCCCCACTACATGCACTGTGAGGGGATCCTTGGGTTTTTATCTAGGTCTTTTTATACAAATATCTCTTACAGTATTGGCATAAATAGGGACATCTATGATCACTTGCAATAGTGGAATATTAACGTGCAGATTTTGCAATTCTCCTAAGATATTAAAAGATGGTAATTCCACAGGTTTGGTAATTTTCAACCTCTCAGGGAATGGTGGGTCTGCTAACTCTATTATAGGTTGGACAATTTCTTATCTATCAACAAATGGTCTTTCCCTTGATTCCTTTTCTGACTCTAAAGATGGAGCATCTTCAATTATTGGCTCGACTATTCTCCATGATCTTAATTTGATTTCATCACAAGGCATGGGAGTAATAGAAAAGGTTGACACATTGTGTATATCTATGTTCTGAATGGCCTTATTATTTGGGTTTGGGTTAGGTTGCACAAGCATCTGAGGTCGCAAAGGAGGATTTTTCAGTGGGGAATTTGGGGGTAACTGTAGCTATTGTTGCTGGTACTGGGGTTGGAACTGTTATTGATAGGGGTTCGGTTGGTGATGGTTTTATAATTGAGTTGTTGTTGAGGGCCTCTCCAATATGGGTTCCATTGTGCATGATGATTTTGCTGATGGGGCATAGGTAACCATGCATTAGGATCTTGATAAGGGGTTGACATCTGATGTGGAGGGGGAGCATTCGTCTAGCCATATAGTGGATGATTGTTCCAATAATTAAGTGTTGTAGGAGAGAATTGAGATTTCATACCTTGACCTCTTGGCTGTCATTGTCTCCTTTGTGTAATTAGATAGGTAGCCTCTACTTCCTCATTAGTTGCCTTCATTGATGCTTTTATTCCTAGTAGAGAGGGACATTGGTCAGTAGAATGATCTAATTCACAAATAAGACATACCTAGACACTGTTTAGTAGGCACTCCCTTGGTGGATGTTTCTTTCTGCATTTCGGACAGAAAATGCACAATGCTTTCTCTGATTCTGCTTGTTTCTGCTTGATCTGCAAGGTGTCAATTTGTGAATCAAAAGAGTTAATCATATCTATTTTGAAATTTTCTAATAGATTACCTATTTCTGCTCTCGTTGCTCCTCCATTGGATAATTTTTGTACCCTTGAAAAGTGGTATCCTTGGTAGCTGACCTATTCTTTGTAGATCCTCGAGAACATCTTTTATAGAGTTCTACAATGTCCTCATAGGATTCTTTAGATATATCTCCTTTGCTAAGAATATTCAATATATCTAAACAATCCTCTCTAACTCCTTTTAGAAAAATAGTTTTTAAAATGCCTTTACTTACATCCGGATGCCCAGACCTTTTTAGATTATACTGGAGTCGTTCCACAAAATCTTCAAGGGTCTCATCCTCCTTCTGAGACATTTTGAACAATTCCTCCCTTCGTTCTCTTGTTTGGCAGTAGTCTTGGTACTTGTTCAAGAAAAGCTACCTCATCTGTACCCATGTTGAAATGTTCTCTCCTCCTAAGCTCATAAACCATCTTAATGCATTACCCTTCAATGTAGCTGGAAATAGTTTAAGCTTTTGTGCAGTGGTAGTGTAGTCATAGCTTCTACACAAAATGTTAAATTCAAATAGAAACTCATCTGGATCCTCAGTAGACAATCCATGAAAATTTGGCAAAGCTGAGAGAGGTATTTTTTTCATAGGAGCCATCCGTCATGTGGGAACATCAGAAATGAGAAAAACTAGGGTAGAGATAGTATTTTCATTGTTTACCTGATCTTTGTTGTTTTGTGGGTTCTCTTGGAGGATATCCTCTTCATTATCCCCTTGATTTTCCATATGTTCTCTTTCTCTCCACTCGATATGAAAAGTGTCCCTCTTCTTTAGTGACTATCTGACCATTGATCCGATAAACCGCTTCTTCTAGATTTTCCCTGTTTCGAACTATACTTCCTTGATCTTCAATGTTCTCCAGTGTTGCTTGTTGATTTGTTGGTGACAAATATTCAGCTTTGACTTCAGCTTCAGCTCCAGCCCTTGATGAAAATGATGTTTCAAGAAGGGGTAGTTCTAATGACTGAAGATTACGTCTTCTTGGAGGATTTACAGGGTGAAAAATAGATCCTGAAGAAGAATCGACTCTAGCTATTATTTCATCAGCAAATGTTTGCCTTCCCAGTGTAGGATTTCTTCCTCCATGTATATTGGTACCTGTAGGGTTAGTATTTTTTGGAATACATCCTCGCATTCCTCGATTCATGCAGACTAATCATTCCTTTAAAAAAAAAAAAAAAAAACTAATGTGCTTACAAAAATCTATAATTATCTTCCCCAGCAATAGTGCCAAAATGTTGGGCACTTTAATTGTCTAAATGAATAGAGAGTTAAGGTGTTCAATATAAATTGTCAACCCAGGGAAGTCTGTTATTTCAAGATAATTGTGCATGGTCTATGCTATATTATGGAAGCAACACTAATCTAATTGTAGTAGAGAAAAAGAAACAAAAAATATTACTAACACAATTATGCTGACATAGCTGGAGTTCTACAGAATTGAAATCACAATTTGAAATCTAAACCGATGAATGTATAAGAATTCTGGATTACCTACTCTAATCTAAATTTCTATTTTACTTTTTCAGGAAGAAGCTCTCTACTAATTGTAGAAGGAAATCTACTTATTGCAAGAAAGTAATCCACACTTTTATTTTCTTTTACTTGAAAACAAGATTTTAATCTAATGCAGAAAAAGGGAAAGCAGTTCTCCAATAGTGTTCAACAATTGACTTTTAATTCTTATGAGACAGATTTATGTGCATCTAACATGAAATAACTAGACTGTAACAACAAATGTATTCTAGAATTGTTTAACAAATAAACCATTCACATTAAAACAACTATTCCAGAATTCAAAACAGAGGGGAATCTGTGAGGAAGGTGGGCCCTTTCCTTTTCACTAAATCCTCTCAAAGAAATAGGCTACAGTCTGCTAAATAAATTCAATCCACTCTTTTATTAATTTGCCAAAATATTGTGTACAATAAACTTTACTTCACTTCACTTTCTCACAGTCAGAATCTATCCCTCTGATTACAAAAGATCTGCTACTTAAAGTCAGAGTCATTCAGTTAAAAACAAAATCAGAATAGCCTTGAGAATCCCCGATTCTCAAGCTATTCGTATGATATCATTAATACAAGATCCAAAACTAATCTTGTAAGTTGAAACATGTAACAGTAGGTGTAGCAGCTTTTAGGATCGGTGGCATTTGTTGCAGCAATTGTATAACAATAGAATCGATGGCATTTGTTGTAGTAGTCATGTAACAGCAAAATCGGTGGCACCTGTTGCAACAGTTGTGTAACAGCTTACAGGATTGGCTCATAACTATAACAACTTCCAAGATTGGCACATAGCTATAATAGTTGGTGTAACAACAATGACCATTCTTTAAGACTTGGTTGTTCTATTCATTTCGATCATTAGTTAAATCATTTTATAGGTAAAAAATGTGAACGTTACCAATCAAACATGCTAAGTAAATGAAAATATAAAAGCAAGATAAATGATTCATACCTTGGGAAAAAAAGGTCTTAGCACGCATTATAGTATGCATTAGCTTAGAGATGATAAGTTTGAATAGGAAAAAGATGTGATGAAAAAGGGACATTTCTAGGTCCTAACAATCAGTACCATTGAAGATTGCAACTTGCACCTAGCGACTCCATTGTTTCAGTTGTGGCTCTGAAAGACAGACACACGAGGTCCACTCCATAGCTGCCTCTAGCAACACCTGAAGCTGACCCAAAGAAAATTATTAGAAAGAGAAATACTCCTCAAGAAATGATTTCAACCATTGTACCTGATCATTCTGGTAATTTTCATAATCCTTCTTTAAAATATCCAATAGCTGCTTCTAATTATCCTATTATACCATCTGTTGGAGTTTCCAGAAATTTAAATTTTCAGAGTTTTCCTGTCAATTTCTCCCCTCCTAGTTTTAGTTTGGAAGGAGAAATCTTTGATAACCCTATTTCCCCTGAAATTGTACAGTGGTTTAGGCCCAGGACCTCAGAAGTCTTTCCCACTTCAGTCTTTACTACTCCTCCTCTTGTTAAAGTTGCTTCATTTGAAGAGAGGAAACCTCTGTTCCTTTGAACCCCATATATTTCTTCCCCAACACTCAATTGTTTCCTTTTTCTCCCAGAAGCACACTTCCAGTCCCACATATCCAAACTCCATCTCCCCTTGGTTCTCCACCAGTTCACATCCCAATGGCAAGCACAAATCCTCCTAGAAACAAAATGGACTCCATAATGGTAGCTATGTACGCTCCCCTTGTTTTACCTCATCCTATGAATCCCCTCCCAGCTGGATATTACCTCAAGTACATGCCCAAGTTTACAGGAGAGGAAGACATAACTGTCGAAGAACACCTTTCAACTTTTTACAGTTATGCAGATAATCTTAATATTGAAAATGAATATGTCTGGCTGAGAATTTTTGTACAGAGCCTTGATGGTGAGGCTAGAAAATGGTTTAGGAGTCTGACTCCCGGATCTATTGACGAGATTGAAGCTCTAGATGATGCATTCTTAAGACATTAGGGGGAAAAAAAAGACTTCCTTTATTATATCACAGAGTTTGGATCTCTTAAAAGGGAAGAAGGAGAATATTTTTTGGACTTCTCTAAGAGATTTAATAAAATGTATAATAAGATCCCCAATGAATTAAGCCTACTAAAACCTCTACCAATATCACTTATGCTAGTTCCTTTGACCCTGAGTTTTTCCTCCTACTGAGAGAAAGAAGAGCTACCTCCTTGGTGCATATGCAAGATGTTGCACATGAAGTAGAATCCAATATACTGGCAGTTGACAAACTTGGGAGTAAGGCTAATAGAGATAGAAGAAAAGGAAGGTCTGAATTTTTGACCTTTGGTTCCTCTATTTCCCACCCTCAATTCGATGAGTTAACAAAGCTAGTGAGATCACTTTCTGCAAAAAAGGAGAAATTGAAATTTGAGGGGAAACAGGGTTATAAACGCGCTCAACATACTGATAACAGGGGTAACTTTAGAAGACCAAATAACGCCCCTCAGATCATCCAGAGAGATCAAAGAAATAGGGATAGGGATGATCAGAAAATCCAAGCCCCCGTTACACATTATTTTCATCACCCTTATGACCATTAATGATGTAAACCTATATGTTGCCTTCAGAGGGGTCAGTGGCCTAAATTCCTGAAGAAAGAAGGGAGAAGAAATTTTACTGAGAGAAGAAGTTGTATTTTCCTTTGTAAAAACCCTATTAAAGAGGATTTTTGCAGGCTTCTCTATACACAGGGTGCAGAAATGCCTGATTTCCACAGGCTTCACCATAGCTAGGTTGCATAGTTTCCGCAGGCTACACTATAGCTAGGGTGCATAAATTCCTATACGTGGGAAAAATGAGCATCTTCTTGATGCTTCTAGAAGGAGAAGATTCTATGGTGATGTGGCCTCCAAACGGTTTGGATCTTAATCTCTTTCATGATTTAGTGGGATCATCCTAACCTCCTCACCTTATCCTCTTCATCTTATAAAAGGAGAGGAGCTCTCATGGAGAAACTTAGATTGGCTTGTTATTGAGTTTTGTAGCTTGGAGTTTTCGAAGCTTTTATGTTGGATTTGAGTTTTGCTTTGTCAATATAGATTGTGAGTAGCTATCAGATCCATGGTCTTAGAATCCTTGGAGAAAGAAGTGTGCAGGAAGCAAGGAACTATTGGAAGGAACCTAACAACATCAAGGCATCTGGTTCTATATTTCTTCCACATTCTTTAATACAGATATACTTTTCTTTCCTATATGAATGTTATTTGTTCATATTGTATGATTCCTTGATCACGTACATAGTTTCATATCAAATAGACTTTGTTGTTCTTGTCTTCATTGTCTTGTGTTTCTTTGCAGATATTTCTCCATGAACCTCGCAATGGAGCTTTGATTCCATTGGTGAAGTCGGATCTTCGATATTTAAAAGGTATGTTCTAGATCCATTTATCATTTGATAATTGAAGTCTAAGGAAAGAGTAGTGTACTATCTTGTTTTTTTCTAGTTTTGTAGTGAATCTAGGGGGATTTATTTATGTCCGCGCTTAAAAATTAGCCCGATAACAAAATTGGCGACCATACTAGGGAACAAATTATTTTCCTAGTTTGTCTTGCTTTCTTTCTTTGATTGTCTGGGTTGTGTCTCTAAGCCTGTGGGGGATCCAACCAGATTCTTTGGATCTGAAAGTTCATTTAGACTCTTTTCCCTTTTTCCAATTTCCCTTTGTTTACAGGAATTTCCGCACTATATCCCATATGCAGCCTGTGGAAACCTTAAATAGCCACATCCTACCTGTTCAGCCCAGTGCAGAATTTCCGCACCCTACCCATAAATAGCCTGCAGAAATATTAAATCGCCACACTATACCCTACTGCTGGGTTGCGATGTCTCTTGTAGAATTTTTGGATTAGGTCTTTTTTGTCTTCTGATACCCAGTTTTGCTTTGATCACCTGGGATGAAATTTTGTAGCCTATATTTGATTGTTTACAGTCTGCTTGACAGTTTTTTAGCTTGTTTTAGCCATCTTTGCTTTGTTTTATTTTGAAATATTTGGTCTCTTGCTTTGAGTGTCTTTCAGTTACAAAGCATTGTTTTTTCTTTAGAATTGTTTGGTGAAAGAACTTTTTCTTTTATTGAATAGTTTGTGTTAAAAGAGAAAATTGTTTGGGTTGCTTTGTTTCATGTCGATTTGCTATTGCTTTTAGCTATCTTTGAAACAAGAATTTTTAATTTCTTGCTTTATATTAGTTTGGGGGCATCTTTGCATTTGAAGTAGGGAAATTGCATGATTTTTGGCATTTTTTTTTGTCTTGAATTTTGAATTTTTTTCTCATTGGTGTACAGTCTCTTTGTCTCATTTCTTGAAGATATTGATATTGATGAGTTTAATAAAATTTTGGGGCATTTTGCATCTGGGAATGATAAATGTTTTCTCCTTCTCGTAATATATCTTTCATTGAAATGAAATATTTTCATTCTCATTTCTTTGCATTCTTTAGAGTCGGTCAAAACATCATTTTGTCCACTCCATTTTCCTCTTGAGTAACAACAACCATAAAATAAAGCACTTATAAAAATTGATTAGGAATTTTATATTTTTTGGTAGCAAACCTACATTATATTAGTTGTAGGTCTTTGGAATAGGTGTGATAGATAACTTTCCAAAGCTGCGAACAAACATAGAATCTTGAGTTAGGGAGTGGTCAAATCCACTTGCTACATTTTGTCCTCGGAAGCCCTTCTCACACAAGGGTCAAACCTGATACGCATTGAGACTGGTAGAGTTACTCACCCTACTTTGTTGGTCTTGGTGTAGAGATTGTGCATATTATGGGGGTCTCTTGAAATGTATACCTACAATTATGAGTGGAAGCCTTTCGAGTTGATTTCGGGCTAGATACCTTGCCTTTGCGCGTGGATCGGATTGTTCACTATTTCCCCAAATGTGACTATAGTAGTTGGTAACCTTAGTGGCCTATCTCTTCAAGGTCTATACACAAGGTGACCATGGAGGGGAAAGTCTTCACGGTACCTAGAATCGATGTTGACCAAACTCACTCGGGCTCCTTGGAGGGTATACCCATGATTATGTGTGGGAGCTTGCACCAGGGTGTAAGTCTGTTAAGTAATTCGTCAACTTAACTTTTCCACTCACTCTATCTCATCCCCTTGTTACTTTGTTCCCGCGACATTGGATTTCATCACCAACTAGTGTGCTCATTGTGAGAAGGTTTTGTTTACTTGCTTGCTTAGTATATTTTTAGCATGTACTGTTTGTTTTCCCTAGTGGACTCTAGGTTGGATTTTTGTTTTTAATGGCATCAGTTCCTAGAATGACCAATGAAGGAACCTCTTCTCCAGAGGGAACCTTTCATTTTTCCTTCTTACAGAAACATTGGTCCTCCTCACATCGCTACTTTGAGCCTTTCAGGTCTAATAATTGGATTATCGGTATGGTTGTTTTCCACTCAGGTAGTCCCAAATGTAGTTAGTGCTTCATTTGTAAACACTTCCCCCCAAGAACATCAACCTCATGTTGATCCTTCACCTCACCACTAAGATCTCCTTCGCCTTCTTCACTTGCAAGGTATTCTTCCATTTCATTTTCTTCACCGAGTGAAATCTTTAAAGCTAGTAACTCAATGGATAAGAAGAAGAAGAAATGGAAGAATAACAAGAAGAAAAATAAGCAAGGGTCCAAACTTCCAACCACTGCTGGACATGTTGGAAAGAAACTAGTTACTGTTAATCATGTTGGGAGTGTTGATGATGCCAAGATCATCCAAACAACCTGTAAGCCCAAGTACCCTTGCAGGTTTTGTAAGGGTAGCCATCTTCTTAAGGATTTCCCTGGTCTATCCAAGGTTATAGAATCATGGTCTACACAACCTCGCTAACCCATGTCATCAACCTCTAAACAACATGTTAATGACCTCCCGTCAACTAGTCAAGATATCGTTGGGAAGAAGAAAAGTAGAGTCAAGTTACCATGTATGTTATGAAAAGGTATTCATCTAACTCACCTTTTCCCTCGTATCGATGAAGCCTTGAAATTACTGGAAGACATGATTGTTTCACAGCCCCAACTTCTAGTTGATTATCGCAATCTTACTCTCGACCCACCTGTAGTTGATGGAATGATTGATTCAGCCCCTTCATCGGTCAGCCTTGTTGATCATGTAGTCAAGATGGTTACATCCTTAGTTTAACCAGTTGACAAAGTGGTTGATTTGATCCTATCCTTGGCCAATCACACTCTCATGCCAAAGAGTAAAACCCAAGCGATCGATCTGTTTCCACCTGTCAACCCCATTCTCCCCTTGGAGAATGAAACCCAAGTAGTCAATTTGACATCATTATCAATCGATCCTACTCTCCTACTAGAGAGTAAACCTGATACTTCCCATATTTTTCTCATTGATACATAATCTACCGTGTTGGGGGGGGATTCCTCCTTCTCCTGTAGAACCCCCTCCAAGTAATGAGGCCATCCTTTTTAATTGGGGTGTGCTAACTGGACCTCGTCTTCCCTCTCACATTCCTTTCAATATTACAATACAGTTTTGTGGTTGAGACGTTCATCAGACATTAATAGACAAAGGTTCATTCATTAATATTTTGTCCTCTATTGCTTGGAAAGCTTTGGGTTATCCTCAGCTTGTGTTGGTTACACAGAGTTTGTTAGATTTTAACAGAAGAACCAGTCACCCTTTAGGGTTCCTTCCTCAGTTTCTTGTAACTTTGGGAGGGAAAAATATCGTTATTGATGTCATGGTAGTCCAAGACCCCTTGGATTTCAATTTACTCCTTGGGCAATACTATGTATATTCCATGAAAGCTATTGTGTCCACTCTTTTTTGTGTGATATCTTTCCCTCACGATGGAAGAATTGTGACTATTGATCAACTTTCGTTCATTGGCCCCGACTTGAACATCAACTCAATAACCTCCCTAAATGGTTCTTATATGTAGATAGTATCGCCCCCACCACAGGTCAATTATGTGGCATTGTCTCCCATGCCTTCCACTACCGATGACAATGACTTGGATCCAGTAGTTGACATGGTCATCTCTTCGGTTGGGCTATTGGAGCCTGACCTCCTTACCCCTCTTGCGACCCTTGACATGTGTTCCTTCCAGAGTGTTTTTCTTACATCAAGTGAAGATCTCTTGGAAGCCATGACTGAGTTTTGTCCCTTGACATGGTGTCCTTCTGGAGCATTGTCCTCTTGGAAGCCATGATCAAGAAGATTCTATTGAGCTTAGTTTTCTATGATTTCAATCTCGTTAAAAAATGAAACTAGCTTTGAGCATGCTTTTCTGATTTCAAGCTCGTTAAAAAATGAAACCAGCTGTGAGGATAGTTTTTGTGTCTCTATAGAAACCTCGTTAAAAAATGAAACAAAGCTTATGATCATATTTTCTATTTCTGTGTCAATCTTGTTAAACAATGAAACAGAAGTCTAGGGAATGAACCTAGAGTTACGAGCATAGTTATTCTCCTGTGCCAAGCTCGTTAAAAAATGAAACAAGTTCCCCCTCTCCGTTTGAGTCAAGTACTTTGTTAAGTATAGTATTTGAGGCTTCTTTTCATCCTCCTATGTCGTTGGAAGAGTAGAAGATTGGGGGGCATTTTTTTCATCCTCCAGACTTCATGTTGAAGTTAATGCCACTAGTTTCCTAAGATGGGGGCTAAGTACCAACCATCCCTGTGTTATGCATTGGGAAGTTCAAGCATAGTTTTCTATGGTTCAAGCATGTTTAAAAATGAAACCACCTACCTCAAACATAGTTTCCTCTAGTTCACGCTTGTGTAAAAATGAAACCAAGTCCAAGCATAGTTTTGTTTAATTTTTAAGCTTGTGTAAAAATAAAATCTATCCCAAGCACAGTTTGTTTTGTTTTAAAGCTTGCGTAAAAATGAAAACAATCCTGAGATTAGTCTTTGTTATTTCTCATGCTCGTAAATACATGAGAATAAGTTACCGATCTTAGTCTTTGTTCTTTCTCGTGCTTGTAAATACTTGAGAATGCAACCAAGTAAAATTTTATCACTTTTTCAGTCTCGTAAAGGTTATACGAAAAAGGAACCTCCTGGAGTTCCCTTTAATCTCTTTTCATACTCTTTAAACATGAAAATATTGTCAAGTGGTATTGTTCTTTTCATGCTCATTCAAGTATTAGAAAGTGCATTTGATGGGCAATAGGTTATCACTTTTTCAGTCTCATCAAACTAATTTACAAAAAAGGAACTGAGTCCTCTTTAATTATTTTTCAAACTCTCTAAACATGAAAAACCCCCGAGTTTTCTCTCTTTGGACTCATTAAACAAACATCAAAAGGCCCATATGGGACCGAACCACTCCTTCTCAGGGTTCATTAAACATACTTTGAAGGATGATCTTGCAATTCAAGCATATGTTATCCTCCTCAAGCTTGTGTAAAAATAAAGAGGTACTTGCCAGAAATGGTGGGGGGGAAATTGGGAAAGAAATGTATCTAAACTTGTATTCTATGGAAGAGTCACCTTTGAACATGACACCCTTTCACTCGCTTTGTGTCTAGGTTGGAAAATCCACTTGTCTCCTGATCATACTCCTTTATAAAATTACAAATTGGTCTATGATCTTGTTGTTCAGTCAGTATTTCCAAGACAATTGTCGTGTCATCAATATGTTCAAAGAGAAGTTCAACCTAGAAAGCCTTCTATTGCATCGGCCATTTCTCCAGTCCTTAAGCCTTTTATTGCATCGACCATCCCTGAGTCAGTCCTAAATTGCTTGTTACTCTGATCTACTTCAAATCTTGTTACCCATTTCATGTCATTGATGTGGGATACATTAAGGCCCTCCTGTGACGATTCTTTTCCTGTTGACTTCAACTCATTATCCAGGAATTAGACTTAGAAATCAATTGGTACCTTGTAACTTGAATGTCTCAATGGCAGGTTTCCTCGATTTCGACAGTGGGTTTTCATTATTGACCCCTGATCGAGAGATTATGACGAGTGTTCGACTTCATCTCATTAATTCACATTCGTTGGATTGTACTAGAGTACCTTGGGAGTCATTGACATTAATGGTGATTTCCCTCGTAGTTGTTAATTGTATTCACTAATGATCGATAATCACGTGGTTTCTACCATGTTCAACTTCAGCACATGTATTCACATGCTTAGATTCATACTATAGAGTGGTGGAGATGAAGACCCTAGATCTTTTCTGATAAATTCAGGTTGCATTGGAGTATATTCAGTTTGTACTGTTGCATAGATCCACATTGTATGTCTCATGGATATGTTCAAATTTTAGTCTTTAACACATAGATCCACAGTGTATTTTTGGTGGCTATGTTCAGATTTGAGTCATAATGGCATGGATCCACGGTGTATGTTTGGTGGCCATGGCCTGTCTTACTTGACATGGATATTTTCATTTCAACATTTATGCTTTGAGTCATTTGTATTCTAAGTATGGGAATGCCTACCTCAGTGATGATATATTATTGTACTGTATTTCCTTGTTTGTTGGGAAGTTTTTGACCAACATGTTCCTTGTTCCCTACACACACTTGACAAAGCATTTTAGATATCACTATGTATTGGCACCAAGCCGAAGTGGAAAGAAGGATGATCATGGGAAAAAAAGTGTGCAGAAACTGAAGTAATAGCTAGAGAAAGAACAACATGCGTGCATGCAACAAAGCGTACACAAGGAAAGCGACAGCTAGAGGGAGAACAACACATGCATGGGAGGAAGACCTAACATCGGTAGGGTTAGGATTTTGGTAATGTTTTGTAATAAGGCTGAAAAACCCAAAATGTATAAATATATATACATAAGTACTATAGAAGTTTGTTGTTGTTGTTGTTCACTATTAGTTCTGATTATTATAGGTACACATGAGCAGATGCAATATGCAATGTGTTTTACTGTGTGAACTGTTTTGTAAGATATTGAGCTATAGGAGAGGATTAAAGGTAGACATGAGGATTAGATCACAGGCTATGGAGCCTGGTGTGATCTAGTTGGCCTCATATAGATCTTACCCATAAGAGGGGAATTCTAAGTGCGTGGTGCCGGAAATGAAAAACTACCATAATAAAAGAGCCAAGAGAGAAATATTTGTGGATGTGGCCTAGGAGGGGGTCAACCAAGGTAATACCTATGTAATATGATGAATGAATGCATATCTTTACCTTCTTTTAGTAGTTAATGGTTATGCTTAATAAATGAGTTAATACATTGTTATGGAATATGTTTACGCTGTTTGGGAAATAGAGTGTGAAATACATATATGCAACCATGAGAAATAAGTATATTACACTTACAGCTCATGATACATGGAATTGGTTAATAAAACCCTATCCCATACTCAATCCTAGGATATAAACACTTGAGTCTTACAACCATCCATTTAAATCTATCTCGGGTGAGACTGCACAATGCATTCTCTGTACTGTGTTTCCTTCTGGTTTACCAGGAGGGACAATAGTTTTATAGGCTTTGTTGGAAACTCAAATGACATGAATCCTGGGTCAATAAATCAAATAAACAATTCAAGAAGACTAACCAAAGGATAACCAACAAATGGTTATGTTGTCATGTTACGAGGAACAAGAGAGGATTGAGTAGACGAGATAGAATGAACGAGAAATGAATGAGCAAACCAAAAGAGAAATGAGCCATTAGAAGGTAATGTTGAGACCTTGGAACCCCACGAAAGAGGAAATTGAAGGCTGGTTGAGAACCAAAGAACTAGAATTTTCACAGAAAGATAATAGAAACCCTAGAATTACATCGCGTAAATATCTAAATAAATACGTATTTACTGATTTACACGAAGTCTTTTTCTATGATCTTTTGCATCTACTGCAGGAGTGGATCCTAAGGTTGAAGGATAACCATGTGATGAACCAGATTCAATATCCAAATTGGACCCCAGTACAGATTGAGAAGTTACAGCAGGTGAACAAAACATTCACCCGTGCAATAGACTTTTGGCTTGATAGTATCATGGTGGGCTTCATCACAGAGTTTGCAGTCGACACAACAAAGTCATACAGCAAAACCAAGAAATAATTTCTATGTGGACCCAGAGGAAGGTACATTCGATCACTATATACTTCTATTAAGATATTGTTATATAAAAAAGGTGTAATGACAATGGAATCAGATAGCTAGATTTCCCTGCGTGCATGGGGGAAGGGGGGAAGCATTAACAGAGAGAGGATAAATGGAAGGAGAAAAGCATAAAAGAAAGAAGGAAGAGGAACCCTTAGACCTGATCTCGATGAATGACAACCAGATTAAGTGGATCTTGGCATCATCTAGAATGACATGTAGTGGAGTACCCTACCAATATAAGGTGAATACCAAGAAGTGAGTAGTAGTCACGAGGGAGGGCTTGGCTAGCAATGAAGAAGTGGTAGAGAATCTTTAGGCTGTGGAGTAGATTAAGGAAATCCTGCGTGCAACATACGAGAGGAAGATGAGAGGCCCAAGAACAGGAGGAGATGACATCCATCCTATCCATATTAATGTCAGTGTGGAACCCATAAACCCATGTGCGACCAATACACCAAAGAGAACACCACTGTTTAGACAATTGAAGTTTAGAGGAAGTCTGACAATAGAAATTACATCTACAAAAGGAGAAACAACTGGAGGATCCAGTTCAAGCAACCTTAGTCAAGTATCTACACCGCGTGGAGGAGGTAGTAGTTCATTATTCAGAATGGAAGGACACAATCCTACTATCAGATTACCAAAGTTTAGAGGAGAAGCAAGAGAAGACCCTGAGAATCATTTGTTCATTTGTGCAAATATCTGGGAAGCGAAGCAGATCACTGATGAAGATACCAAACTTGCACAACTAGACATCACGCTAAGAGACCGCGCACTAGAATGGTACATAAGTCTAGACACGAATAGTGCCCCTGGGATGACAAGGACATTGGACAACATTAAGAAATTATTGATAAATGAGTTCTAGAAGCTGAGCTCAGAGGATAAATATATGAACGAGATGATTGAAATACAATAGAAACCCAGAGAGTCTGTATGGGAGATTGATCATAGATTC
Organism: Picea engelmannii; assembly: GCA_009831015.1. NCBI lineage: Eukaryota > Viridiplantae > Streptophyta > Pinopsida > Pinales > Pinaceae > Picea > Picea engelmannii. Next base: position 1,119,021 of record ML779658.1, read on the forward strand.
AAGTGACTAAAGGGAAATTTAAAATACCTTATGACCGATATGCAACACCAGCACCTGTTTGTCAACTCACTACTCCCACACTTAAAATATATCTTATGACAATAGAAGTTTCAGACACAAGCAGAGGCTCTACAAGTAGCCTTGCAACTAGAAGAGAACCAATACCAGTATATGGATCCAATTATTGAAGAGTTGAAGGAGGATTTGAATAATTTAACATTTCAGCTGAACTAGAATAAGAACAAGGAAAAACGAGAAGTCGTTTGGTGCACCACCCGTAGGACGGAAGGACACCACAAGAACAAATGCCCAACATTCGTGCAGTATATGGAAACAAGGATGCCAAACCCACTACCATAGGGAGGATTATGGTGCAAAATATGCAAGAAACTAGGTCACGACCCTTATCACTGCACGATGATGCAAAAGTACTAGACAGTTCCAAAGAATTAATATTGAACCTTTTGTAAGTCAGTGGGCCACAATGACAAAGATTGTAGAACTATGGAGCTGATGCAGGAAAGAACATCAGATGCATATAGGGTACAAGCTGAAATGATGATTGAGCAAGAAATGCAACAGTTCAATCAATCCCCAACCCCATACAACACTGTGCAGCAGTAGTATAATACTACGCATCAACCCTACAATAATGCTCAACCACAGTACAACCCGACATAGCCCCAGTAAAATATCACACAGTATAATAAGGCACCACAGTATAATGCACCGAGAGATGATCGTGTAGGCTGCAGAGGATAAGGATGAGCCAGAGGAGGTTTTGGATGTGGTAGAGGACCAATCACATGTCACGTTTTCCAGCAACTAGGACATTACGCACGGGAATTCCCACTACCACTAGTGAATTGTATGTATTGTCGCTCATTAGACCATGATACAGAGGAATGTCTGACACTACTAGTAAATATTTAGGAAAAGAGGAACCAAAACAATCAGAATGTTCAGTGGATTTCAGCCGAAGCAAGGGACGACGGACGAAACATCAACATAGTCACTTGTGGTGGAACGAAAATAGGAAATGACATAGTTCGACAGGAACCAGCGCAAAACCAATGGATAAAGAAGAACACTAACCCCAAGAAGAAGTTCTATGCGCAAAAGGAAAAGGAGATATTTAAAGAAGCTCGATAATAATTTTAGATGGAGGACATAGCATCGACTACCCAACAAAGCAAGGAAGCTCCGGAATATGAGATGTCGCCATCACTAGACCATACCCACAGAATGCAACCCAAGGGACAAGTAAGTATTATCAAATACTTTTTTTCAATCATGCATGAAAGTATTAAGTGATCCTTCGTCTGTGAAAATATTACAAAACATCCTAGAGAAATGTAGCAGCAAGACAAAACAAATTCTAGAACTGAAAACCGTCAATCATCTACACACAAGAAGAAGAACAAGTAGGGAATCTAGACTAAATGATAACATTGGGGATTTCAATATTGGAGATATTATATTAGACCTAGGATCCGAAGTGAATGTGATACCAAATACCACATGGAAATGTATGGGAGAACCAACATTGGGATACTCAACCGTTGAATTAAAACTAGCAAATCAACATAGAGTCTTACCAATAGGTAGACTGAAAGGAGTGACAGTAGATATGGACGGAGTGCGCACTAAAGAAGACTTTGAAGTCATTGAAATAGTATATGGAACAACACCTTACCCAACATTACTTGGTCTGGACTAGGCGTTTGACAACCAGGCCATAATTAACTTGAAAACAAGGAAAATGACATTTGAATATGGAGACTACAAGGTCATAGCACCACTAGATCCATCAGAAAGGGAGAGGTTTGTAGAACCCACTTTCCTAGACTTATAAGATATTGACAAGTTGTACAGAACAAATGCGCACAATGAGGATTACATAAACCCAACTGCAGACGGGGTACTCAGTTGGCAAAGCATTACTTCATGTGCAACAAACTTAGACACTGGGTTAGAAAATTGGCAATAGAGACTACACAAACTATCCATGAGACGATGTGCAAGAATAGACCATGCAGTCAGGTGGGTAGGCATAAAAATTAGAGAACCACCCAGTTTCCACAGACTAAATGATTTGGAAACATTCCTAACATAATATGAAGATGAAGTATTAGAGAACCAGAGGCTACTAGCACTGGATTTAGCACTCAAGGCTACACCCACAAGATGGTGGGGTGCACACAAGGAGACCATCACAGACTGGTATCAATGTAAGCGATTACTGCGCATACGGTTCGACGAAGAACAGAAATATAACAAACAACAGAAATATGAAGGACTAGGGACACCAGCAAAACACTTGGAGGAGTGCAAAACGTTGTGGAGAATGACACCACCAGAGGAATGGCCTTACCACTTCATTCACACTTTAGAGGGCATACCAGCAAACTGGTATACAGACTAGGAACTGTGCAAAGGAACTACGACATGGAAGACACTAGAACAGAACTTTATAGTCACTTTCTCATTCGAGCATGAAAACCCCAACATAGATGCGGCCCTGAAATGGATCAGAGGCGTCATATTCATTAAATAACCAGAAATAGGACTTATCATAGAATAAAAACAATGGAATAAGCAAACAGTCAAGGAATTGTTGTCATGTTACCAGGTACAGGAGGAAGCACCAGATGAATATGATCTGTGCAATATTCAGATTGAAGAAGTGGAAGGTGAAAGAGATGTGGAAGGACCACCCATAGAATCAGAAGTCATTTCTGCACCAATCAAGATAAAGAAGGTTAACATCAGAACCACCGAGCAACCCAAAATGGTCAACATTGGATATTACTAGGATGAGCCGACAGTAGAAAGCATCATAGAATTGTTGTGTGAATATAGCGACCTTTTTCCCAGAAAATTGATAGAGATGAAGGGTATAGATGAAGAATTAGGAGAAATGAAAATACCACTCAGATCTGACATGATACCTATTAAACAATGACCTTATAGACTGAGCCCCATATATAAACAGAAAGTGAAATATGAGATCGACAAGATGCTTGAAGTTGTCATCATCGAACCAGTCGAAGAATTAGAATGGATAAGCCCGATGGTAGTAAAGGACAAGAAAAAAGGAAGAGGGATCATGATATGCATCGACTTGAGGAAGTTGAATGATGCATGCCTACACGACCCATTCCCTACATCGTTCACGTATGAAGTGTTAGAGAATGTGGGGGGGCACGAAGTTTACTCATTCACCGATGGATTCTCAGGTTACCATCGGATTAAGATAGCACAGAAAGATAGACACAAGACCACATTTTTGACATAATGGGGATATTATCAGTACACGGTAATGTCGTTCAGAATGGAGAATGCACCTGCAATATTTTCCAGAGTAGTCATCGCAACATTTAAGGAGTTCATCCACCAGTTTCTCAAAGTATACCTAGATGATTGGACAATTTATAGTCTATTAAAACACTATGTGGAAGTTTTACAACTAATGCTAGAGAGATGTAGACAGCGTCAGATATCACTGAATATCAAAAAATGCACATTTGGAACACCGTTTGGAATACTATTGGGCCATATAGTATGCAAACAAGGCTTTCTAGTCGATCCAGAAAAGATCGCAGTCATTGTCAACTTACCAGCACCAAAAATAGTCAGCCAACTAAGAACAACGTTAGGCCACACAGGATACTACAGAAAATTCATCAAAGGGTATGCGCAGATAACAACACCAATGGAAAGATACAAAATATCAATGGAATGACGTGTGTCAACATGGTTTGGACACTTTGAAGGAAAATATGTTTACTGCACCAATATTAGTATTTCCAAATTGGGAAAATAAATTCCATGTGCATGTAGATGCATCAGCGATAGCACTTAGAGCTATCTTAGCTCAACCAGGAGTAAGAGACTTGGATCACCCGATAGCATTTACAAGAAGAAAACTATAAGAATCAGAACATAATTATAACATGACAGAAAGAGAAGGCCTAGCTATGGTTTACGCATTGCAGAAGTTCAGACATTACGTATGGGGAAAACACTTTAATATGTTTACAGATCACTCATCCCTGAAATACCTAGTCAACAAGCCAGTGTTGGGGGGGAGAATCTGTGGATGGTTATTTCTATTTCAAGAATTTGAATTTGAGGTAATAGCTAAACTAGGAAAACTAAATGCAGGACCAGACCACCTATCAAGGGTTGCAAATGGAGAAGAACCCACGAACTTAGAAGACAACTTTCTGGATGCACAGTTATTCTTAGTATATATTGCTGATGACTACTTCGCAGAGATCATCCAGTACTTGACCACAGGTACTGCACTGCAAGAATACACCACTGCACAGAAGAAGAACCTGATAGTCCACATAGTCGACTATCAACTGATCGCATGACATCTATACAAGATGGGTGTAGATAACATCTTGCGAAGGTATGTGTTAGAGCATGAACAACCAAGAATTTTAACAGAATCCCACAAGGGAATGGCAGGAGGGAATTATGTAGGAAAATCTACCACGCATAAGGTACTACGCATAGGATTATGGTGGCCAACGATCCACAAAGACTCGAAAGAGTAGTGTCAGAGATGCGATGTCTGTCAAAGGGTAGGCAAACCCAATAGAAGGGACGAGATGCCATGACGACCGCAAGTGACATTACATACATTTGATAAATGGGAAATATACTTTGTGGGACCAATTAACCCACCAGCCAAAAGGACAAGGGCAAGATACATTATCACCATGATAGAATACCTAACAAGATGAGAGGAAGCCACACCAGTAAAAGATTGCAGCGCAGAGACAACTGCACACTTCTTGTTTGAATAAGTAATCACTAGATTTGGGTGCCCAAGAGTTTTGATGAGTGACCAAGGCACGCACTTCATAAACAACACAATCCATGTGATGCTTGAGGAGTTTGAAGTTCATCACTAGAAAAGCACATTGTATCATCCACAGGAAAATGGCACAGTGGAAGCCTTCAACAAAATTCTAGAGAACTCACTGACAAAGATCTGTAACGTCAACAAAGATGACTAGGACCTCAAAGTACCAGCATTATTATGGGCATAAAGGACTACATGAAAAAAATTGACAGGGCACACACCATTCAAAATAGTCTATGGCTAAGAAGCAGTAGTACCATTAGAGTTTTTAATACCCAGTTTAAATGTAGAAGCTATCACACAAATGACAGAATGAGGTGCAACACAGGAAAGACTGAATCAGTTCCTATCAATGGAGGAAGACCGAATCTTGGCAGGATTCCACTAACAAGTGTAGAAAGCAAGAGAAAAATCTTGGCACTATCGACACATCAAGAAGAAAACATTTAAGGAAGGAGATATAGTATTTCTTTACGACAACAAATTGTTTCAGCAACCAGGGAAGCTTAGAATGCATTGGTTAGGACCATACGAGGTAAAATAGGTAATAGACAGAGGAGTTGTATATTTAAGAGACTTAACAGGTGCAAAAATCAGAGGAGTGATCAATGGGAGCCAACTAAATATGTACAAGGACAGTCAACCACCCACTGCACAGTAAAAAATTAAATAAATCAAAATAGAGAACAAAAAGAGGAAACAAAAATAAAAAGTGCACAGCAGGCCAGAGATAGAAAGGTCACATAACATTTGAAACATGAATTCAGCAAAGACAAGAACACCAGTCATATGAAAAGGGAAACAAGTGGGAAAAGTAAAGTTGACAAAAACAGGCTAATAGGACAACGCGAGATGGAATTAAAGCATGGTAAGGACTGATGGGATATCACATTAAACATGCCAACTAGAGACAACAGAGAAAGTGTAATGGAAAGTATGAAATCGTTGTAGATACATTGAACCCACAATTATGGTGCATTAATCACATAATGGAGGAAGCGTCCTCGACAAGCTTCATGACAATCCCATACAACACGCGATCATGGAAGGAACTAGTCTATTCGCGAAAGGAGAATAGAGAGAGAGAAACAACAGCCAGAATGAACAAAGAAAGACCACAGAGCTTAGGGAATCCATTTGAACCCAACAAATGTTCGACAGTCACCATTATGGCACCACCGAAGCCAGCAAAACCTGACCAGACCATCAGATTGACCAGGGTTCAAACTAGGTCAGGAGGACCACTGGAAGAAAATGAACAACAATGGTTGGAGATCATCAATATCGACGAAATCCCATTTCCAGAGGAGATACCAGCAAACCCTACACCAATACTAGAAGAGATTCAACAACCACAAGTAGAGACCATGAAAGAGGATACGCAAGTAGCAGCATAGGAGCTTCAGAACAAGGAAGCAGAAATCCAACAGGAAATAAAACCAGAAAACACTGAAGCAGTTGTGGAAGTTAACAGAATGGCACAAAATATGGGAGCAGTGGTGTAACTAGATGATTTGCAAGCACCCATCCTCGGCCAACCAGTAGAGGAGACCACTGGAACTACATCGTCTTGGCTAGAGTGGCTTACAGAGTAGCAATCGGGAGTTTCTAGAATTTTGAACCAGCCACCATAGTTGGAAGACAAAGTTCAGATACCGAGCTCACCTCGCAAGAAACCGACAACAGAAATTGTGCTGCCATGCATAACAGATGGAGTACATGTAGATACATAGCTACTGGGTCACATCGGGAAGCTCAAGTATTCTGACCATGATGTATTAGATGAAACCAAGTACCCAGAACTTTCATTGAGGCTTTTTATGCAAAACATAGCTTTAAACCAACTTGGAGAAATGATCAGCCAACCACATCAGTGGGTAGCTGGACTGGACAGAACATGAATTTTAGGTTTCCTCAAACTACCACATTTTGGCAGAGGCTAGTATGTGACAACATGCATCAAGCAGCTATTAGTAGTCACAAATGGAGGGGATATATGGCTAGACAAACCCATCCCCATAATTGTTGAGCTTATCGTGTAGATAACAGGACTACCCAGCTGGGGTATGGATCCCACGCTGATTTTGGACGATAAATCTAAGGAGAAAGCGTTAGTAGAGGAAATGAAGAAGAAATATGGTACCGCCAAGGGAACAAGATACATTATAATCAAACAGATCAACAATTCAACGACACAATTGGGTGCAAAGATCTTATCATGTAAATTGTTAAGAAAATGCCGCAAAGACAAAGTACCAGCAGGAGTCATCGCAGTTGTAGCTCAGTGTGTAGAAGGAACCTCTATGAGTTGGGTGCCAAATATATTAAACTTGTTCCAAGTGGACTACAAGGATGCACAGGACCTAGGTACAGAATTCCATTACTCATGGTTTCTCACCCTCATAGCCTTCATGGGATGGAAAGAACCAGAGTATGCAATTTTTTTTACTAGACCGCAGCCAGCAGGACCGAGATATCTATTACTGAGATCAGGGCCACGGGCTATACATATGAGGGAGAATGGAATTGTATTTGAATCATACCTATGGGACATACAAGAAGCTATCAGCCGATCGTGGAGAATAACACCAGAGGCTGTCGGGCGATATGGGGACATCACTAACTTCTGGGCTACATGTCAATCCATGTGGATAAAACCAAGGCAGGATCCAGATAAGCAGTGGCTATAGATGCGCTACTGCATCACAGAGGGTGACATTGATATGGTCATCAGTGAATGGCCTAATGAATGGAGAATCCCATCCATTCCCTAAGAAGTACCAGAACAAGCAGCAAAAGGAGAGGCTACACAAGCATAAACACAACCTATGCAAATCCCAGTGCCCAAGAAACCAAGGACGGGCCAAAACAAGCTGACTCAGGCAAACAAAGGGTCAAAGAAGCCAGTGACCTAGAAAGGGAAGAAAGAGACCACACATCTGACCAACAGACAATAGAAACAGAATGAGGGTGCACAGGAGACCACCCCAAATCCCATCACATAGGAACCAGGGGGGATGAAAAGACCAGCTGTGCAAGTAGCAAGAACACATAAGAAATCGAAGGCACAACGAGCATCACCAGACTATATGATCACAGAGGATGATGGAGAGATGATCTCCATAATGGTCCAGGATTTCTTAGCAAGAGATTTCGATCATGCAGCACATCTTAGGGATAAACTACAAAAGAGATGGAAGAAATGGGACATCTCCTCAAGACACTCGGGGAGGCCTAGAGAGAAAGTAGAAGTAGAGGCATAGATCCATCGACAACACAGGCCAAAAAAAGAGTGGAGGTAGAAGAATGAGACCTAGTCCTTTCAATGCCACACACACATGTAACGATCTACATCAAACCTAGCATGATATGCATGAACAAAATTGTAGGACAGACACCACAGAAGGACTTGGACCACATCCAATTGGTATGGACACGGATGCCATCAAGGGAACTATACAAAATGCAAGTTAGCATCAACCACGAAATGCAGTCTTAAGCACATAAAAACTTATTTGAGCTACAAAAAGCAACAAAGAAGTGGGAAGCACTGGAAAAATATTGTGAGCAGGCCAAATCTGAAACTCAAGAAGAGAACGAACTGGAACAAAGAGTGGGAGAAATTTTGGGGAAATTTCCAAGCACTGCACAAGGAAATGAACTCCCAGCAAAAGAACAGATCGACCAGATTGTGCAGGCAATTGAATAGTATCAAAAGGAGATCAAGAATCTCCAAGAACCGCTCACACCAACAACTCCACCATCACTAAAGGAGCAAAGGAAGCAGGAAGAAACAATGCAACTATAGGAGATAGAGAAATAGGTTAGCACAACAACTAACTTGTTTGATAAAGCAGCACAACTTTGGACAATATTGGAGGAGGATCCATAGGTCCAAAACTGGGACAAGGAAGAGGAAAGGATCAATGCAGTGATTCAAGAACTCAAGCAGAGATAGAAGACCATACCAATCCCATAATGAGTAAAGAAATGCAAGAGATGAAGAATATGCAGGCAAAACTTATCACTGCACAAACACAGAAACATGAGTGTCAGGCTCAAATAGAACCGTTGCAGGAACGGTTAGCAGAAGTACTCACACAGGCAGAAGAAGATAGAACATAGATAACACAGACCTAGCTAGAATGTGCAGGATTGTTGAGTGAGGAAGTGGCAATTCAAGTAGTGGACACCATCAAGGAGAACATAGTACAGGCACTGACAAAAGCAGCAGAGCTGTAGGAAAAGTTACAGAAAATCACCAAGGAGATCGTGGAAGCTTAGAAAGGTTAGGTGACTCAGGACGAGTCACATGTTAGTGTTGGAGGCCTGTTGGCACCATTCCAAAGTGGAAATAAGGGTGATTGTGGGAAAGAAAGCGTGCAGAAGTTGAAGTAATAGATGGAGAAAAAACAACACACACGCATGCAAGAAAGCGTGCACAAGGAAAGCGACAGATGGAGGAAGAACAACACACGCATGGGAGGAAGACTAACGTCAGTAAGGTTAGGGTTTTGGTAATTTTTTTTAGGAAGGATAAAAATCCCAAAATGTATAAATATAAATACGTAAGTACTATAGAGGATTGTTGTTGTTGTTGCTATTGTTCGCTATTAGTTTTGATTATTGTAGGTATGCATGAGCAAATGTGATATGAAATGTTTTTGACTGTGTGAACCATTTTGTAAGTTGTTGAGATATAAGAGAGGAGGAAAGGTAGATATGGGGATTAGATCATAGGCTATGGAGCCTGGTGTGATCTAGTTCGCCTCATATAGATCTTACCCATAAGAGGGGAATCACAAGCGCGCGACGCCAGAAATGAAAAACTACCATAATTATAAAAGAGCCAAGAGCCAAATCTTTGTGGACGTAGCTCAGGAGGGGGTGAACCACGGTAATACCTGTGTAATATGATGAATTCATGCATATCTTTACCTTCTTTCAGCAATTAATGGTTATGCTTAATAAATGAGTTAATACATTATTATAGAATATGTTTACGTTGTTTGGGAAATAGACTATGAAATACATATATGCAACCGTGAGAAATAAGTAGATTACACTTACATCTCATGATACATGGCTTTGGTTAATAAACCCCTATATCATACTCAATCCTAGGCTGTAAAAACCTGAGTCTCACAACCACCCATTTAAAGTTATCTTGGGTGAGACTGCACAGTGCATTCTATGTACTGTGTTGCCTTCTGGTTTACCAGGAGGGACAATAGTTTTAGAGGATTTTTTGAAAACTTGAATGACATGAACCCTGGGTCAATAACTCAGATAGACAGGTTGAGAAGACCGACCAAAGGATAACCAACGTTATGTTCTAACTTCATACTTTTGGGGGCTCTCTGTTACACATTATTTCCATCACCCTTATGACAATTAATTATGTAAACCTATATGTTTCCTTCAGAGGGGTCAGTGGCCTAAATTCCTGAAGAAAGAAGAGAGAAGAACTTTTACTGAGAGAAGAAGTTGTATTTTCCTTTGTAAAAACCTTATTAAAGAGGATTTTTACAAGCTTCTTTATACACAAGGTGTGGAAATGCATGATTTCTGCAAGCTGCTCCATATCTAGGTTGCGGAGTTTCCACAGGCTGCACTATAGCTAGGGTGCATAAATTCCTGTACATGGGAAAAATGAGCATATTATCGATGCTTATAGAAGGAGAAGCTTCTATGGTGAGGTGGCCTCCGAAGGGTTTGGATCTTACTTGCTTTCATGATTTAGTGGGATCATCCTAACCTCCTCACCTTATCCTCTTCAGCTTATAAAAGGAGAGGAGCTCTCATGGAGAAAGTTTGATTGGCTTGTTATTGAGTTTTGTAGCTTGGAGTTTTTGGAGCTTGTATGTGGCTTTGATCTTTACTTTGTCAAGATAGATTGTGAATAGCTATCAGATCCATGGTCTCAGAATCCTTGGAGCAAGAAGTGTGTGGGAAGTGAGGAACTATTAGGAGGAACCTGACAACATCAAGGCATCTGGTTGTATCTTTCTTCCACATTTTTTAATACAGATATACTTTTCTTTTCTATATGAATGTTATTAGTTCATATTGTATGACTCCTTGATCACGTACATAGTTTCATATCAAATAGACTATGTTGTTCTTGTCTTCATTGGCTTGTGTTTCTTTGCAAATATTTCTCCCTGAACCTCGCGATGGAACTTGGATTGCATTAACGAAGTTGGATTTTTGATATTTAAAAGGTATGTTCTAGATCCATTTCTCATTTGATAATTGAAATCTAAGGAAAGAGTAGTGTACTGTCATGTTTTGTTTTAGTTTCGTAGTGAAGCTAGGGGAATTGATTTGTGTCTGCACTTAACGATTAGCTCGATAACAACCCATCTCCAAAAAAACCTGGTTACTAATGCAGAAGGAGAGGAAGAAGGAACTGATCCTGAAATGAATTGTATTGGTGACACCTCTTCATCCCCTCATTTAACTCAGTCTGCCTACAAAGAGTCCCTCATGGATAACCAACTAAATGAAATGAGCAAAGGGGAAAGGACCAATGACAACCTAAATAGATACAACCTCAGGTCCAAGAAGAAACAAGGGAAGCATAATATCCCTGATCAGCCTGCTAGAGCAGAGGATCCTGTTCAAGAGGTGGCAACTGGCAGCAAGGAAAAAGAGGTGCAAAACCCCCAAGCAGTGATTAAGATCCCTGTCCTAGAAGTGAAGGATAGTTTGAGGCCTCACCCCTCCTTTAGCTTTGAGAATGAGATTCAAAAAATCAAAATTATTGTGCCTTTCTTAGAGCTATTCAAGCATGAGGATTTCAAGAGGTAACTTTCCAAAGTGTTGCAGCCTAAGCCTTCATCTTATTCCATAGATTTAGTTAACCTCCAAGATGAAAAGCATGTTTTCATATTGGGACCTTTGGAAGTGGATAGAGACAACTCCTCTCCTCCTTTCTATACCTCATTGAACATCCATGATAAGGTGCTGCAAAACGGCTTGATGGATTCAAGGGCATCTCACAATCATATGCCTAAGATTGTCATGGAGGAGCTCAGATTGGAGGTCATGAAGACTTATCATGACCTGTACTCATTTGATTCCAAGAAGTTCAAGTTCCTCAGGGTTATTAAAGACTTGGATGTTTCCTTGTTTCAGTTTCCAATGAAGAATGTGGTCATGGATATTGTGGTGGCCAATGTTCCCCCTAAGTTTGGAATGCTTTTGTCTAGATCTTGGATCAAAATACTATGGGGGACTTTTCATATGGATCTTTCATATGTCACTATTCCTGTGTTTGGAGGTGAACAAAGAAGGTTTTATAGGGAAGAACAACTTGCTTACATCATTAGTGATGAAGCAAATCCGACCAACCACCCCATTTTTGATGTGGAAACTGATCTGGAAACCAATATGCTACAACTCACTCATGGTCCCCAAGCAACTATTGAAATAAAAAAGAAACCCATCACCTCTTGTGGAGAACCTCCTTCTAATACCCCCATTTGGAAAATGTTTTTTGATGGATCCTCTTCCAGGGAAAGTGTTGGGGTTGGGTAGTCTTCATTTCCCCTACCCAAGAGACCATATCTCTATCTTTTAAGCTTGAATTTGAAACAACAAATAATGTGGCAGAGTATGAAGCTCTTTTTTTGGGTTTCAGAGCTACCAAAGGCATGAATATTGAGGAGCTAGCAGTATTTGGGGATGTTGAGTTAATTGTACAGCAGGTTAGAGGTCTGTATAGAGATAAAGACCCCAGGTTAAGGGCCTACAAAAACGAAGTTTGAGATCTTGTTGACAGTTTTTTCTTGGATTTTAATATCTCTTTTGTTCCAAGAGAGGATAACACTGTGGTTGACTCTTTATCCATTTCAGCAAGTAATTTTAGGGGCCCCTCACCCCCAAAGCTCAAGTATGAGGTGGAAGTAAAATACAAACCCTCTATTCCTAACAATGTCAAGCATTGGAAGATTTTTTAGGATGACCTTGAGATAAAAAGGTTTCTTGAAACCATGGATGAATTCTTTGATTTTCATATTGATCAGGATCAATATGTTGAGGAAATCCATCATGTTGATGCTTTCATGAATGAAATTGTTAACCATCATATTGTTCAGTTTCCTAGTAACCATATTCTGAAGGGACTAGTCCCTTTGGAGAGATTGTTTGATAGAAACGATGTCACTGTGAAGGTTAAAGGTTCAATTGAAGAGGCTTATGTGGCTGAATGCAATTAGGGAATAGAGGAAGACCCAAAATATGTCAAATTGTCTAGCGGTTTGTTAAAGGAGCAAAGGGTTGAGTATGTCAAGCTTTTGAGGGAGTTTGATGATGTTTTTGCTTGGAAATATGAATACTTAAGGACATATGACACAAACATCATGGAGCACAAAATACCTTTGAAAGAAGATGCCAAACCTTTCAGGCAGAAGCTCAAACAGATGAATCCCATGTTGTTGCCTATTATGGAAAAACAAGTGAAAAAGTTGTCGGATGCTCAGATCATCATTCCCTTGATATTTTCATAATGGGTGGGTAATTTGGTGCATGTGAGGAAGAAGAATGAGGAAATTGGGTTGTGTTTCAATTTCAGGAATTTGAACAGAAGCTCCAAAGAGGATAATTACCCCTTGCCAAAAATGGAGCACATTTTGCAGAGAGTGACTGGTTCGTCCAGGATGTCTATGGTCGATGGTTTCTCCGGGTATAACCATATCTTTATCTTGCCTAAATATAGAGAAAACATGACTTTCACGACTCCCTAGGGCATGCTCATGTATAATAAAATTCCCTTTGGATTGATGAAACCAGGAGCAACCTTCTAATGAGCCATGGACATAACCTTTATCAGGATGAAGGAAAAGTTTGTAGTCATCTATCTTGATGACATTATATTTTTCTCAAAGTCTGATGAAGAGCACTTCCACCATCTTAGGAAAGTATTCTTGAAGTGTAGGAGGTTTAGTCTCTCCCTCAATCCAAAGAAATCCTTATTTTCTATGGAAGAGGGTAAATTACTGGGGCATATTATGTTGGCAAATGGAGTAAAAATCAATCCAAGCAGAGTAGAGGCCATTCAGGCCTTATCTTTTCCCAGATATAAGAAAGAGGTTCGATATTTATTGGGTAAAATCAACTTTCTGAGGAGGTTCATTTCCAATTTTGTTGAGTTGGTTAAAAACATTACAAACATGCTTAAAAAGGGATACGAAGTGAAGTGGACTAATTAATCTAGAAACTCTTTCAACTGAATTAAGAAGGCTCTAACTAAAGCACATGTGCTCATCAGTCCTGACTATTCTAAGGAATTTCTTATTTTTTTCTTTTGCTTCGTTTGATACATTGGCTGTTGTTTTTCTACAAAGAAATTCAGATGGGTCAAAGCAACCTATTTCCTTTTCTAGTAGAACATTAAGGGATGCAGAGGTGAGATATGATATAATGGATAAGCAGGCATATGATTTGGTCAAAGCCCTCAAGGCCTTCAGAATCTATGTCCTACATTCAAATATCATTGCATATGTCCCCTCGAACTCAATAAAGAAGATGTTGATCCAGCCTAATATAGATGGGAAAAGAAGTAAGTGGGTGGCCAAAATCCTGGAGTTCGACCTTGAGATAAAACCCACTAAATTGGTAAAAGGCCAATGTTTGGCCAGGATGTTGGCTGAATCCAACTATAAGGCATTGGGGGTTAATTTCACGAACACGTGCCTTGAGAGCCAGTGAATTGGAATTGTTGATGAGGACTCTCACATCATTCCCAACTTGGTAGAATGTGTCTAGTACAAAGACATCATATACTTCTTGCAAAAGTTGAAGCCTCCTGATGGTCTGGATAAAAACAATGTAAGAGCTCTGAAACTCAAAGCAATCAAATTTTGCATCGTTGGCCAGGTTTTGTACTGGAAGGACCCTCTGGGAGTCCTGTTGAGATGTCTAGACCCACAATTAGCTAAAAAATCTATAACATATTTTCATGACAGCTCATGTGGCAGGCATCATTTCTGGAGGACCGCAGCTTATAAAATCCTCCAAGCTAGGTATTTCTGGCCCAACCTTTTTTTCGGTGTTTTTGCAATGGTAATAGCTTGTGTCAAGTGTCAAAAATTTTCTAGAAAGAAACAACTCAAGTAACTGCCTCTACAACCTATAGCAGTTTCTAGACCTTTTCGGCAGTGGGGTTTGGACTTCATTAGAGAGATCCACCCAGCCTCAAGTGGTCAGCACAGGTGGATTTTAACTGCCACCGACTACTTCACCAAATGGATAGAATTCATCCCTACAAGGAATGCCTCCCACAAGGTAATCATAATATTCATTGAGGATATCATGTCCAGATTCGGTTGTCCAAGCAATATTGTTACAGACAATGTTGCCTCATTCAATGCCAAACCATTAATCAGTTTTTGTGAGCAGTATGGGATTACATTGATCCATTCTACCCCCTACTACCCTCAAGGAAATGCTTTCGCAAAATCTTCTAACAAGAGCCTCATAAGGATCATCAAAAGACTGTTAGAAGACAAAAAAAGCCCTGGGATTCAAAGCTAAAATTCACCTTATGGGCTGACCAGATCACAACAAAAAGGTCACTGGGCATGTCTCCTTTTCATCTGGTTTATGGGGCCAAAGATTTTTTTCCTTCTCATCTTGCTTTACCTGTGGAAAAATTCTTCCAGGACTTCCAAGGAGAACCTAAAGATATGGTAAGGAGAATACTGTAGCTGGTAGAAGTGCATAAGACTAGGGAGTGGCCACTTGATAAGACACAAGATCATCTACAGAAAATAAAGCAAGCCTTTGACAAGAGTGCAAGAAAGAATTTTTTTAAGATGGGGGATCTGGTGCTTAAGTGGGATGTCCCCAAACAAGACAAAGGCAAACATGATAAATGTGACGCCTTGTGGACTAGTCCCTTCAATATTTATGAGGTATCTACAAACAACACCTATAAATTGCAAAACTTGGAGGGTTCTAGAATTTTTAGTGGCCTTGTCAATGGGCACTTTTTGAAGAAGTTTTTTGTTTGAGCCACAACCGGCGTTCCACCATTGTAAATACTATTCTTGTTTCATTTTTATTTTTTCTTTGAATAATAGACTCCATAACCCAAAGAAAAGGAATTGAAGCTACGCATTCTTGGTAGATCGTAGGGAGCATGTTATCCCCTGTGGAGCCAAATGTTATCACGTAAGGTTGTCAAGGGTCATGGGTGTATGTCGATAATACCAAAGTCTATCCCCTTGCTAAGTCTCTCTCTCTTTCATAGGACATGTCTTTAAGTTTTCTCTTCTGTTGGAAAAGTCATTTCTATTTGCCCCTTTTGTTTAGGTGACCTAGTTTCACACGATGAATACCTGAAAAAGTCTCAACCCTAAGCTTTTCTGTTTTCTCTAAGGTTGATCACTTTCCTCTTTTATCTCAACCACTCATCCTTTTTTCTTCTTGAGCCCCCAACCAGTCATCCAAGTCTTTGTTTATACAGGTTGCATCCATGGGGTCAAGGTGCAACACTTAGAGTGACCCATTCCAGACTCGAATCAAGAAAACAGGCAAGTTCAAATTCTAACGGCTAGGATTCCATGTGGAGTTCAGATCGGTGGTTCGCGGGTGTTCAGAATCGGTTGCTCAAATATTAGCACCAGAGAAAGGGCTCGAAATCAAAGTCAATCAAAGATTAAATCTGGACCATAGATCGCATTGGGAGAGATCAACAGTGGAAATTTATCGTGGGAATCGGGAGTTCAAATTATTGTTAAAGTTGTTCGTCAAAGGTCTGAATTCTTGAAAATAGAAACTAGCATGGGTCATCCGGTTCATAGGGGAGCATGGCACAAGATCTGAACAATAGATAAAGTCATTTCGCGAAGATTGAAGTGAGGTATGCACAATTTTTCTAAGTCTCAAGGTCCAAAGTAGATCTGGACCACAGATATTATGAAGACAGGTGGCAGTTGATCCAGGGGTTGGCATGATCAGATTTCAGGAGTTTTTGAGGGAGAAAAAGGAAACTTCGTGAAGCGTGAAGTGCAAAATGGATTTGTGCCTTCCAATCCAAAGGGGCACGTAGCACCATATCAACAATTTCATGGTTTCGTGAATCGAAGGTTTCGTTGAAAGCAATGTGCAAGTTTTGCACAGGGAAAAATCCTGAAGTGCCTGTGGAGATAAGCATTGGGTCATGGCCCAAGGTCACATGAAAGAAAAGGTGCGGAGTTCAAGTGAGATGTGCCAAAGGTCAAAGACGCTCGTGTTAGTTTCATAATGATACCATCACAATTTCAAGGTGTTGAGCTGACTCAAAGAGCCTTTGGAAACACCTAGTAGTTCCTTAGGCGTAAAGCCCCATCCTGATCCCGATGAAAGTAGTTAATGAAAATGGGGGTGGTGGTTGAAACCTCGTATCACCCCATAAATGGAAAGCATGAAGGACTAGTCGTGGAGGCAAACTGTCAGCCCAAATTTCCCCATTGGATGGATTTTTCTGCAAGCCCATACTGATATGATCTCACATCTGACAGAAGAATTCCCACACAGTCTGATAGAGAAGATGTGGATGGAAAACCTTGAATGTAGTGGCCTAATCTCGCCCCTGGTGGTTGTAGACAGTTCTGAGTATAAGTAGGTAGTTTTGATATTTTGTTAACGTCGTCAACTGGTTGAGCAGAGCTCCCTATTTTGTAATTTTTTTATGCCAAAACTGTTCTCTGGTTATGTATCAAATTTGAGACTTTCATATTAATAGAAGTCAACCTCTTTCATTTCTCTGTAAAAGATGTGCTAAAACACTCAGGCATGGAGGATCCAGTCGAGGGTTGTTATGATGTTGTAATGTAGGTTTGATTATAGTGGTATCGTGACTATTTTTAGTCAGCTCCCTTGTGTTACACATTATTTTCATCATCCCTATGACCGTTAATGATGTAAACCTATCTGTAGTCTTCAGAGGGGTCAGTGGATTGAGTTCCTAAAGAAAGAAGGTAGAAGAACATTTCCTGAGAAAAGAAGTTGCATTTTCCTTTATGAAAACCCTATTAAAGATGATTTTCGCATGATGCACTATGGCTAGGGTGCAAGAATGCCTAATTCTCGTAGGCTGCACCATATCTAGGTTGCGAGAGGTTTGCAAGTTTCTCTATAAGCAGGGTGTGAGAATGCTCATACGTGGGAAAAACGAGCATCTTCTTGATGCCTCTAGAAGGAGAAACTTCCATGGTGAGGTGGCATCTGAATGGTTTGGATCTTATTCACTTTCATGATTTAGTGGGATCATCCTAACCTCCTCACCTTATCCTCTTCAACTTATAAAAGGAGAGGAGCTCTCATGGAGAAAGTTGGCTTGGATGAGATTAGCTTTTGATTTTGGAGCTTGGATTGGATTGAGCTTTGGAGATTGTTAGCTTGGCTAGATGAGCCATTTTGTCAACATAGATTGTTTATATTATCAGATATATTCTCTCAGAATTCTTGGAGTGGAAGTGTGTGGGGAATGACGAACAGTTGGAAGGGACCTTACGACATCAAGGCCATGATTGTAATCTCTCTTTAACATTTAATACGATACAATAATATAATTATTTCCTACAAGGCTTGTTGTGTTTTATTGTATGATTCCTTGATCACATACATAGATTTATATTGAGTTTATACTATTACTATCACTTTGGTCGATTGCCTTATTTTGTAGGATCATCATTGTATGAGTGTTGGAACGAAGCTAGGATGGTGATAGCTAGAGGAAGCAACGTTTAAATGGTATGTCACCTATCCCTCTTTAGTTTGTAAATTCAATATTTAAAACTTAAGGAAAGCGTCATGTTCTGGTGTGTTTTGTTCTAAATCTAGGTGGATCTAGGGAGATCATTTAGTGTCTGCACCTATCGATTTATCCGATAAAAAAATTGGCAACCATACTGGGGATCAAATTGTTTCCTAGTTAGTCTAGTTTCCCTTTCTTTGATTTCTTGTTTTTTGGTTTCTGAGTCTGTGGGAGATCCATCCAGAGTCTCTGGATCTAAAAGTTCACTTATACTCTTTTGTCCTTTTCCAAATTCTCTTTGATTTCAAGCAGTCTCGTATTGTACTGGTCTATAGCCTACTATGTAATCCAGTGTGACATGTTTGCACCCTACCTATGTCTAGCCTACAAACTCCACTAATTTTCGCACTGCACCCTATATCTAGGCTGCAAACCCATTTGAAATTTTTGTTTGGAATTAGGCTTTCCTATATTTTGATGCCCAGTTTTTCTTTGATCAGCTGGATTGAACTTATGGAGCCTATATTGATTTGTTTACATTCTGCTTGACATTCTTTGAGTTGCTTTTAGCCATCTTTTCTTTGTTTGGTTTTGAAAGATTAGTCTCTTTCTTTGAGTGTCTTTCAATTCCAAAGCCTGTGTTTTCTTTAGAATTGTTTAGGGAAAGATCAGATTTCTTCTGAATAGTTTGTTTTAAAAGAAAACTTTTAGTTTGGGTTTCTTTGTTTTAAGAATGTTCATTATTGGTTTTAGTGGATTTTTTGAAACAAAAAGATTTAATTTCTTGCTTTATATTAGATTGGGGGCTTCCATGCATTTTAAGTAGAGAAATTGCATGATTATTGGTATTTTTGGTCTTAAATTCTAAAAAAATTTGCCCCTCATGGCTAGGGGGGGCCATGAATCATGCATTGGTGTATAGTCTTTTTTGCTCATTTCTTGAGAATATTGATATTGATGAGTTTTAATATTTTGGGACATTGTGCATCTAGGAATGATAAATGTTTTCTCCTTCTCGTAGCATAGCTTTCATCGAAATGAAAAGATTGCATCTTCATCTCTTTGCATAGCTTTCAAGTCGGTCAAAACACCATATTGTCCATGCCATTCTCCTCTTGAGTAACAACACCCATAAAATAAAGCTCTTATAAAAATTGATTACACATTTTTATCTTTTTTGGTAGCAAACCTACATTAGATTAGTCGTAGGGCTTTGAAATAGGTGTGAAAGATAACTTTCCAAAGCTGAAAACAAACATAGTATCTTGTGATAGGGAGAGTTAAATCCACTTACTACATTTTGTCTTGGGAAGCCCTTCTAACACAAGGGTCAATCACGAGGTCACATTGAGACTGGCAGAGTTACTCACCCTTCTTTGTTGGTCTTGGTGTAGAGATTACATGTATTATGGGGGTCACTTGAGAGGTATACCCACAATGATAAGTGGAAGCCTTTCAAGTTGATTTCGAGCTAGATACCCTGCCCTTGCACGTGGATCATGCTTTCGACTGTTTCCCCAGGCATCCTTGTAGTGATTGGTAACCTTAGTGGCCTATATCTTTAGGGTCTTTACACAAGGTGACTATGGAGGGGCAAGTCTTCATGGTACCTAGAATCGATGTTGGCCAAACTCACTCGGGCTCCTTGGAGAGTATACCCACGATTATGTGTGGGAGCTTGAACCAGGGCATAAGTCCGTTAAGCAGGTCATCAACATAACTTTTCCACCCGCTGTATCTCATCCCCTTCTTACATTGTTCTCGCAATGTTGGATTTCATCACCAACTAGTGTGCTCATTGTGAGAAGCTTTTTTTTGCTTGCTTGCTTACTAGATTTTTAATGTGTGTTGTTTGTTCTTCCTAGTGGAATCTAGATTGGATTTTTGTTTTTAATGGCACCAATTCCCGAAATGACCAATGAAGGAACCCCTTTTCCAGGGGAACCTTTTATTTTTCCTTCTTACGGAAACATCGTTCCCCCTCACATCACTACTTTGAGCCTTCTAGGTCTCACAATTGGATTACCAGTATGGTTTCTTTCCACTCAGGTAATCCCGAATGCAGTTAGTTCTTCAGTCACAAGCACTTCCCCCCAAGAGCATCAACCTCATGTCGATCCTTCACCTTCTTCACTAGTAAGGTCTTCTTCTCCTTCTTCGCTTGCAAGGTCGCCTTCTGTTTCATCTTCTTCGTCAAGTGAAAGTTCTAAAGCTAGTAACTCAGGGGATAAGAAGAAGAAGGAATGAAAGAATAAGAAGAAGAAAAATAAACAAGGGTCCAAACCTCCAACCACTGTCAAACATGTTGGAAAACAACCAGTTACTGTTAATCGTATTGGGAATGTTGATGATGTCAAGATCACCCAAAAAAATCGTAAGCCCAAGTACCCTTACAGGATTTGTAAGGGTAGCCATCTTCTTAAGGATTGCCCTGGTCTACCCAATTTTATAGAAGTATGGTCTACACACCCTGACCAACCCATGTCATCCTCTGAACAACATGCCAATGAACTCCCATCAACTAGTCATGATATTGTTGGGAAGAAGAAAAGTAGAGTCAAGTTCCTGTGTATGTTATGCAAAGGGAGTCATATAACTCACCTTTTCCCTCATATGAACAAAGCCTCAAAATTACTAGAAGACATGATTGTTTCACAGCCTCAACTTCTAGCTGCTTATCGTAAATTTTCTCTCAACTCCCCTGTAGTTGATGGAATGATCACTTCTGACCCATTATCGATCAATCCAATTCATCAAGTGGTCAATATGGTCACGTCCTTGGTTGAACCAGTAGATCAAGTGGTCGATCCGATCCCATCCACGGTTGATCCCACTCTCCTGTTAGAGAGTGAAACCCAAGGGGTCGATCCGTTTCCACCTTTCGACCCCATTCTCCCCCTGGAGAATGAAACCCAAGTGGTCGATCTGATATCTTCACTGGTCTATCCTACTCTCCCACTCAAGAGTAAACCTGATACTACCCACATTTTTCTCGTTGATACAGACTCTGTCATGTCAGGGGGTATTCCTCTTTCTCCCGTCAAACCCCCTCCAAGTAATGAGGCCATTCTTTTTAATTGGGGTGTGCTAACTGGACCTCATCTTCCCTCTCACATTCTTTTCCATATTACAGTGCAAGTTTGTGGTTGGGACATTCCTCAGACATTGATAGATGAAGGTGCATCCATTAACATTTTGTCCTCTTTTGCTTGGCAAGCTTTGGCTTGTCCTCGTCTTTGCCCAGTTACGCAGAACTTGTTATCTTTTAATAGAAGAACCAGTCAACCTTTAGGGACCCTTCCTCAGTTTCCTGTAACTTTGGGAGGGAAAATTGTCTTTATCGATGTCATGGTCGTCCAAGGCCCCTTGGATTTTTCTTTACTCCTTGGGAAAGATTATGTCTATGCCATGAAAGCTATTGTGTCCACTCTTTTTTGCATGATATATTTCCCACATGATGGATGAATGGTGACTATTGATCAACTTGCATTCATCGATCCTGACTGGATTACCTCCCTAAATTGTTCTTATATGCAGATGGTATCACCCCCACCACAGGTCAATCATGTGGTGTTGTCTCCCATGACCTCAACTTCTGATGACTTAGATCCAGTAGTTGACATGGTGATCTCTTCGATAGGGTTGTTAGAGTTTGATCTCTTTACTCCTGTCGTGACCCTTGACATGGTGTTCTTCCAGAGTGTGTTTCTTTCTTCCAGTGAAGACCTCTTGGAATCCATGACTGAGTTTTGTCCCTTGACATGGTGTCATTCTGAAGCATTGTCCTCTTGGAAACCATGATCAAGAAGAGAGACTCTGAGGATAGCTTTTGCGTCTCTGAAGCAACCTCATTAAAAAATGAAACAGAGGTCTTTGAGCATGGTTTTCCGATTTCAATCTCATTAAAAAATGAAACCACTTATGAGGATAGTTTTTTCATCTCTGTGGCAACCTCGTTAAAAAATGAAACATAGGTTACGCGCATAGTTCTTGTTTCTGTGTCAAGCTCATTAAAAAATGAAATAGTTTTCCCCCACTCTATTTGAGTCAAGTCCTTCATCTAGTATTTGAAGATTCATTTCATTCTCCTTTGCAGTTGGATGAAACGAAGCTTGGGGGGAATTTGTCTCAGCCTCTGGACTTCATGTTGAAGTTGAGCTACTAGCTTTGTAAGTTGGGGGCTAAGTACCAACCATGTGAATTCTTGGATAATGCGTTGGGAAGTTCAAGCATAGTTTTTACTTTGGTTCAATCTTGTGTAAAAATGAAACCACCTAAATCAAGCATAGTTTCCTCTAGTTCAAGCTTGTGTAAAAATGAAACCAGGTTCAAGCATAGTTTTGTTTATTTTTTAATCTTGTGTAAAAATAAAATCTATCCCAAGCATAGTTTTGTTTTGTTTTAAAGCTTGTGTAAAAATGAAAACAATCCCGAGCTTAGTTGTTGTTCTTTCTCATGCTTTTAAATACATGAGAATAAGTTACCGAGCTTAGTATTTGTTCTTTCTTGTGCTCGTAAATCAATGAGAATGTAATCGAGTATAATTTTATCATTTTTTTGGACTCGTAAAGGTTATACGAAAAAGGAACCCACTGGAGTTTCCTTTAAGCTCTTTTCAGACTCTCTAAACATGAAAATATTTCCGAGCGATCTTGTTCTTTTCACGCTCGTTAAAGTATTTGAAGAAAATGTCTGTTGAACGATAGTTTATCTCTTTTTTAGTCTCATCATACTACTTTATGAAAAAGGAACACAGAGAGTTCTCTTTAAGTGTTTTTTAGACTCTATAAACATGAAAAACCCCTAAGTTTTCTTTCTTTGGATTCATAAAACAAACATTAAAAGGCACATGTGGGATCAAACTACTCCTTCCTAGGGTTCGTTAAGCATACTCCGAGGGACTCATCCGAAGGATGAGCTTACATCAAAAATCATATGTTATCCTCCTCAAGCTTGTGTAAAAATAAAGAGGTAGTCGCTAGAGATGGTGGGGGAAAAAATTGGGAAAGAAATAGGTCTAAACCTGTATTCCATGGAAGAGTCGCTTTTGAACATGACACCCTTTCACTCGCCTTGTGTCTAGGTTGGAAAATCCACTTCTCTCCTAATCATACTCCTATAAGATTACAAATTGGTCTGTGATCCTTGTTGTTGAGACAGTATTTCCAAGACAATTGTTGTGTCGTCAATATGTTCAAAGAGAAATTCAACCTGGAAATCCTTCTATTGCATCAGCCATTTCTGTAGTCTTTAATCCTTCTATTGCATTAGCCATCCTTGAGTCAGTCCTGAATCACTTGTTACTCTGATCTACATCTTGTTACTTGTTTTGTGTCATTGATGTGAGATACATTAAGGCCCTCCTGTGACGAGTATTTTCCTGTCGACTTCAACTCATTATCCAGGAATTAGACTTAAAAACCAATTGGTACTATTATCACTCCAAGAAACTCCTTAGGGTTGTAGGCTAAGAATGCTTGGTAACTTAAGAAATTTAATAATCAAAGTATGTGTGGAACAATGGGATAACTAAGATGGCTATGAAAAGGACAACTTGTTATGCATCTGAATAAACCAGTGCTTTGAGAGACCAGATATCAGTTACAGTAGATAATCAAGATGTGAAGAATAACATTCAAGATAACCAAGTACAATGATGCAAGTTCATACAAGAAGGTAAAGAAATATCTAATTCATATCCATGAGCTATATCAGAAGATAACAGATCTGAATAACTAAACTGAATAGAATTAAATACAGAGTAGTGAAATATGTGAGCAAGACTGATATGTAGTAACCAAAGGAGACTGTGATTCTTATAACAAAACAAAGTCAAAGTACATAGCCAAATTGTAGCCAGGATTGAACCCATAGTGCTCCAAATGTCTTTGGCTTTATAGCCTTACAAGATGAAATCTAGATCCTTGAAAGATGGATCAGATTTACTAAAAATAGTCAAATCAAAAAAAATACAACAAGTGTAGGATGAGATCCTATAAAAATGGATCTAGAATACTAAAAATGGAAAATAAAAAAAAAATAGGAAAAGGTCCTATCTACTGATCTCTAAGAGTAGTAGATTTCTGATGAAGTGCAGTTTTAGCCTCCCAAGGTTGTTTGATTTGGTCCTCCAAAGATAAAATTTGAATTGGATGATATGTCTTCAAACCCCTGATATTATGCCTTTGAAAAAGATGCCAAATGTAGTTGAAAAACCTCTTTTTGACCTTATCCCTCAAAACTAGCCTTTGAATCAGACTTGATAATTCACCAACTGTCCATTTGAAGTGGTTTCAAACCATTCAAACTCAAAAAATCCTGATCTGGGCAATAATTTGGTTATTCTGGCCGTGACAGTCTTTCACCAACTAATTTACCCAAAAATCCGCTCCTTAGCTGGTGAAAAGCAGAGCTTTCACCAGCTAACTAGCAAAATTCAAGACGAGTTAGCTGGTGAAAGTGCAGATTTTTTAAAAATCAAATTTCTCAGTCATGGAGAGTTTGTTTTACATGCTTGAATAGTCGATCGACATCTACAAATCCTAACCTTTTCAAAGGTGCTTTCAAATATACATTTGGAGCTTGGGAAGCTAGTCAAATGTTCCCTACAAGATTAGGCATCATTCTTTCAAAAATGCCAGTGCATTTTTTATCGCTAACATCTGGCTCCAACTGGGATGGAGACCTCCTTGCAAGGTCTCCAAGAACCTGGCAGACCCTGTGCCTTTAGTATTGGGCATGGAGTCATTCAGCCTTTACAATTTATCATCTGGCTATTTTCCAAAGTTTGTTGTTGTCTTTCCCAATCTTATTTATCTGTAGCATGTCTGCTTCAAACTCCCCTGGAAATGTTGTTTGCACATTGCCATGGCATCTGTTGTGGCAATATCTTCATTAAGAACAAAAGTGTTGAACATAGGAAGGATGGTGAGATATGTAACCATGGTTTTGAAATTCCAGGATAACTTCAACCTTGAAATGAAAGTATTGCAAGCAGCTTCAGGTCTTTGACTTTTCATTTTCCAACAGCTTCAGATACAAAGAATTTGTCTTGAGATGCCTTGGTGTGTTGAATCAAACACTTCACCTTGCTCGGTTTCTTCAAAGAGCATCATTGCACCTTGTGAACCAATGTCCATCTCTGTTTCAATCTCCATATCAATGGAAGTTGTTCAGTCATGTCATTGCCCTGAAAGGACTCCGGAAGAAGATTTTCAGAAGATAACTGATCCATATTGAATTAGAAAACCGAGCCAGCCACCTAGGTCTTCTGAAATAAAATGTACCAAAACCCAATATATATTGCCACAAATCTGGATACTGGCTACCTATCCATGATGAATATAGATTATCAGAGATCTTCTTCCTCCTATAAGCCCATGGCTCAAAACCTTGTTAATGAATGATTAAGGGTTATAGTTTTAGCTTTTCCAGTTGAGAAGTAATCACATGGATCGACTTTGAAGGAGAAAACATGTGATCTTTCTTTGAAGAGAGACACCTAAAACCTTTCCCAAGAGGAAAATTGGTCTCATGTCCTGAGTTGGTGAAAGCTTACAAGTGTGTGACCATCTCCTACTAGAGCTTCCATTAGAAATATTGAAGCAACTTCACCAATATTTGAGGATATTGTGTACCGAATTAAAGCCTTCATGTTGTTGTAAAATGGAACGACCTTCAGTAACAGATGCAACTATTGAACTGAAAATATCACCTAATAAGACCATATCAGCTGCCTCCTTTACGACCTCTTTAGTCTGAGTATCTTCCACAAAACGCTTCAAGCGATCAATAAGATGTGTCCCATAGGAGGGATCACCCCCAACTTCTACACATGTTGATTGTTTTCACGCACAGTTGTTCCATCACTCACAAGATCTGAAAGGCATCGGCTATACTCATAGCAAGAGCCTCTTTTAATGCTCCATCAACTGTTGAGAACTTGATATGCTTTGGTCCATTCTCTTTCACAAACTATGGTTTTTATAATCAAGACATTAATCAAAACTTCCCCTAATTTACAGGAAAGAAATCAGATAAAATCTCAAAAATAAAACTATAAAAAACATTAGTTGCAAAAAGTCTCGAATGGTAAATGTTGCTGAAAATTGTTGGAAACAAATCTGGAACTAATCTTTAGAATCTAGATTATATCTTTATCGTCTGAATTTCTACTAATATTGTGGTTGGTATGTGGAAGAAATCTTGGTTATGTGAATGATAGAGAGAAAACTGGAATTGATGATGAAACCTCTGCCACTTGTCCTCTTTGGATGCCCTCACTTTGTTTGAAATGATAAATTCTTTGACTACTACTGAGGCTCTGTTTGAGGATAAAAGAGTCTCCTTCAACCTTTCTTCATTTTTATGGAAGATAAAGAGGCTTTAATTCTCATTTTTCCATCAGAAAGCTACCATTTAAAACCCAAATGCACTATTTGTCCGTTGGAAGAGCCTGTCATGTCTTCAGAAAATAATAAGACTAGAGTTTGTAATCATCCAGAGTTCAATGGGTTATATCGCAGCTAGCTTGGAAGAGGCCTCCTTCTCTTCAGAAAACATTAAGGCTTGAACTTGAAAATAATAGGTGTGTA
The DNA here is from genome assembly GCA_009831015.1 of Picea engelmannii. Classification (NCBI taxonomy): domain Eukaryota; kingdom Viridiplantae; phylum Streptophyta; class Pinopsida; order Pinales; family Pinaceae; genus Picea; species Picea engelmannii. Next base: position 1,146,241 of record ML779658.1, read on the forward strand.
TTCAAAAAATCTTATGGGTTGCAAGTTGCATCCATGCAGATCCAACTTCAAATTACTATCACCTGAAAAATGAAGAGCTTTCATCCAAATGGGAAGCTACCCATTTCTGTAATCACTAACATGTCATAAGATAAGTTTTTATACAGGACTTAATCTTGTAAGCTTGTCTAAATTTAATACAGGTAGAGATTTGTATCCAATAAACCATCTGCAATGAAAACTATGGTTGATACATCTTCAGAGCTCTTCATACCAGGTCAGAGCCTCACGGTTCGAAAATGATCACAAGCAAGAGAAAAAGATATTCTTTGCCTTTTTTGATGCATTGTTCCCTGCGATCTACTTATAGTGTAATGGAGGAGCGTATGCTTGGCAACTCTCCAGCGTAGCAATCAAGCCTACACTCATTTATCCGGTTCTTTTTGTTTTGAGGAGAACACCTGGAAGCGCTGCAACATTTACTGAATGCGTGGGTGTGGAACGACCCTTCTCATATCGCACCTCCAAACCCTGCAAGTACTTAGCATAAATTGTTCATACCTTTCACACCTACAATCATTCAGCAACAACAACTCGTTGGTCTTCTCAGTGCATTGGTGTAACATGACCCTCTATGTCTATAGAATCTGCAATCACTTGGCAAGATCTGACAGTTGGCTCCTTTAACACTTGCAAATACGTCTGCGTTTTCTTTTTCTTTTATTTTTCAATGCAAAATCCCACATGCATCGGGATATCACAACTTTGAATTCGTTGTCTTGGTTTTCCATTTTAGCTACTCTCTCTGCATTTTTGAGTGTTTGAGACTGTAAATGAGAGGTCAAACATTCTGTAAGAGTGGTCCATAATGGCCCGAAAATCAACCATCTGGCAAAGTATTTGTCTCTGAGTCCTCCGAAGGTCTCTTATTGCGCAAGGGATGCACCTGCTCAAGTGCCTTGGTCTGTCCATTTTCCATAATAACAAAATACCAACATCAAACTAAGGAAAGACATAGGCCGAGACAAGAGCAGATTATTTAATACTGAAATCTGATATACATAGAAGCTGTTGCTTAACCTTATCTCACCTGCACTGAATGCCTCCATCTTTTTAGGAACATTTTTTCCTTGGTGTACAAGCTGCATACAATTAGCCTTTTTTAGTACCTCTGCTGGAACATGGTCAGTTTCATTTTCTCTGAGGACATCCTCTTCTCTTTATTCCTCTATGCGTTGGTGGTCTTTACCAATGATTCTTCTATTTAGTGTTGACACTTAATTAAAGTGTTTTTCCTCCTCCAGATACAATAATACCTTCTTTTGGGTAGCAAATCTCCTTTTCAACGTCCAAATTTGATGGACAACTTAATTTCCTCCCTTGCCTTGCTCTGATTAGGTGAATTCCCATGGGCACATCCTCACATAGTAACTCACCTCTTGTTATCCTCTTCACATCTTTGTCAAGCTGCTCACAGCATTTGTCTCTGATCGCATATTTGATGTTTATTTCCTTTTGATTTTGGAGTCATTGAAGAGAAATCCGTGTTTATAGCTTTCACCAGCTTGCTTGCCTCCGAGGAGTACACCTTAACCGTTGAAAACTGAGGCTTTCACCAGCTAACATCAACTTGGCAACATATGTTAACTGGTGAAAAGTGTTTTCACAAAATTAAAAAAAAAAATCTTTTGAGGATCAATTTATTTCTAAGATAAAATCTTTAATCCTATGTTTTGATACTTCTAAAATCTGGCGAGCTTATTCTTATGCCTACTCCTACATTAACAATTTGCACTGCTTCTTAATCAAGTAAACTCATGCTTCCAATGAAGCCATGTAAGAAATTTATTTGCTGACAACATTCTTGATATTGATCCCAAAGATAAAAGAATGCGTAGCCAACAGAGATGTGTTCCAAAAAAATGATAGAAACAACCTTTATCTGACAAGAGTATCTTGATCTTTATACTGCTCAATGATTCCAAAAAATTGGAAATAGGATCAATAAAATAGTAAAGGAATGCCTTTTCAAGCATCTGTTCTGACTGTAAACGAAAATGATGTTGTTGTTTGTCCTCCTTGATCTCAATGATGAATGTGAACTGCTCAACCTTTGTCGAAGAAAAATGCATACTCAGTTTCTAATCTGAGCCCTTCTTTTCTTCACCTTCCTCTTCATATCTGTTGCAAACCACTTTTGTCTGCAAATATAGAAACTCAAGGCTTCCCTTAGTATTTGCTATAGATATGAAATTATCTCCTGCTGATATGTCAATTTGCTCATCATTTTTCAAATTTTCAAAATGGATAATCGGATCATCATCACAATCATCTTTAAAAGATGCATTTAATACAATGTTTAAAGCATCACAATGGTTGTCATAATGTGAATCATCAATCTATTGATAACGAAGAGTATTCTCGGTAACATCATACTCTTTATTACCATCCGAGTCTTTAGTCAATAAATGAAACTCATGATAGCATTCAGGATAGAGAAGATCATTTGGAAAATGGTCTTTACAAAACACATGAAAAACAACATGAAAATCTTCTAAAGAGTTTATACTAGCATAAGGCAGAGACCGGTACCAATCATGAGCAATTCCCTCTAATGAGAAACAGAATAGCTAGATCTGAACATCCTCGTGCACAACTTGCAACCGATGCATGTAATCATGAAAGTCCAACAAATGTTCAGCTGGCACTTCCCATTCTTCTCCTCGAAATCTGGGAAGGCTATTTTCCCATTCATCTCTACTAGGCACTGGATTAGGGAAACCAACAATCTTTGAAAAATCGTAGAACGCATACCTCTTAGATAAGATCTTTTTCATTTCATACCAGTGGGCTCGCCAACGGATTTCAGAATAGTGGAGTTGCCACCGAATTCGTCCTTCATGGAGTCGCCAGATAGATGATTACAACCCAATAATGTCCAGACTTTGTCTATCATCAAAGCTAGATCTTGTCGTCTCCCAAGGAAGCTGAGCTTCAATCTCCTCTCCCCGGCAACGGCACCAATTTGTTATCACTCCAAGAAACTCCTTAGGGTTGTAGGCTAAGAATGCTTGGTAACCTAAGAAATTTAATAACCAAAGTATGTGTGGAACAATGGGATAACTAAGATGGCTATGAAAAGGACAACTTTTTATGCATCTAAATAAACCAGTTCTTTGAGAGACCAGATATCAGTTACAGCAGATAATCAAGATGTGAAGAATAACATTCAAGATAACCAAGTACAATGATGCAGGTTCATACAAGAAGGTAAAGAAAGATCTAATTCATATCCATGAGCTATATCAGAAGATAACAGATCTGAATAACTAAACTGAATAGAATTAAATATAGAGTAGTGAAATATGTGAGCAAGACTGATATGTAGTAACCAAAGGAGACTGTGATTCTTATAACAAAACAGAGTCAAAGTACATAGCCAAAGTGTATCCAGGATTGAACCCATAGTGCTCCAAATCTCTTTGTCTTTATAGCCTTACAAGATGAAATCTAGATCCTTGAAAGATGGATCAAATTTACTAAAAATAGTCAAATCAAAACAAATACAACAAGTGTAGGATGATATCCTATAAAAATGGATCTAGAATACTAAAAATGGAAAATCAAAACAAAATAGGAAAAGGTCCTATCTAATGATCTCTAAGAGTAGTAGATTTATGATGAAGTGCATTTTTAGCCTCCCAAGGCTATTTGATTTGGTCCTCCAAAGATAAAATTCGAATTGGATGATGTGTCTTCAAACCCCTGATATTATGCCTTTGAAAAAGATGCCAAATGTAGTTGAAAAACCTCTTTTTGACCTTATCCCTCAAAACTAGCCTTTGAATCAGACTTGATAATTCACCAACTGTCCATTTGAAGTGGTTTCAAACCATTCAAACTCAAAAAATCCCATTCTGGGCAAAAATTTAGTTATTCTGGCTATTACAGGATTTCACCAGCTAATTTACCCAAAAATCCGCTCCCTAGCTGGTGAAAAGCAGAGCTTTCATCAGCTAACTAGCAAAATTCAAGACGAGTTAGCTGGTGAAAGCGCAGATTTTTTTAAAATCAAATTTCTCATTCATGGATAGTTCATTTTACATGCTTGAATAGTCAATCGACATCTACAAATCCTAATATTTCCAATGGTTCTTTCAAATCTGCATTTGGAGCTAGGGAATATATTCAAATGTTCCCTACAAGATTAGGCATCATTCTTTCAAAAATGCCAGTGCATTTTTTATCGCTAACATTTGACTCCAACTAGGATGGAGACCTCCCTGCGAGGTCTCCAAGAACCTGGAAAACCATATTCCTTTAGTATTGGGCATGGAGTCATTCAACCTTTACAATTTATCATCTGGATATTTTCCAAATTTTGTTGTTGTCTTTCCCAATCTTCTTTATCTGTAGCATGTCTGCTTCAAAATCCCCTGGTAAATGTTGCTGAAAATTGTTGGAAACAAATTTGGAACTAATCTTTAGAATCTGGATTTGATCTTTATCGTCTGATTCTCTACTAATATTGTGGTTGGAATGTGGAAGAAATCTTGGTTATGCGAATGATAGAGAGAAAACTGGAATTGATGATAAAACCTCTGCCACTTGTCCTCTTTGGATGCCCTCACTTTGTTTGAAATGATAAATTCTTTGACTACTACTAAGGCTCTGTTTGAGGATAAAAGAGTCTCCTTCAACCTTTCTTCATTTTGATGGAAGATAAAGAGGCTTTAATTCTCATTTTTCCATCAGAAAGCTACCATTTAAAACCCAAATGCACTATTTGTCCGTTGGAAGAGCCTGTCATGTCTTCAGAAAATAATAAGACTGGAGTTTGTAATCATCCAGAGTTCAATGGGTTGTATCTCAACTATCTTGGAAGAGGCCTCCTTCTCTTCAGAAAACATTAAGGCTTGAACTTGAAAAGAATAGGTGTGTATTCAGAAAAGCTTATGTCTTGGAAGTTGCATCCATGCAGAACCAACTTCAAATTACTATTACCTAAAAAATGAAGAGCTTTCATCCAAATGGGAAGCTACCCATTTCTGTAATCACTAACATGTTATAAGATAATTTTTTATACAGGACTTAATCTTGTAAGCTTGTCTAAATTTAATACAGACATAGATTTGTATCCAATAAACCATATGCAATGAAAACTATGGTTGATACATATTCAGAGCTCTTCATACCGGGTCGGAGCCTCACAGTTCGAAAAGGATCACAAGCACAATAAAAAAATATTCTTTGCCTTTTTTGATGCATCGTTCCCTACGATCTACTTATAGGGTAATGGAGGAGCGTATGCTTGGAAATTCTCCAGCGCAACAATCAAGCCTATACTCATTTATCCTGTTCTTTTTGTTTTGAGGAGAACACCTGGAAGCGCTGCAACATTTACTGAATGCGTGGGTGTGGAACGACCCTTCTCATATCGCACCTCCAACCCCTGCAAGTACTTAGCATAAATTGTTCATACCTTTCACACCTACAATCATTCAGCAACAACAACTCATTGGTCTTCTCGGCGCATTGGTATAACACGACCCTCTATGTCTACAGAGTCTGCAATCACTTGGAAAGATCTGACAGTTGGCTCCTTTAATGCTTGCAAATACGCCTGCGTTTTCTTTTTCTTTTATTACTCAATGAAAAATCCCACATGCATCGGGATATCACAACTTTGAATTTGTTGTCTTGGTTTTCCATTTTAGCTACTCTCTTTGCATTTTTGAGTGTTTGAGACTGTAAATGAGAGGTCAAAGATTCTGTAAGAGTGGTCCATAACGGCCCGAAAATCAACCATCTGGAAAACTATTTGTCTCTGAGTCCTTCGAAGGTCTCTTATTGCACAAGGGATGCACCTACTCAAGTGCCTTGGTCTGTCCATTTTCCATATTAACAAAACACCAACATCAGACTAAGGAAAGACATAGGCCGAGACAAGAGCAGATTGTTCAATACTGAAATCTGATATACATAGAAGCTGTTGCTTAACCTTATCTCACCTGCACTGAATGCCTCCATCTTCTTAGGAACATTTTTTCCTTGGTGTACAAGCTGCATACAATTAGCCTTTTTTAGTACCTCTGCTGGAACATGGTCAGTTTCATTTTCTTTGAGGGAATCCTCTTCTCTTTATTCCTCTATGCGTTGGTGGTCTTTACCAATGATTCTTCTATTTAGTGTTGACACTTAATTAAAGTGTTTTTCCTCCTCCAGATACAATAATACCTTCTTTTTGGTAGCAAAGCTCCTTTTCAATGTCCAAATTTGATGGACAACTTACTTTCCTCCCCTGCCTTGCTCTTATTAGGTGCAATTTTTGGGGAGCATTGAATACCCATGGGCACATCCTCACATAGTAACTCATCTCCTGTTATCCTCTTCACGTCTTTGTCAAGGTGCTCACAACATTTGTCTCTAATATCATATTTGATGTTTATTCCCTTTTGATTTTGGAGTCATTGAAGAGAAATCTGTGTTTATAGCTTTCACCAGCTTTCTTGCCTCCGAGGAGTACACCTTAACCATTGAAAACCGAGGCTTTCACCAGCTAACATCAACTTGGCAACATATGTTAACTGGTGAAAAGCTTTTTCACAAAATTAAAAAAAAATCTTTTAAGGATCAATTTATTTCTAAGATAAAATCTTTAATCCTATGTTTTGATACTTCTAAAATCTAGCAAGCTTATTCTTTTGCCTACTCCTACATTAACAATTTGCACTGCTTCTTAATCAAGTAAACTCATGCTTCCAATGAAGCCATGTAAGAAATTTATTTGCTGACAACATTCTTAATCTTGATCCCAAAGATAGAAGAATGCATAGCCAACAGAGATGTGTTCCGAAAAAATGATAGAAACGGCCTTCATCTAACAAGAGTATCTTGATCTTTATACTGCTCAATGATTCCGGAAAATCGGCAATAGGATCAATAAAACAGTAAAGGAATGCCTCTTCAAGCTTCTGTTCTGACTGTAAATGAAAATGATGTTGTTGTTTGTCCTCCTTGATCTCAATGATGAATGTGAACTGCTCAACCTTTGTCGAAGAAAAATGCATACTCAGTTTCTAATCTGAGCCCTTCTTTTCTTCACCTTCCTCTTCATATCTGTTGCAAACCACTTTTGTCTGCAAATCTAGAAACTCAAGGCTTCCCTTAGTATTTGCTATAGATATGAAATTATCTCTTGTTGATATGTCAATTTGCTCATCATTTTTCAAATTTTCAAAATGGATAATCGGATCATCATCAAAATCATCTTTAAAATATGCATTTAATACAATGTTTAAAGCATCACAATGGTTGTCATAATGTGAATCATCAATCTCTTGATAACGAAGAGTATTCTCGGTAACATCATACTCTTTATTAACATCTGAGTCTTTAGTCAATAAACGAAATTCATGACAACATTTAGGATAGAGAAGATCATTTGGAATATGGTCTTTACAAAACACATGAAAAGCATCATGAAAATCTTCTAAAGAGTTTATACTAGCATAAGGCAGAGACCGGTACCAATCATGAGCAATTCCCTCTAATGAGAAACAAAATAGCCAGATCTGAACATCCTCGTGCACAACTTGCAACCGATGCATGTAATCATGAAAGTCCAGCAAATGTTCAGTTGGCACTTCCCATTCTTCTCCTCAAAATCTGGGAAGGCTATTTTCCCATTCTTCTCCTCGAAATCTGGGAAGGTTATTTTCCCATTCATCTCTACTAGGCACTGGATTAGGGAAACCAACAATATTTGAAAAATCGGAGAACACATACCTCTTAGATAAGATCTTGTTCATTTCATACCAGTGGGGTCGCCAACGGATTTCAGAACAGTGGAGTCGCCACTGAATTCCTCCTTCATGGAGTCGCTAGATAGATGATTACAACCCAATAATGTCCAGACTTTGTCTATCATCAAAGCTGGATCTTGTCGTCTCCCAAGGAAGCTGAGCTTCAATCTCCTCTCCCCAGCAACGGTGCCAATTTTTTATCACTCCAAGAAACTCCTTAGGGTTGTAGGCTAAGAATGCTTGGTAACTTAAGAAATTTAATAATCAAAGTATGTTTGGAACAATGGGATAACTGAGATGGCTATGAAAAGGAAAACTTGTTATGCATCTAAATAAACCAGTTCTTTGAGAGACCAGATATCAGTTACAGTAGATAATCAAGATGTGAAGAATAAAATTCAAGATAACCAAGTACAATGATGCAGGGTCATACAAGAAGGTAAAGAAAGATCTAATTCATATCCATGAGCTATATCAGAAGATAACAGATCTGAATAACTAAACTAAATAGAATTAAATACAGAGTAGTGAAATATGTGAGCAAGACTGATATGTAGTAACCAAAGGAGATTGTGATTCTTATAATAAAAGAGAGTCAAAGTACATAGCCAAAGTGAATCTAAGATTGAACCCATAGTGCTCCAAATGTATTTGGCTTTATAGCCTTACAAGATGAAATCTAGATCCTTGAAAGATGGATCAAATTTACTAAAAATAGTCAAATCAAAACAAATACAACAAGTGTAGGATGAGATCCTATAAAAATGGATCTAAAATACTAAAAATGGAAAATCAAAACAAAATAGGAAAAGGTCCTATATAATGATCTCTAAGAGTAGTAGATTTCTGATGAAGTGCAGTTTTAGCCTCCCAAGGCTGTTTGATTTGGTCCTCCAAAGAGAAAATTCCAATTGGATGATGTGTCTTCAAACCCCTGATATTCTGCCTTTGAAAAAGATGCCAAATGTAGTTGAAAAACCTCTTTTTGACCTTATCCCTCAAAACTAGCCTTTGAATCAGACTTGATAATTCACCAACTGTCCATTTGAAGTGGTTTCAAACCATTCAAACTCAAAAAATCCCGATCTGGGCAAAAATTCAGTTATTTTGGCCGTGACAGGCTTTCACCAGCTAATTTACCCAAAAATCTACTCCTTAGCTGGTGAAAAGCAGAGCTTTCACCAGCTAACGAGCAAAATTCAAGACGAGTTAGCTGGTGAAAGCGAAGATTTTTTAAAAATCAAATTTATCAGTCATGGATAGTTTGTTTTACATGCTTGAATAGTCGATCAACATCTACAAATCCTAAGCTTTCCAATGGTGCTTTCAAATCTACATTTGGATCTCGGGAAGCTAGTCAAATGTTCCCTACAATATTAGACATCATTCTTTCAAAAATGCCAGTGCATTTTTTATCACTAACATCTGGCTCCAACTGGGATGGAGACCTCCCTGTGAGGTCTCCAGGAACCTGGCAGACCCTGTGCCTTTAGTATTGGGCATGGAGTGATTCAGCCTTTACAATTTATCATCTGGCTATTTTCCAAAGTTTGTTGTTGTCTTTCCCAATCTTCTTTATCTGTAGCATGTCTGCTTCAAACTCCCCTGGAAATGTTGTTTGCACATTGACATGGCATCTGTTGTGGCAATATCTTCATTAAGAAGAAAAGTGTTGAACATAGGCAGGATGGTGAGATATGTACCCATGGTTTTGAAATTCTAGGATAACTTCAACCTTGAAATGAGAGTATTGCAGGTAGCTTGAGGTCTTTGACTTTTCATTTTCCAGCAGCATCAGATACAAATCATTTGTCTTGAGATGCCCTGGTGTGTTGAATCAAACACTTCACCCTGCTCGGTTTCTTCAAAGAGCATCATTGCACCTTGTGAACCAATGTCCATCTCTGTTTCGATCTCCATATCAATGCAAGTTGTTCAGTTATGTCATTGCCCTGAAAGGACTCCGGAAGAAGATTTTCAAAAGATAACTGATCCATATTGAATTAGAAAACTGAGCCAGCCACCTAGGTCTTCTGAAATAAAATGTACCAAAACACAATATATATTGCCACAAATCTGGATATTGGCTACCTATCCATGATGAATATAGATTATCAGAGATATGCTTCCTCTTATAATCCCATGGCTCAAAACCTTGTTAATGAATGATTAAGGGTTTGTTGACGGGCGAAATCGACCGTCCGTCAATTAAGAGAGTGGAACCGGTCTGGGGTTGTCTAAATAACCCAAGCCGTTTGGAATGGACCACCCTGATGAGTTTAACAACTCCGTTGGCCGCCCTAAGATCTTCTAAGAAAACCAAAGAGAGAAATGATCTGAGCTAAGTAATCTAACTAAACTAAATAAAGAAAACTAACTATGACTTAATACAAGAAACTAACTAAAATAAAGGAAACTAGAAACTGATAAAACAAAGAAAGAAACTAACTTCACTAATCTAACTATGAACTACTGACTATTATATATATATACAAGATACTAACTATGATTATAATAACTCAAATCAACTATCTAATTATCAAGTTAATTACAGTTTATTCACAAAATATACATTACATACAATCTACAAATTTGAATAAAACCTGTGAAACTAATTTGCTTGCTGTCCCAAGACAGCGAAGGTAACTCTTTTTTGATTTTATGATTTATGAATAAGAAAGTAAACTAACTGAAATTAAACAATCTGATATAATTTACTGAAATTAAATGATCTAATATAAATCTAACTAAGATTACATCTATATTAAACTACTTAATGAAAACAGTAAACTAAATACTAATTGACCCGGAAACGCTCCAAGTCTGCCCTGTGTATGATTGCTTCTTAAGCTGGTTGGAGGAAGAAATTCACACCGTTTAGCTCTTAAGCTTCTCGCAAAGGATCAGCTATGTTTCTTCTTGAAGTATGTTACAGGACAAACAAGACATAAAAGAAAATCATAACAGTCTTCTGGTTATAAATTCTTGCAAAAGGGAAACCTATTATGCAGCAAATCTATATATTACAGTTCGATTTATGAAGAAGACAAAGCTATGATTCACAAATTGAACTAACAACTGTTATGTATTTTATATATTAGGAAGTAACAAGATATAGATGACAGTAATGAGATTATATCACTTGAATTTGATTTAGATAACAAAGTAATACTAAACCATAAACAAAATGATATACAAAACATGGAACAAAGTGTTGATATATTGAAAAGCAAAAGCTATGACAAGACACCAGTTCTGCTCCAGTCTGAATCAAAATTCTATATCCTTGTTCTCCCCCAACTGAGGATGATGGATTATTACAAAACCATAGGTTTATATAGGTTTCTCACAAGGTAAAACATCCTTGTGGATAATACCAAATAAGTTTACATATCCTGGGAGATATTCCCAAAATCACCTAAACTAAGGAAATAAAGTGCAAGTAAAATCTATAGATCATCCCCTAACTGCTCATGATATCTATTGCCAATTCGAATTTGCCTGCAATAGAACACAAAAATCACGTTAGAAGGATCTTTTATTAGAAAAACAATAAAAAATTGACTTTAAAGACTTAGCTACAGAATCTTCTGATTCTGTAGCTAGTCAAAATAGCAAACAGGACTAGATATAATAAAATCAAATCCAAAACTAATTACTAATGATTCAATTATTTCTTAAATTAAACCAAATCAAAAGGATGCAATCAGGACAGGGTAGGACTACTCTGTTTTTCCAATTGACATAAAATCGAATCAAATCTCAACAAGACTGTTCCATGAATGCAATTAATGGTAAACCAAATCATATAAGATACAGAACAATCATTATTGATTTGAATAGGATCCAAATCGTTTAATCAATTGCCAAGACAGAAAAATGGTCACGATAAAATAGGCATAACGTTATCCATAGAATCTAGCCATAGACTTGGTATGCTGAATTTCCAGCAGTTCACAGATATGGTCACAACTGTCATCGACTAGTTATAGCAACGAATTGATATCCTTTAATTAAAAGCACGATGTGTAAATAACCTCCATTGTAATCGGATGAGATCATATCGACTCAAGAATCTTTACACAGTCAATGAATAGAGGCACGATAAAATCTACAGATTCATGAACTGGGCAATAATCAACACAAATCTTCACGGAGTTAATTATAGGAATAATATCGTAACCTTAATCAGAATCCAATTCAAACAATATATGGATCAAATAAGTTGCAATCAAATTAAATCAGTTGCAATTCGGTTATGTATCAACAGAAAAGTATGAAATTTGGTCAAAGGAAATTGAAACAGTTAGCTCATTTATCAATCAAACTCATATCATAACCAATTCGAATTATACCATTGACTGTATTCGAGAATCGGGATACCAACAACAGTCCAAAAATATTAACAACTTGTCTTATTAATAGAGCATCGAGCTAAATTTGAACCATCATATCTATTCGATGATCCATCGAATCAAAATCAAATCCAATCGAATCTCAAACGATAACGAAAATTAATTTATAAAACAAACAGTATATACAGCAAAGCATGCTTATGTAACAGAGAAGGCGAAATATGTACACCGAGAGTAATATAAATGAGAAAAAAATATACCATCACAATTGCTGAGACTATGTCAATTTTGAATTGACAATTGCAGTAGCAGACTCGACATTTTTGAACAGGATTGAACCCGTGGTTCGTTGCTTCTTATCGGAGGGTTGCACCTTTGCATTCTGACCAGTGAGCTTTTCCACTTGGTTTTCCAAATCGTGGATTCTGGATTGCAACGTAGGTACTTCCAAGTAGTATCTTTCCAACCATAACCCACACTGATCACAAGGTGCAGCAACAAGTTGAGCAGTCGAGGGTTTCAATGATTCACCAAGGGTTTCATGGGGTGGTTCAATACCAGGGAAGTCAGGGTTATCCCGCAGACAAGGTGGCAAATTCTTAACAAAATCATAAGGAGGTTTGTTACACAAGCCTTCTAAGTAAGGATACTCATCGGCAAGAAAACGTTCAACTTCAGAATCAGAGTCTTCGCTAACCACGATAGGCTCTAATTTGACAGGGGGCTTGGGTTTATTCCTCGCCATGCGCGAAATTAACCTTGCATTTTTCTTGCCTTTCGAATTAGCACCAGTCTTAGGTTTAGGCTTTTTGGTCGGGGGTTTATCAACTACGGCACGTTTAGTCACAGCCATAGGCAAACTTGTAGGTGGGTCGGGTAGGGGTTTGGGCAGCAAAACGCTATACGGCATAGGGGGAACAGGCTGGGTTTTGGTTATCATAGGTTTATCAACCCGTGGGGGATCCAGTTCTTCGAAGCCATTACGGCTAAGGAAATCAGCCCAACAATCACCACGTAAACTTAACTCGTAGACCACTATCATTTTAATCAACCCCAAATGGAAGAGGTTGGTGTCAGCTTGGCTGCGCTTGTACCTTTTAGCCATTTTGAACAAACTTCTATGCAAATAATGGGGCATACTAAGTTCGAAACCCATAAAAACCATTAATAAACGCAGGTGAAACAAGAAAATGAACCCGTACTTGCCTTCACAAGTAACGAATTTCTTGATAATCATCAAGAGATCATACCAGCGGGGTTTCAACATCTTTGCAGGTAAACCTCTGTCGCATGAATTCACTGTCCGAGACTGAAATAACAATGTCCACGGGACATCATCAACCTTACAAATTTTGGGCCACTTCTGTCCTGTAACAGGCAAGCTAGTTGTCGAGCTGAGAAATTGTTCAGTGATTTCAAGCTGGACATCTCCAACTTTGGCTCAACAGCCATCAAATGACAATGCAAATTGCCGAGCCACAGTGAGGTTATAACCATCGAATTTCCTTATAAACGGGAGCCACCCGAACTCTTCCAAGTCGCTATACGCACCATCAAACATTAACAGTGCTTGGCATCCGTTGGGCTCGGCCCTCACGACAGGAGCCATGGATTCTGTGCATGGTGGGGTTTGAACTTGGAAAAAACAATGCACAGGGTCAAAAACGATAGGGTTTAACAGTTTTAGCACCCAGGGAGGCCGGAATTAACTGCATGCGTGTGAAGGTGGTGGGATTACCACCGCCACACAATGTTTTAATGACCATGTACAGTGCTATTCCATCCATAATCATAATCGTTTAAACCATACGTATCGGCCAACCAAATAGGTGTACAAACATATCAACGTGCTATTCATCCGAAATAGAACCAACACCATATGTTATCATCATGCACCAAGTGTACAGTTATGTTCAACATGAAATCCAACATTAACCACGATCTGTCGTGTCAATCAAAAGTTTCAAACCAATGTTAATTCATTCATGCCAAAACATAGTTTGAAACTATGATTGCTCAATGTACTATCAATCCACAAAACAATACACAAAGCATCGATTTAACCCATATAAATCCAAAAGATTAATCCATGCGCTTTTGTGAAACTCAAACCATTGTTTTTATTCCCAAATCGACCTTATAAACTTACCAATACATTCGTTACACATCCAAATGTTTTTATTTCAAAGTTTTTAGAACATTGCAACCAAAAATCTCATATGATCAATAAGTCAAGAGCTCATAGCAATAGGGACTAAAACATATAAGACCAAAATCAATCACAACCTTTATAGAGTCAAAGGTAACCAGTAAATCTTCATGCTCAATGGCTTAGTAATCAAACAGATCCAAATGCGCAATCAAGGTAAGAGTATAAGTTTGAAAAAAATCTTTTGCAGTAATGTGATAAACCAATGATCAAGTGTCTTTCAGCAAAATCAATAAAAGACAACGACAGTCAAAACAACGAGAGAGGTGTTTTCACACTTTCAGTTGTGAAAACTGAAACGAAACCAAAATGCAATTGTCGCAAAAATGAATACGATGTCTTGTAGCACAATGCGACGATGATTTGTCGTTAATGAGACAAGGGGTGTAGGCAGCTTTTTAGGGAAAATTAAAAAAAAATGAATTGGCTGCCAACAATGGCGACACGGTGGGCGAAGCAGTTATCTCTGTCATAAGAAATGAATTCAGAACAGGACAGTAAAGAAAATTTCAACTCAAAACAACAACTGAAAATCGTACTAACATCATCATCAATTATATTTTTTAGCGATGTTTTAAAAGATGCAAACCAAAAACAGTCTTTAAAGATCAGCAAGTCATGATTTTTATGATAAAATCTTCAATACTGTTGGCATGGCCACTGCTGCCAGCAGGCATCCATAGCCTCGACAGGGTTGCCATTTAACCCACTCGGACGTCTTTATCCTGTCAAGAAGCTCTAGATTAGAATAAAGGACTTTTAAAAGAGGTTTCTTACAATTTTTTACACAGATTTTCATGTACCCGACATTGCTTCACTGCCAGCAGGCCTGTTCAGTACCCCGAC
Source organism: Picea engelmannii (assembly GCA_009831015.1). NCBI lineage: Eukaryota > Viridiplantae > Streptophyta > Pinopsida > Pinales > Pinaceae > Picea > Picea engelmannii. The sequence goes on from ML779658.1 coordinate 1,161,435, forward strand.
GAAGTTGTCTTGGCGCCATGCTTGCATTGCCCCGCTGCCAGCAAACCTATTCAGTATCCCGGCGGGTTTACAAACACTTCCCACAGCTCTTATTAATATTTTTATTTTGTTTTTCTTTTATAGATAGCTGAGCGGGGTGACGCTGAAAAATCTTGATATGTTATATTTTTCAGACCTCATCAGAATTTTTTAAATACTGTCCTTATTCACCTCTAGAAATGTTTTATTTCTAAAACAACTTACTTTGACAGGGAGACATCCTTTTTTGAGTCATTCCTTTACGGAAAAGGGACAGTGTAAAAAGATAAAGATAACCATGACAAACTTCACTTAGAGATTGAAATAGTAAACTTCTTTCAAACAACATTTTCCAATATCATTTTCAGAAATATAAATCACTGATGTTTGTACAATCTTCCAGAAGTTATTTCAGCGAAGAGATTTTTCTATGGTCTCTGTCTGAATGGCTTAGTGTATAAGCATGCATATGTTTCAAAACACACCAAACTGATCAATCAAATCAAAATCATAAAACGAAAACAAAGGCAAAAATAAAAACAAAAGGAGATATTTACATAATATACAAGGATGGAGATCAGGCAAAGTATCTTTTCAGGACTTGGCCATTCACCGGGTAGGTGTCAAGCTGTCCTTCAAGACT
>ML779658.1:1162145-1190692 GCA_009831015.1 Picea engelmannii
TCAGAAGCAGAATTAGAATCGAACCAGCTTTTAATCAGTTGTTGATGTTGATCTAGTTTACGCTTGGCTTGGGTTCTTACTTCTTCTAACTTCATCAAAGCATTAATACGGCTTTCTAAAGGGGGACATTCTTCTTCTTGAACCTTTTGTGACAATTGGAGCGAAGGAAGAAGAATATCAGGTGGCAAAATAGCTTCTCTGCCATTAACGAGGAAAAAAGAGGAATTACCTATAGCAGCTTTGGGTGTCACCCTATCAGCCTACAGTGCATTCAGCAGCGCGTTGTGCCAGTTCTTGTGATTTTCAGCCACAGTTCTCTTGATAATCTTGATCAAGTTCTTGTTTGCTGACTCTGCTAGGCCGTTGCCCTGGGGGTAATAACTAGCGGAGTATTTCAGCTTTATTCCTTTTTCTAAGGCGAACTCACTCATTTCAAGAGAAGAAAAGTATGAAGCGTTATCAAATACTAGACAATCATGGATGCCAAAACGGGTAATGATATGTGAGTTAAGAAAAGCGATCACCTGACTTGTGTTAACAGTTTTTAGCGCAGCAGCTTCAGACCATCGAGTAAAGTAATCAGTGGCTGTCACAATGTATTTGTGTTGTTGTGAGGATGGACGGTTAATAGGACCAATGATATCAAGGCCCCATTGCTGGAAAGGAGAATCAACTGTAACAGGCTGCAAGGGGAAAGCTGTCTTTTGTAATCACCCTGACTCTTTCTGACAAATGATACATTTTCGGCATAAGGCGTGGGCATCTCTAAAAAGTGTTGGCCAGTAATAACCGGCTCTTAAGACTTTATGAGCAGTGGTGTCACCACCGAAGTGACCACCAGCTTCACTTGCATGCAACTCAAGAAAAACTCTCTTTGCTTCGTCCTTTTCGAGACAACGCATCAATACGCCATCAAAATTCTGATGAAACAGAATACCGTTCACTAGATGAAAGGAGGCAAACTTTAGTCTCAATGCTCTTCTTTTGGCAGGGTCAAGGTGACGGGGTGCTGATCCATGTTGAAGACAATGTCTAATATCGTCGTACCAAGGACTCACTAGGTTTTGTGTGCAACAAATCAAACTGTGATCGCGTTGTTCTAGGATTGACATATCACTATCTTCTTTTTGTTCAGTTTCTAAATCAACTACCAACTTACACAACCCTTGGCCTCTCATGATCTGAGCTGGAGTAATTTCTAGGTCATATTCCTGCAAGGAGGTGACCCAGTTGGCTCTTTTCTCTCCTAACTCTTTTTGCACTAACAAGTTCCTAACTGCAGGGTAAGGAACAATGACCTTCGTCCTCGATTTCAAAAGATAAGACCGGAAATGCTTAACTGCCTTGAAGACAGTGTAGGCTTGCTGATCGACCGCTGGGTAGTTAAGTTCAGCGCCTTTGAAAGCAGAGCTCATAAAAGCGATGGGTACTTCATTGTTCTCGGTATTCTTCTGAGTTAGAACTGCGGCATAGGAACGATCAGAGGCAAAAGTATAGAGTGTAAAGTCTTGAGAGAAATCAGGGCTCATGAGAGATGGGGCATCAATTATAGCCTTCTTTATATCGTTAAAAGCTTGGTTTTCAGTGGGTCCCCAGTGATATTGGGTGTCCTTCTTAATCAGGTTCTGGAGAGGCCTGACCATTTCGGAGAAACTGGGGACAAATCTTCTCACAAAATTAATCTGGCCCAGGAAGGAATGCATGGATTTCTTAGAAGTGGGTGGGGGAAGTTTAGCGATGACTTGGGTCCTCTCGGGGTCAATAATCATTCTATCGCTAGACACAATGAATCCTAGTATTTTACCCTGTTCTACTGCAAAGATGGACTTCTTAGGGTTCAATGAGATGCCGAATTTACGACATCGTAGCAGAACAGCTTGTAGGTGAGCTAGATGATCGACTTTGTTTTTTGAATAAACGGTTACATCATCTAGGTAGACTACTATGGAGTGATTGATCAAGCCTCGGAAATTAATATCCATTGCTCTCTGAAAGGTAGCACCGGCATTAATCAAACCAAAGGGCATTTTGCGATAAGCATAAGTGCCCCATGGAGTATGGAAGGTAGTTTTTAATTGGTCTGACGGAGACATCAAGACTTGGTTGTATCCAGAGAAACCATCCAATAAGGACAGCCTCTTGGAACCTGATACTTGTTGAAGTATCTGTTCCATGGGAGGGACAGGATAATTATCTTTATCAGACGCTTTGTTGAGGTTTCAGAAATCGACACAAAGTCGAATTTCCCCGTTTTTCTTCCGCACTGGGACGAGGTTGGATACCCATTGAGTGTGTCTAACAGGAAAAATTATTTTAGCACCTAGGAGTTTATTCAATTCTTTTTGTACAGTCGGTTCTAGTTTCGAATGCATTTTCCTCAGTTTCTGTTGGAAAGGCAAGGTTTGGGGTTTCATTGGGATAACATGCTATATAATGTTAGGATCAAATGTCTTAAGATCTTCGTAAGTCCAAGCAAAGACATCCTTAAATTCTTTAAATAATTTAACAAAAGCAGCTTTTTCTTGCTTAGAACATCCCAAGCCTAAGTTGATACACTGAGGATTTTCACTAGTTCCTAAATTGACTTTTTCATAAGACAGTGAGGAACTATTGGTTTTACAATTGAGCGTCTTTTTAAATTTATCTTCAAAATCATAAAACTTTTCTAATCTAGCAACAGATTTGGGTAAGGAATTTACCATGTCCGATAGAGCTTTAGAAGATTTCGGATTAGGTATTACCGTAAAGTCATGCAAATTGTCATCATGCGCTTGTTCATCTATCACAGCTCCTCGGAAGGTTTCTTCCATGTGCAGAAAGTCAATGATTTGCTGATCATCATCAAATACTCTCCAATTCGTGATATTATCTGGAACAGATGGTCAAAACAATAGCTCCACGGAGAATGCGTTTGGAGATAAGCCTTCTGCAGGAAGAAGTTTAGAGGCAACATTAGCGAGTAGATCTGCTTCAGCATTACTTGATCTAGGAATGGAATTTATATTAAAAGCAGAAAATTCGTTTATTAAACTTCATACCTCAGATTGGTAACATTTGAGATGCGGGGTAAGACAATGTATAGAATTTCTCACCTGCCTTACCACTATCTCTGAGTCACCGAATACAACTAGATTTTGAATGTGCATGTCTAAGGATTTTCTGAGACCTTGTAATAAAGCCTCATATTCTACAACATTGTTAGTACATTCAAATTCTAATCTACAAGCCAATAATGTTTTATTACCTGTCGGATCAACAATGATGCAGCCTGCACCAGCTCCTTCTTTCGACTTGGAACCATCGAAATATAAAGACAAAATTTGATTCTTATCAGGCTCACAGGATTATTGGATAGAAGCTGTTGGTTGTGTATATGCTTTGATCTCGGATCGTTGTTGTGAATTGTCGATAGATGAAACTTCAGCCATGAAATTTCCGAAGTAGGTGTCCATTCCTTGGACTTCAGGTGAATCTGCCAGAGGTGTATATGGTTCATTGGGGTCATTCAATTCTGTGACCGTGAACTTGAGGTAACGCTCACGATTCACTCTGATCTTGTTGGGCTTGTCATTTTCTGGAAGCCACAAGTGAGACCAGTCTGTTGCGAAGTAGCCATGTAGCTGATCTGACCAGTCCCTACTCAAAAACATACCATACACTTCTGGAATATCAACCACAATTATATCGATAACTTGATGAACCTTTGGGTTAGACGATAATCTTCCATGAAACGCTTCAAGCGATCAACAAGATATGTCCCATTGGAGGGATCACCCCCAACTTCTACACATGTTGATTGTTTTCACGCGCAGTTGTTCCATCACTCACAAGGTCTAAAAGGCATTGGCTATACTCATAGCAGGAGCCTCTTTTAATGCTCCATAAACTATTGAGAACTTTACATGCTTTGGTCCTTTCCCTTTCACAAATTGTGGTTTTTATAATCAAGACATTAATCAAAACTTCCCCTAATTTACAGGAAAGAAATCAGATAAAATCTCAAAAATAAAACTATAAAAAACATTAGTTGCAAAAAGTCTCGAATGGTAAATGTTGCTGAAAATTGTTGGAAACAAATCTAGAACTAATATTTAGAATCTGGATTTGATCTTTATCGTTTGATTCTCTGCTAATATTTTGGTTGGAATGTGGAAGAAATCTTGTTTATGCGAATGATAGAGAGAAAACTAGAATTGATGATGAAACCTCTGCCACTTGTCCTCTTTGGATGCCCTCACTTTGTTTGAAATGATAAATTTTTTGACTACTACTGAGGCTCTGTTTGAGGATAAAAGAGTCTCCTTCAATCTTTCTTTGTTTTGATGGAAGATAAAGAGGCTTTATTTCTCATTTTTCCATCAGAAAGCTACCATTTAAAACCCAAATGCACTATTTGTCTGTTGGAAGAGCCTGTCATGTCTTCAGAAAATAATAAGACTGGAGTTTGTAATCATCCAGAGTTTAATGGGCTATATCTCAGCTGGATTGGAAGAGGCCTCCTTCTCTTCAGAAAACATTAAGGCTTGAACTTGAAAAGAATAGGTGTGTATTCAGAAAATCTTATGGGTTGCAAGTTGCATCAATGCAGATCGAACTTCAAATTACTATTACCTGGAAAACGAAGAGATTTCATCAAAATGGGAAGCTACCCATTTCTGTAATCACTAACATGTCATAAGATAAGGTTTTATACAAGACTCAATCTTGCAAGCTTGTCTAAATTTAATACAGGCAGAGCTTTGTATCCAATAAACCATCTGCAATGAAAACTATGGTTGATACATCTTCAGAGCTCTTCATACCGAGTTGGAGACTCACAGTTTGAAAAGGATCAAAAGCTCAAGAAAAATATATTCTTTGCCTTTTTTGATGCATCGTTCCCTGCGATCTACTTATAGTGTAATGGAGGATCGTATGCTTGGAAATTCTCCAGCGCAACAATCAAGCCTATACTCATTTATCCCGTTCTTTTTGTTTTGAGGAGAAAACCTGGAAGTGCTGCAACATTTACTGAATGTGTGGGTGTGGAACGACCCTTCTCATATCGCACCTCCAAACCCTACAAATACTTAGCATAAACTATTCATACCTTTCACACCTGCAATCATTCGGCAACAACAAATCATTGGTCTTCTCAGCGCATTGGTGTAACACGACCCTCTATGTCTACAGAATCTGCCTTCACTTGGCAAGATCTGATAGTTGGCTCCTTTAACGCTTGTAAATATGCATGCGTTTTCTTTTTCTTTTATTACTCAATGCAAAATCCCACATGCATCAGGATATCACAACTTTGAATTTGTTGTCTTGGTTTTCCATTTTAGCTACTCTCTCTGCATTTTTGAGTGTTTGAGACTATAAATGAGAGGTAAAACATTCTATAAGAGTGGTCCATAATGGCCTGAAAATCAACCATCTGGCAAACTATTTGTCTCGGAGTCCTTCGAAGGTCTCTTATTGCGCAAGGGATGCACCTGCTCAAGTGCCTTGGTCTGTCCATTTTCCATATTAACAAAACACCAACATCAGACTAAGGAAAGACATAGGCCGAGACGAGAGCAGATTGTTCAATACTAAAATCAGATATACATAGAAGCTATTGCTTAACCTTATCTCACCTACACTGAATGCCTCCGACTTTTTGGGAACATTTTTTCCTTGGTGTACAAGCTGCATACAATTAGCCTTTTTTAGTACCTCTGCTGGAACATGGTCAGTTTCATTTTCTTTGAGGGCATCCTCTTCTCTTTATTCCTTTCTGCACTGGTGGTCTTTACCAATGATTCTTCTATTTAGTGTTGACACTTAATTAAAGTGTTTTTCCTCCTCCATATACAATAATACCTTCTTTTGGGTAGAAAATCTCCTTTTCAATGTCCAAATTTGATGGAAAACTTACTTTCCTCCCCTGCCTTGCTCTGGATAGGTGCCATTTTTGGGGAGCACTGAATTCCCATGGGCACATCCTCACATAGTAACTCACCTCCTGTTATCCTCTTCATGTCTTTTTCAAGCTACTCACAGCATTTGTCTCTGATCTCATATTTGATGTTTATTCCCTTTTGATTTTGGAGTCATTGAAGAGAAATCTGTGTTTATCGCTTTCACCAGCTTGCTTGCCTCCGGAGAGTACACCTTAACCGTTGAAAACCGAGGCTTTCACCAGCTAACATAAACTTAGCAACATATGTTAACTGGTGAAAAGATTTTTCACAAAATTTTAAACAAATCTTTTGAGGATCAATTTATTTCTAAGATAAAATCTTTAATCCTATGTTTTGATACTTCTAAAATCTGGCGAGCTTATTCTTCTGCCTACTCCTACATTAACAATTTTCACTGCTTCTTAATCAAGTAAACTCATGCTTCCAATGAATCCATGTAAGAAATTTATTTGCTGACAACATTCTTGATCTTAATCCCAAAGATAAAAGAATGCGTAGCCAACAGAGATGTGTTCCGAAAAAATGATAGAAACAGCCTTCATCTAACAAGAGTATCTTCATCTTTATACTGCTCAATTATTCCAGAAAATCAACAATAGGATCAATAAAATAGTAAAGGAATGCCTCTTCAAGCTTCTATTCTGACTGTAAACGAAAATGATTTTGTTGTTTGTCCTCCTTGATCTCAATGATGAATGTGAACTGCTCAACCTTTGTCAGAGAAAAATGCATACTCAGTTTCTGATCTGAGCCCTTCTTTTCTTCACCTTCCTCTTCATATCTGTTGTAAACCACTTTTGTCTACAAATCTAGAAACTCAAGGCTTCCCTTAGTATTTTCTATAGATCTGAAATTATCTCTTGCTGATATGTCAATTTGCTCATCATTTTTCAAATTTTCAAAATGGATAATCAGATCATCATCACAATCATCTTTAAAAGATGCATTTAATACAATGTTTAAAGCATCACAATGGTTTTTATAATGTGAATCATCAATCTCTTGATAACAAAGAGTATTCTCGGTAACAACATACTCTTTATTAGCATCCGAGTCTTTAGTCAATAAATGAAATTCATGACAGCATTCAGGATAGAGAAGATCATTTGGAAAATGGTCTTTACAAAACACATGAAAAGTAGCATGAAAATATTCTAAAGAGTTTATACTAGCATAAGGCAGAGACCGGTACCAATCATGATCAATTCCCTCTAATGAGAAACAGAAGATCTGGATCTGAACATCCTCGTGCACAACTTGCAATCGATGCATGTAATCATGAAAGTCCAGCAAATGTTCAGCTGGCACTTCCCATTCTTCTCCTCGAAATCTGGGAAGGCTATTTTCCCATTCTTCTCCTCGAAATCTAGGCAAGCTATTTTCCCATTCATCTCTACTAGGCACTGGATTAGGGAAACCAACAATCTTTGAAAAATTGCAGAACACATACCTCTTAGATAAGATCTTGTTCATTTCATACCAGTGGGGTCGCCAACGGATTTCAGAACAGTGGAGTCGCCACCGAATTCATCCTTCATGGAGTCGTCAGATAGATGATTACAACCCAATAATATCCAAACTTTGTCTATCATCAAAGCTAGATCTTGTCGTCTCCCAAGGAAGCTGAGCTTCAATCTCCTCTCCCTGGCAATGGTGCCAATTTGTTATCACCCCAAGAAACTCCTTAGGGTTGTAGGCTAAGAATGCTTGGTAACTTAAGAAATTTAATAATCAAAGTATGTGTGGAACAATGGGATAACTGAGATGGCTATGAAAAGGACAACTTGTTATGCATCTAAATAAACCAGTTCTTTGAGAGACCAAATATTAGTTACAGTAGATAATCAAGATGTGAAGAATAACATTCAAGATAACCAAGTACAATGATGCAGGGTCATACAAGAAGGTAAAGAAAGATCTAATTCATATCCATGAGCTATATTAGAAGATAACAGATCTAAATAACTAAACTGAACAGAATTAAATACAGAGTAGTGAAATATGTGAGCAAGACTGATATGTAGTAACCAAAGAAGACTTTGATTCTTATAACAAAACAGAGTCAAAGTACATAGCCAAAGTGTATCCAGGATTGAACCCATAGTGCTCCAAATGTCTTTGGCTTTATAGCCTTACAAGATGAAATCTAGATCCTTGAAAGATGGATCAGATTTACTAAAAATAGTCAAATCAAAACAAATACAACAAGTGTAGGATGAGATCCTATAAAAATGGATCTAGAATACTAAAAATGGAAAATCAAAACAAAATAGGAAAAGGTCCTATCTAATGATCTCTAAGAGTAGTAGATTTCTGATGAAGTGCAGTTTTAGCCTCCCAAGGCTGTTTGATTTGGTCCTCCAAAGACAAAATTCGAATTGGGTGATGTGTCTTCAAACCCTTGATATTTTTCCTTTGAAAAAGATGCCAAATGTAGTTGAAAAACCTCTTTTTGACCTTATCCCTCAAAACTAGCCTTTGAATCAGACTTGATAATTCACCAACTGTCCATTTGAAGTGGTTTCAAACCATTCAAACTCAAAAAATCTCGATCTGGGCAAAAATTTGGTTATTCTGGCCGTGACATGCTTTCACCAGATAATTTACCCAAAAATCCGCTCCTTAGCTGGTGAAAAGCAGAGCTTTCACCAGCTAACTAGCAAAATTCAAGATGAGTTAGCTGGTGAAAGCGCAGATTTTTTAAAATTCAAATTTTTTAGTCATGGAAAGTCTGTTTTACATGGTTGAATAGTCAATTAACATCTACAAATCCTAATCTTTCCAATGGTTCTTTCAAATCTGCATTTGGAGCTTGGGAAGCTAGTCAAATGTTCCCTAGAATATTAGGCATCATTCCTTCAAAAATGCCAGTGCATTTTTTATCGCTAACAAGTACCTTGGAACTTGCGTGCCTCAATGGGAGGTTTTCTCACTTTCAACAATGGGTTTTCATTATTGCCCCTGATCAGGAGATTCCGCCGAGTGTTCGACTTCATCTCATTAATTCACATTCATTGGATTGTACTAGTGTACCTTGGGATTCATTGAGATTAATGGTGATTTCTATCGCTCTTGTTAATGGTATACACTAATGATCGGTAATCAAGTGGTTTCTACCATGTTCAACTTTGACACATGTATTCACATGGTTAGATTCATACTATAGAGTGGTGGAGATGAAGACCTTGGATCTTTTCTAACAGATTCAGGTTGCATTGGAGTATATTCAGTTTGTATTGTTGCATAGATCCACATTGTATGTCTTGTGGCTATGTTCAAATTTGAGTCTTTAACACATAGACCCACAGTGTATTTTTGGTGGCTATGTTTAGATTTGAGTCATATTGGCATGGATCCATAGTGTATGTTTGGTGGCCATGACCTGTCTTACTTGACATGGATCTTCGCATGTCGACATTTATGCTTTGAGTCATTTGTATTCTGAGTATGGTAATTCCTACCTCAGTGATGATATATTATTGTACTGTATTTCCTTGTTTGTTGCAGGTTTCTGACCGACTGTTCCTTGTTCCCTACACACACTCGACAAAGTATTTCATCTATCACTCTGTTCTACCTTCATACTTTGGGGGGATCTCTGTTACACGTTGTTTTAATCATCCCTGTGACCATTAATGATGTAAACCTATCTTTAGTCTTCAGAGGGGTCAGTGGCCTGAGTTCCTGAAGAAATAAGGGATAATAACTTTTCCTGAGAAAAGAGGTTGCATTTTCCTTTATGAAAACCCTATTAAATATGATTTTCACATGATGCACTATGGCTAGGGTGTGAGAATGCCTAATTCTCATAGGTTGCACCGTAGCTGGGTTGCGAGAGGTTCCCAGGTTGCTCTATAAGAAAGGTGCGAGAATGCTTATACGTGGGAAAAACGAGCATCTTCTCAATGCCTCTAGAAGGAGAAACTTCCATGGTGAGGTGGCATCCGAATGGTTTGGAACTTACTCACTTTCGTGATTTAGTGGGATCATCCTAACCTCCTCACCTTATCCTCTTCAACTTATAAAAGGAGAGGAGCTCTCATGGAGAAAGTTGGCTTGGATGAGATTAGCTTTTGATTTTGGAGCTTGGATTGGATTGAGCTTTGGAGATTGTTATCTTGGATAGATGAGACATTTTTTCAAGATATATTGTGAATATTATCAGATCTATGCTCTCAGAATTCTTGGAGTGGAAGTGTGTGGGGAATGAAGGACGGTTGGAAGGGACCTTATGGCATCAAGGTCATGGTTGTAATATCTCTTTCACATTTAATATGATACAGTAATATAATTCTTTCCTATAAAGATTCTTGTGTTTTATTGTATGATTCCTTGATCACATACATAGGTTTATATTGAGTTTATACTATTACTATCACTTTGGTCGGTTGCATTCTTTTGCAGGATCATCATTGTATGAGTGTTGGAACGGAGCTAGGATGGCGATAGCAAGAGGAAGCAGCGTTTAAATGGTATGTCACCTATCCCTCTTTAGTTAGTATATTCAATATTTAAAACTTAAGGAAAGCGTCATGTTCTGGTGTGTTTTGTTCTAGATCTAGGTGGATCTAGGGAGATCAGTTAGTGTCCACACCTACCGATTTATCTGATAACACCTTGTTATCTTTTTCCCTCTTACACTGAATGGCTCGAGTATGGAGGATCCAGTCGAGTTGTTGTAGATGCAGTTTGATGTAGGTTTGATCATTGTGTTGTTGTGACCGTGTTGCTTGGACATATTTCAGTGTCTGAAGCTTGGGCTTAAGAGTGATCTTGAGTCTGAATTTTTTCTTCTCCAAGCTGCTTGAAAGCCTAATTCTCATAGCAGTCTCATTCACCTTTCTCACTAAGTATTCCCTCTACTCACACTTAAACTCAATTCACTGACTAAAGTTAATGTGGTCGTCACTTCCATGTGAATTTCTTGTCCAGTTCTGTGTTGAACATCATTCATATAATTGAGTTTTTTCCATTGACCTCCACTCATATAACACCAACATCCACCAAAACCTCTAATGGGTACTGCGATTATCCTCCCACAATCTGAGGGTGACTCTCAGTGCTAACACCATGTACATCGGGTTTTGTTCCTAGAAAAAAACATTATTTTGGGTTTCCATGTCACATCACGAGTTCCATGATCCTTGACTTTCCATATACTGGAAACATTTCGACTTGGCCCTTCAATTCCATTTGAAGGCTATAAATTGGGCCATATTGAAATCGTGGCAGAGAGGAGAGAATTAAACTTTTGAGAGCAAAGTTACTATGGAGAAATTATTCACTTCATATTGCGTCTGCATCCCTTTGCCCTTTAAATTCTAAACACATGGTTCATCCCCCAATTTCTTCCCTCTTTGATGGAGAACCTCATTGTCTCTCTTATATGAGATTTCCTTTGTTGGAGGATTGAAGTGGTGGAGGCCCAGCTGGAAGAGACTTAGTTTCTTAGTTTCAAGACATGTCGACATGGAAGTTTGTCACTCATACACTTATCTTGATCATATTTTAATATAAATACTCTTTTCTTGTCCAATTGATATCTTGAAAATATATGAATTATTATTCCATGAGCGTATTTGTTATGAATGTTGATGGATTATGATATTGTACGTGCTAACATTATATATTATCACCATATTCTTATGTATATTGGTTCTTGAGGACAAGTTGAAGGTATAAATATTTGAGTCGAGTGCTCAACGATGGTCTTCATCAAACGTTTAGACAAGGTAGGTTGTTTATCTTGTCTTGTTAGCATTTTAATTTATATAGCATACTTGGGATTAGAGTTGATTCTTGTAGTCATTTCATCTATTGTGGTTTACCCCATTCCATAGAGTGATTTTCCTCATAAAAATAATTTTACCATAGTATAAAGAAAAACAAGAAAAACCCAATAAAAAGTAGAAAAAAGAAAAGCAATAAAAATGCAATGATAGGATAAAGAAAAAGAGTCTTGAAATACCAAGGTATCAGAACTTGCACAGCTGAGTTGATCATCTCATGTGAAGATAACACTGTGTCAAGTTCAAATATAATATACAGACATGCTTGACTACGATGAACCATGCAACAATTGATTGCAAAGTGGAAGAACAAGAAATATGCATGAGTGGTTGGGGACGAGCCACATGTGAGTGTTGGGGGATTGTTGGACAACCAATTTTTGATCAGTTTTGGATACAATTTTGAGAGAAAAAACCTAAGTATAAATAAAGTGCGCAAAAGAAAGGAAGTGTGCAGAAAGAAGAAAGTGCGTAGAAGGTAGAAAGGGCACAAAAGGAAGGAAATCGCACATAACAAACACAGTGCACATACAAAAGAATAAAGCAAACGAGCGAGAGAAGGAAGTGCGAAGGATGAGAATGTGCCTTTCCAGAAATAAAAGAACAACACAAAATTTGTGTAAAGAATGACAAGTAGAAGAAAGAAAATAGCTAGTTAACTGAAGTCAGTAATACCATTCATTGTAATGGGTTATTTTTGGGATAGATAGAATAGGGATTTAAGCCCTATATTTTGGGTATAAATATGTAACGGGATTGGGAAAAAGAGAGATATGTGGTTGTGCATAGAAGAGAATCAATGTTATGCAAAGGTGTTGAATGTAATAGACTGTTGGGAAAAGTTAGAAGATGAATAAAGAAAGAGTTTAGAGAGGATATTATGTCTTGTGTTATGTCCTTATCTATGTGCATTTATGAATGATGCCATACTTCAAAGACTAGATATATTTTATGGATTGATTATGTTGCAATGTTCATGAATGACTGTGATAATCCATGTAATAAGAAAGAACATACATAAGCTAGAATAACGAACCATGATTCATGCATCTACCTCCCTTTCCCTTACTACTGCAAAATCCTGGTTCTTGCAACCCCAATGGATACCTCTGGTGATAATTCATTTGCACAATAAGGTGATGTCGAAAGGGCCAATGTCTTGAGATTTTTTGGTCATTGTTGAACCGAACCTTGGGTCTTACAACTCGTGTGTAGACCAGAAGCAAACCAACCATATTTCAATTATTTATTTCCTCATTTATATGCATTCTAATGATTATTCTTGATAGTTTATTTGGATTTACTCTCATCTATTGTATGTTGAATGGTGCTAGGTACCGAGCAAAGGAGGTTTGTGCTCAACATTCTCGCGATGAAATCTACAGTTGAGTACAATGAAGGAGAAATAATGAAAGATGTAGCAATGATGGAGGAGTAGCAAATAAAATATTAGGAAAACGAATGAATAAGAGATCTAGAAACTTTGTGACTATCGACTGTCAAAATTGGATGATGAATATCCTCCAATGCCTAGGCCAGTCTTCATGATGCGCAAGGAACATATGGCCAAATCCTTGACAACCCACCAACACTAGGAGATAAATTCAAAATGTAATTGTTGTCCTTGTTACTAATCATCACAAAGAGGATGAGGACAAACATTGGAAGATGAATGGTCACATAGGGAGACAACATGCCAAAGGTATTACTGAACCTTAATAAATACTAGAATTGAACCCAAATAAAGGGACTTTGGCTCTTCAAACATTTTACACTTCTAAACTAATTTGGGAATACAGTGTCAACTAAAATTGGAGAGATATCCTTAGGTTTTTCATCTACTGTTGTTGAAACTATTAATACGAAGAAGCCCTCATGGCCAACTTTTGATAGACAAAAGGAATCCCATGTGTCATTTTTTTTCTGAAAACTATTTCAAGAAAAATGCTTGTTGTTCACATGGGCTATAAGAGCATGTTTGTTTATGGATTATTCTGATGCAATATATGTATTCTTGCAGTTTTGTTACTCTTTCTTATATTACATATTCTAATTGAATTAGTTGTGAATGTATGCAGAAACATGACTTGGACTATTTTGGTTATAGACTTGTATGCATTTGTTTTTAACTATGTGCCTTCATGATGTTGTTTTTCTTCATATGAGATATAATCGATATATACTTACAATGACTAGCAATCCATATATAGGGAACATGTGGTGACAATCCATGAAAGGATGCATCCCTTGAATAATCAATAACTATTTATTATTATCATTTACTTATTATATATGATATTTAATAATCAATAATTATATTATCAATTATTATTCTAAGAGAATGTCTTCCTGATGTTGTCCAAACATAAACACTCCCTATCAACAAGGGAGACAATTTGCATCATGCCAAGATTGTATTTGAAGTATACAAACTTCACCCTAGACTCATGACACTTGTCTATCAGTCTTAGGAGATGTCTCTCTCCCACTTGAATCGAGTAGAAACTCCTTCTGTAGCTCTCCCTCTAAGCCAATTAACTCTCTCTAAGATCAGGCTCACTCTGGGTCCGCATGTAATAGCATATATCATCTTGAGTCTTTATCATTCCTTGTCAAATCACCATGACTAGGAAAAATACCACACCAAGATATTTCACCACAAGTACACACCTATGAGTGGATGCCAACCTGATGCTAACTGACACATCGAAAGCACTTCAAGCACCTCGAGTCCATATTATTCCTTGTTATGATCAAGGAAGGACTACGTCTAGGCCCATTTACCACAAGTGCACCTTTATGATAAATGTATCCTATCTCCCTTGGTATCCAACCCAATATAGGAGAAGGTCCACCCAATGTGGAAACATCAACACTCCCTCTTATACTGCAAACATCGTCACATTGTAGGACACTAGATTTTGTATATCAAACTGCAACGTCGGGGTATGTTAGTCATATTGTGATGATGAGATATGTTGGTCACATTACGATGTTGGGTAATGTTGGATTGCATCACAATGTGATGTTGGTGAAAGGTTATGGTCAAATGCAATGTTGAGATATGTTTGTCACATTGTGATGTCGGATTATGTACATCACATTGTGACATCAGGCTTTGTTCATCACATTGAAACATTAGGTTATGTTCTTCACATTACAACGTTGGCACATTGCAAAGAGGAAGTTTTGGCCAAGTTTTTTTAAAAACATTCTCGTGAATTTTTCCATTTTTCACAAAGATACGACTTTTTAATTGACACAATGTATTGCATGGAAGGGAAATTACCTATGATGTGATGTAAATTAAAATTTTATCATAGTTTAAGATATTTGTATGAAATATTTTTACAAAGTGACTTGCATAAAATATTTCATCAAATTCTATAGGTTTGAATATAAGTCCCTATGTATCATGTACCCACGTTTATATTTCTCTCAAACATGACTATATATGTAATGATGTTTATGTGATGAATATTTACATTCACTATTTCTTGAACCATTTTACTATTATTTCATCAATATTAATTAAAACATTTTTTTGTGAGTCTACTTATTATTTTAGAGATGTCACTTACAATACACTAATTATTAATATTCATCTAAATAGTGTTTATTAAATATCTAAATTTTTTAATTTTTTAATTATTTATAATTAATAATTATTGTCATCTTAGTTTCTTTTATTTCAATATAAAAGCAATTTTATTTTATAAGTTATCCACATTCTTTGTATTAGCATAAAAATATTGTACAAAAACTTTGTTGTTGGTCTACCACTAGGAAAACCAAACCAACAACAACGTGTCAGCTTGTCTATGATTTTGTGAATCTTAAGTCTTTTCAAGCTATAAAACATGAAATAATAGATCCTAGGTATGTATGTTATGTGGTATTCTAGATTCTTCCTATCATAAGAAAAATTGTAAGGAGGTGGGGAAATAACACCCACTGCCTAGATCTCTCAAATTGAACAACATGCTAAGTACACCAAAAAACATGAGAAATTAAGCAATAGGAGGGTGTTCTTCAACCACATGAATTTGAGGTTGAGAAAAATCCAGGTTTTTTAGGTCCAAACCAACAAGCTTGTTTGCTAACAAGTTGATTTTGTGATCCATAAGTTTTATTTGTAATTTCACGTAGTATAGCTGCAACTAATCTCATAGTGTGCCTCATGCCCTTCTACAAAGAATCGACACATAAACATATTGATATTCTAGTAAATTTCTATGGTGTTCAGGTACTTGTACTTTCATGCTCGCGTGGTTCCCAGGTATGGAATCCAAGAACCAATGGCGTGCATGATTTCCTAGCCATGAATAAAACACCTAAGAACTATAATATTGACCTCCATCAGGTCGATTTTGGCCCTGACCTTTCATGGGGTGTAAATTTGATAGGCCTTAGTCGAATCCTCGATTGATTAAATAAGTTGTGAGCCCAAATGGCCTCTAGAGTGATGGGAGGAAATTGTCCTGGAGCGACGAGAAGAAATTCCCCTAGCCATGGTCAACGATGGGGTGAAGTTATTATAAGGGACACTGAGATGAGGAATATTCTTGGGCTCAAAGGGGGGCAAGGGAGGATATGGTGTAGAGGGAGAAAAAGGGAGACCTAGAAGATAAATAGGATAGAAGGCCTTGGGTGGGGGGGAGAAGAAGAAGATGCTATCTTGTCACTGGATTGGAAATAGAGCCCATTATGAACCATAATTAGAGACATATGAATCATAATTGTAGGTGAAGGAACTTATTGACTCTTAGACATGGGAAAATGAGCAAGGAGATCCAATGGCACCATAGGAGCATCATCGAGATAGAATTAATGGTGGAATGATGTGATGAAAGAGAGTTCATTAGGGGCGACCAGGTGGAGAAATAATGTTGCAAGTAGGGGATTAATGAGAGAACCCAAGTGGGTTGGTGATGGTGATCATGGGTGAAAAGTGGTGCTTGTCCTTGGTGAGTGGCCCCACTGTCAAACGCTTCCTTGTCACATGATATAAGGGGGAAAAACCCTCCTAGGCTAGAGTCAGGCATTGAGAGTGAAGCGTGAGTAGGAAGAAGAGTTTTGGACCTCGTCTATAGGATTTTTATCTATGAGGATTCCCTCATTAGTTATTATGTTTGCAATTTCATTAGTATATCACTTGGAATGATAGGGGATAATTGTTTTATCCTTGGATCAGAGATATTGGATGCACTCCAGGTTGTTGGATAGTCTCTAGCTGGTGGTGATTTTTCTTAGGGAATAGTAGCATTGGAGTTTCCTGAGCATGTTGACGATGAGTTGGGATTCCCTTCAACAATTAGCATTTGAAATCATTCTTTGATTGATATGTTGAGACCTGCTTCCACTGCTTGAAGCTCTATTGTGTTGTTGATTTTAATTCCTATGTAGTTGGCATATATTCTTATGATATTCCAAGTGTTGTTACAAAAGGAACCTCCAAATCTTGTTGGGCCTTGGTTTCCCTTGGAGGAACCATCCAATTTTAGTTTCAAAAATACAAAAAGGGGAGGATACTAATATATTGGGGAGGATGTTCCTAGTCTCGGATTGTGCCTAACATTGGGAGTAGAAGGGGGGTGTAGATATAGATCATGACTAATGTGAAACTCGTGAGGGTAGGAGTCCCAATCCCAAGATGACCAAGGAGTGGTCGGAGCCATTTATATGATATTTTTTTATCTTGATCCAGAGTAATTCTATTCCCATGGATTTATTTTTTTAAATGTAGCAATTGTGTTTTTTCTAAAGTTCCAAGAGAAGGAAACCATGGAGTAGTTGTAACACACCCAACCCCTAAGTACCCTTTCTAGGGATGAGGAATCAAAATTTTATTTACTTTAGTGATCACGAATCATATCTATGATATCTCCATTCTCTTATACTCAACCATATCTTTCTAACAACTGTTATCGGACTCAAACCGAGCTCTAGATTACAAGTTATGGCCTCCCTGAGTTCTTTAGGCATTATCATACATGGTCCACATGGTTCCCATGTGGCTCCACCTCATTCGTACCATCCCCAAGTTCCTACATCCATGTGGAATGTTCATCCACCATCCAATCCAATGGCGAGACATAGTCTTCATTTAACACATGAGCTAGAGGGAAGTTCGACGTTCGACGCTTCAGTGTTGAATGCCCCTTCTCCTTTCTGCATGCCTCTCCTTTGGAGTCCTGAATTCTTGAGCTCCCAAAGGAGCCTGGAATCTCTCTATGTGGTTCCAACCTTCAGGCATTTTGAGTTATCCTCGATACTACACCCCAAACCTCCAGAGTCTGAAATATTGGACTCCCAAAGGGTCCACCCTCGCACATAGTGGTGTACAAGACGCAGAGGTAAGGACGGGTGGGTCCCAAGTACTCCACCCACCAAATGGATCATCTAAGAATGTGTCAAGGGTGACAAACGGCAAGGTATAGATGACACGTGGCCCTTATAATGGGTGACACATGTCACTTTTTAATGGGCACATAGGGTCTGTGAAATGTACAAATCTAGGTGACACATGGCACGTCAAACATGGGTCCACGTCACCCTGGATGACATCTACATACCATGTAACCCTGCACTGATAGCCTTCCAAACCCTTCAATCTCATGGTCAAGGTGTGTCCACATAACCTATGGATCTACAGCCTCTGTTACTTTGTAACTTCAGTGTTTGGTGGATCTGCGGCGTGACTTCTTCCTTGCCCTCAGAGTGGTCGGTGTTAGGTTGACCATGGTATATATCTAATGGTCAAGGGAGATCTCGAAGGGTCCCTAGATCTATGGTCCTCATAAATTCATAGCTCTTTCCTTCGGGGGTTTTATCACTATGGTCACTCTTCTTTCCTGAAGAAGGACTTCGTTGAAGTAACATACAAAGGTCCCTCCACAGGATGATCAAATGGTTAAGAGGGGTTATTAATGAACTCCCCAGATCCATGATTCTCATCACTTCATAACTACGGTGTTCAGGGAGTTTGGTGCTATCCCTGTTCTCCTAAATTAGGACTTCACCAAAATTACCTTGGCATAGATCCAACGGCCAAGGGGACTCTCGAATACCCTCAAATATGTGGCTTGTGCTACCTCATGATTGATGAATGGATTAAGGTTTAATGGTAGGATAGGTCTATCTTCCATGGTTAGGGGGACCACCAAGCGTGAATCAACCTCATGGGTAACCATAACAATCAATTGTCTTTGACCGATTTATAAATGGTAATATAGAAACACTCTAGAGCTCTAGAATCCTGGAGTTCTAAAGCCAGAAAGGCTTAGCTCCTTTCGGGCCTAACGCATGTTTCCCACACCTTAATCACATGGTTCCTTTGAAAACTCTCGTGGGATATGCATTAATATCTTAGATGTGAATTGGTTCAGGACACATGCATGATCCCTTGGTCACATGAGTGAAAGGTCTAAAGGAGGCGCCTCCTTCCATAGGGTTTGAACTTAGTACTCTCATGGAGGTATATTCTAGAGGTCAAAAGGACTTAAGAATCCCAATAATCCTTCCCTAACATTCTTGCATACTTACATCCCATATCTCTCTAGCTACTAAGCTGAGGTAAGAAAAATTCCATTCAAAAGCATAGGTTCACATAGAGACTGACGTCAACGCATACTCCCTCCACAACCCGCAGGTCAGAAGGTCCACGTCAACACTGGATCTTTCTCTTACCACTGGCCTGAAGAACTCTAAATGACTCTTCTATTTCCCTATCGGGAAATCTGCACCCACAGCAATCCTCGTGGGATCCCCTCTTTGCACTTAGGAGATCGGACTTCGCAACTTCGCGAATCCATTGGTCAAGCGTTGGTCTCTTGAACCCCCGAAACCCGACAACAGTCAACACTGACCTTTCCTCTTTCCTTTTGAGATTTTTCCTATCGCGATTTTGGTGATTGTGATGTCAAGAAAACTCGTCTCCTCGACTCCTGAATCCTGATTTGCCGAAACTCTGATACACTCATGAGATTTGACTTTTCAACGACACTTCACTTCATCGGCACTTCGGAGTTTGCAATATCGCAAATCCTAATGCAATGTTTTTGGAACTTTACCTCACGATTCTCTGAAACAGCGTGCCACCTGTCCACCTCTGTGAGCCTTGTGGCCCCACACCATTCTCTTGGCCCTCGGGATTTCACGTTTCATGATATCGTGATTCTTGTTGCCAATTTTACGGGACTTCAACCTATGAAACCCCGATATGGAATTCCACGTGTAAATCCAACAGCCTTTGTGGCTTGGATCTATGGTCCTGCCCCTCCTGAGCTTTGAACCTCTCGGGAATACTCACTGTATCTCCCCTGCTCCTCTATGAGATCTAACAACTCACAGGAATTTGTGAATTCTCTTCAGAGAATTCCGACCATCCATCCTTCCTGATGATTTCTGCGAATAACTAAGTGTTCCTCCACAAACTTATCCACCTGCAGCATAAACTTACAACGCCTTCTTAAATCCTTCCAAGTACAACTTCTGTGCAACCCTTTTAGTGGTTATAAGGCTTTATCCTTCCTAAGCTTCCTTATAACTCTGAGTCTTAGATAAGACTCTTGTACGCACTCCTTGCGGCAACCTTCAGACACTTCCAAGTGCTGAAATTACTTTGACTCTGCGCACACCTGCAGCAACAATCTCTCAATGCTTCACTCAGGTTCACAACCCTGAGACTTGACTTGGCCTGCGCACTCCTTGCATGGCTCCTGTACTCAACTTCACTTCTGAGTGGACGAGAACAAAAGCTACCCTATCTAAACCTTTTGTCAACACACTCCTTGCGGACAATTTTGACTGCACTCCTTGCAGGAATCCTTGCTCAGATAGAGAAACAATTGAAACTCATTCCTCTTCCTTTCAGACTTCAAACTCAAAATATGAAATCATATACATAGCATATAAAGCAAATGTATAACAGGAAGCACACATGCATGAGCATATCATTCAACATCAATACACAGAGAACAAACACGAAACCATGAATTTGAATCAAACTCTTTCTATTAATCCAAATATCTGTACATGGGTGTTCTTACACATCTCTCTGCATTCTCTTGCTCTTCCAAACAATGCTCCTTCATAAAAATGTTACAATACACAACGAGGGTGTCTATATCCTGTTTCCCTCTTGCGTTCTAAAACTATCTAATCTACACATTCAATTCTACCTACTTGCATTAACTACTATAAATGCCTCCTACCTACTAAGGATGAGAGCAAATCTCTCAAGGTCCATTTACATTTTACAAGTGCACCTTCATTAAATTGCCACATTTATGTTCACACATCAAATCCAAGAGAAATTCAAAATTTGAGATGGGCTTGTCCAGTTGTCCAGTGTCTCCGCGCTGGCTCGCTTGAGATGCTCCTGCATCAGAGACAATAAATATTTCTACCTTAATCATTCAATACATAAGTCATTCATAGACATATAAATATATTCAATCATCATTTTCATTTCAATACACAGAGTATGAAATTACTTATCAGAAAACTAGAATTCATGAAGCGACTATTGAAACGGGTGTTTGTTTCCACCCAACCATATGAACAACCACTCATGAATGGATTTATCATTGACCACCCTTGATTTAGACCATGATGCTCTGATAGAGTCTCTTTCTTATTTCTCAATGAAAGTCAGGGACAAAGGTTACTATCCTCCTCCCACAAGATCTTGGAAACTGGTTTTCTCTATACCAAGCAAGGAGGTCTGCACGAGTACTTCCATAGTCACTCATCAGTCACATTTATCAACTTGTAACAAAACACATACTAGCAAATTCTCGCACCCAAAACAACATTATTTCTCAGTTCTTCCTTGAACCAAAGAGATGCAACCTCTCTTTTGTCTTCTCGATATTGGTCTTTCGACTCTACTTTCTTGCACACCTATGCCTCTTCATATGAATTACCTCTTTTCTTGCCTTCCTCAGCAAGGTTGCATGGTTCTAAATCCCCATCTCATGGTCAGGTATGGAAGTCTTGCAGATGGGTACTTTGCCTCATCTCATCATTAACTCTTGAGGAGTACTCTTCCAGCTACCAGTCTTATTGGTAATTCATTTCTGGGTTAGAGGAATCTTCTTGGTCTGAGCCATTAAATCTAGTAAGGTATTGGTTCTGTGGGGGATCATCTCAACCATTTCTATTCACCCTCACCATCTCTCTCATAGCACCATGCTCTATCTTGGAAACCCCCCCTTTCAGTAGCTATGCAACACTATCCATTTTCTATCAATAACAAAAAACACATACATTGACCTTTTATAACAAAAAGGTTCATCAAATCCAACATTCACACATATCTAGTTTTCCATAGTCTCTTGGCTAGTTATAGATATATTTTAAAACTGGGGGAAATAGGGGTATCACAATCCCTTCCCCCTTAAAGGAACATCATCCTCAATGTTCTATTTCTTGATGTGCTATGTATGTATAGAAGTAAACAAAAATGAGTGTGCTTGTTTCATGCCATCCTCCATTTCCCATGTAGCTTCATCTATACCAAAGTGTTTCCACTGCACCTTGACTTGTTCAATGGTTTTTTTCCTGAGTGGGGTTTCCTTCCTATCTATTATGAATTTTTGGGGGGGTGATAATTCTCCCTCTTGTTCCACCTGAATCACAGACCAATCAATTATATGATTAGAATCGTGTACATATTTCTTCAATAAAGAAACATGGAAAAAATTATGTGCCTTC
Organism: Picea engelmannii; assembly: GCA_009831015.1. Lineage (NCBI taxonomy): Eukaryota > Viridiplantae > Streptophyta > Pinopsida > Pinales > Pinaceae > Picea > Picea engelmannii. The sequence continues at coordinate 1,184,599 of ML779658.1, forward strand.
ACTGTGGGAGGAAGTGTTATCCTATATGCTACAGGACCACTCTATACAAGATTTAAAAGGGTCCAAAATAGCAAGGTTCCATCTTGGCACAAGCTCCCATTCTCAAGGAGCTTTTCCTGGGTCTAACTCAGAGATACAAATGATCCCTTGTTTTGAATTCTCTAGGAGTCCTCTTTTTTTCTGCATAGATTTTATATCTATCTTGAGCCACTTTCATATTTTGTTTTATTTGAATTACTTGTTGTTCCATTTCCTTTAGCGTATATGGCCCAATTGTAATTCTGTCTACTGGGTTATCTCAGTTGATTGGAATCTTGCATTGTCTACCATAGAGGGCCTCAAAAGGGATCATATTCAATGACTCTTGATAACCATTGTTGTAGGGAAAATCTTCCAGTGGTAGGTAGTCTTTCCACTTCTTAGGCTTATGCATTACATGCATCCTTAACATGTCATCTAACACTTGGTTTACCCTCTCTATATTTCCATCATTTTAAGGGTGATAGGTTGTACTAAATAACAATTTAGTTTCAAAACCAACAAACATAGATTTCGAAAAGCTTGAAGTAAATTTCGTATCTCTGTCAGATATGATCTCCTTAGGCATGCCATGCAACCTAAATATTTCTTTCATAAAAATACTGGCAATATTTATTGCCTTTCAAGTTGACTTGATGGGAAAGAAGTGAGCAACCTTTCTCAATTTGTGCACCACTACCATGATGATGTCATTCTGTTTGGATGATTTTGGTAATCCTATGATGAAATCCATGGACATGGTTTGCCATTTCCATTCTGGGATTGGTAGGCACTACAACAACCCTACTGAATGTCAGTGCTCTTCTTTAACCTACTAACATTCTAGACATTTGGCTAAGTAATCATTTATGTCCGTCTTTAGTCCTGTCCAATAAAACAATTTCCTAGTGGCTATGATCCTCTTATGATAACCAGGATGACTAGTATATGGTATTTTGTGGAGCTCATCCATCATGAACCTCTTCAAGTCATCACAATTTGGAATATACAACCTACCTTTGTAATTTAGCAGGCCATAATTCAACAATTGATAACCTTCATACTTTATCCCCATGGGATCTTGTTCTAAGTACGATTTTACAGTATCGAAAAATGCATATATTTCTTGTGCACTCCTAACTCTCTCCTTGACATCTGTTTCATCAGTTCTTACAAATTCCAAGTGAATCCCTTTCATACTTCTTCTAAGGACATCAGCCACCCTATTTTCTTTTCCTTTGATATGTTTGATTTCAAAATCAAACTCACTAAGGACATCCATCCATCTAGCTTATCTACCATTAAGTTTGGGTTGATCAAACAGATACCTCAACCCATTATGGTATGTCATAAGCACAAATCTCCTACCTAGGAGGTAATTCCTCCAAATTTTTAAAGCATGAACTATGGCATCAAATTCTATATCATGGGTCACATAATTGATTTCATGCTCATTCAATTTTTTGGATTCATATCAAATTACATGTTCTTCTTGCATAAGGACTCCTCCGAGTCCTTCCTTGCAAGCATCTGTACACAAAATCAAGTCCTTGTTTGGATCTACAATATTCATCACAGGTGCATTGGTTAGAAGGCATTTCATCTCTTGGAATCTACCTTCACATTTTTATGTCCAAAGGAATTTAACTCCCTTTTTCTTAAGGGAAGTGATTGGGAAGCCAATCTTGGAAAATCCTTTTATGAACCTCCTATAGTATCCTGCCAAGCCTATAAAGGATTTGATATCAGATACATCCTTTGGGGTAGGCCAATCCATAATGTCTTTGATCCTTTTAGGATCAACTTCCACTCCTTCGGAAATAACATGGCCTAAGTAATGGACTTGTTTCTAGAAGAAGTCACTATTACTAAACTTAACATAGAATTGATGTTCTCTTAGTACTTGAAGCACTAGCTTGAGATGTTCTTCATGCTCTTCCATATTCTTGGAATAGATTAGGATATCATCAATGAAAACCAATACAAATTTGTCTAAGAACTTACTGAGTGCATTATTCATCAGGCACATAAAAGTGGTTGGTGCATCGGTTAGCCCAAATGGCACCACCACAAATTCATAGTGACCATATCTTGTCCTAAAGGTTGTTTTGTGGATGTATTCATCCTTAATTCGGACCTGATGGTATCTAGACCTCAAGTCGATATTGGATAAAAAAAAATTACCCTTTAATTGGTCAAAAAAGTCATCGATCATTGGCAAGGAATACTTATTCATTATGGTTATATTATTGAGTTTCCTATAGTCTATGAATAACCTAAGTGTGCCATCCTTATTTTTCACAAACAAGGATGGTGCTCTCCATGGAGACACACTAGGATGAGTGTAGCCTTTGTCCATCATTTCCTTTAGTTGTAGCTTGAGCTCAACCAACTATGTTGTACTCATTCTATAGGGTGTTTTAGACACTGGCACTATTCCTGGTGCAAGTTCTATTGAAACGTCAATATCTCTTCTTGGAGGTGGACTTGGTACCTCTTTTGGAAACATGTCTCTATACTCTCTTAATATGGGGTGGTCCTATAGGCTTGGTCTGTTATCCTCAACAGTCTCCAACACTTGTATTGTGTACAAAGGACATCCTTTTCTACAATACTTCTTCACTTGAAAGGTTGATATTTGTCTCACTGAGACAAGATTTTGAATCCCTTGTAGGGTTACCTTTCTCCCTTATTCATTTTCACACTCCAAAGTTTTATTGTAATAGTCCAACTTGGTTTTATGGGCAGCCAACTAGTCCATTCCAATTAACAGGTCATAATATCATAAAGGAAGTATGTTTAAGGTTGCTTGGTTGGGTAATCCACTCGTAATGAGTTTCATGCTGGTATGACCTCTGTTACTTTTCTTTTTCTTCCAATGGCTAGTTGTACCAGCCATGATTTAACATGTTTAAATTGTTGCAATTTACATTTCTCAACAGTTTGAGGGGAAACATAACTCAAATTAGAACCAGGGTCAATTAAAATGGAATCTAGATGGTTGGAAATCATACCTTCCATCTCCACCACTGAAGCTTGGTGGTCGGCTTTTCTATTATCCAAGGTTGCATAAATCTATGGCATGCTCCTAGCCACATCATTGAATGTGGTAGCCTCTTGGACATTGTATACCCTCCTATTGTTCTTTTTCCTATATGGGTAGTCTCTCAGCATATGTTTTTCTCCACAACCCCAACATTTCAAGGGTTCTCTCTTTGTGTTATCAGTCTTACTTAAGGTTTCTCCAAATGGTTTATTTCCACTCTGAGAGGGGAAATTTTGTTGGTATACACATTTAGTAGGAAGGCTCATCTTAGAACATTTCCCATAGCTATTGAATCTTGAGGGTTTAAATCACTTCTTATTGAATCCTGAAATACTTTTGTTCTTCTAGTCCTCGTGAGGTTCTATCTTGTTCTTGAATTGTTCATAGAAATACCTTGCCTTCCGGATAGTGTCTTCTAAGGTCTTTGGATCATCAAATTCAATTATGTCCTGGAAGGACTGAGGCAGTCCACTAATAAATAGTTTCATATTTACCTTTTAATCCTTTATGTAGGGTACATACCTTATCAACTCAAGAAATGTATTGATATATTCATCTATTGTAACTTGTCCCAACTTGAGTTCATAGAACTCCTTAGTCTTCCCATCAAAGTATTTCTCTGATAAATACTTATTCTTGAAGTATTTCTCAAATTGTTTCCATAAAACTTCCTTCTCATGGATTCCTTTCACATTCCTAATTTCCTCCCACCAAATGGAGGCATTTCCATTTAGGTTAAAAATGGTTATCCGAACCTTTAAATTTTTAGAATAGTCTTGGACTATGAAGTACTTATTCAAGCCAAGCAGCGAAAATTTTGCTTCTTCCCCCTTCTTAATTTATCCATATAAAGTGGTTAGTTTTTCTTTATTCAACTCTTTAAGGTCACAACTCTTGGAATGTTTCCTCTTCTTTGTTTTCCTCTAGGAATGCAAACTAGTTTCACTACTAGAATATTCCTTGGAGTTGTCAGTTTCCTCACTAGAGGATTTTTCTGATGAGTGTCTCTTGGATCCATGTTGGGCCTTCATTGAGGTGTTCCTCCTCATGTGACCACTTTTAGGACCATGCTTTCTTATCTCATGTGGAATTTGGACTTTCTTAGTATGATGTCTTTCCGCATGATTGACTGTTGGTCCATGTTGCAGTTTCCTTTGTATATCTGATAAGATTTGCAGTAAGACTATATTAATTCCAGTTTTCTTCTCCTACTCTTTTATCATCTTTTCATTGTCAGCCTTACAACTCTATAATTCTTCTATCATGGGTTCAACCAAATATGGAGGGGTTTCCAATGCCCTCCTCTCATCAGATTCTTCCTCTCTATTGTGGGAGATTTCACCCAATTCATGGTTTGTCACCATCCTTTATGCTATAGTTTTCCTGTGGTCCACTGACTCCTTGAGCACTGATAAAACATTATTTTTTAGTTAACGATCTACTAGTTTATGAACAACACACAATTGAGAGTTTTCAAAACACACACAACAATATAAATTTACCTTCCTTTCTTCAGTATAGGTTTAACTAAAACTCTTAGGAATGGGGTAAGATAAGGTGTCACCCCTAAAAGTTCTCCAATATTTTTTTTTTTTTTAAGCAAGTCGTTCATGAGCCCAAGTAGGCCAAGTGTTGTAACCATGATCTGATACTAATTTGTAACATGCCCAACCCCCAAGTACCCTTTCTATGGATGGGGAATCATAATTTCACTTAATTTAGTCATCTTAAATCATCTCTCTGATATCTCCATTCTCTTCTACTCAATCGTATCTCTCTAATGAATACTACCAGACTCAAAACCAAGCTCTAAATTGCAAGTTATGGCCTCCCAAAGTTCTTCAGGAATTATCATATGTGGGCCACATGGAGCCCACATGGCCCCACCTCATTCGTACCATCCCTAAGTTCCTACATCCATGGGGAAGGTTTATCATCCCTCCAATCCAACGATGGGACACAATCTTCATTTAACACATGAACTAGAGGGAAGTTCAACATTCAACGCTTCGGTGATGAACACCCCTTCTCCTTTCTGCACGTCTATCCTCTGGAGTCCCAAATTTCTCCACATGGCTCCGGCCTTTGATCCTTTCTACTTATCCTTGATAGTGTAAGTTTTAAACCTGTGAAGTAAAGAAATGCATATAGATTCTTAAGAAAAACATAATTTAATCATTGGCTCATACACAGAGTACACAAAGATTTTATACCGGAAACCCTCAACCGAGAAAACCTTTCTTATATTCATTATATTGAATTTCACCATTCACCATACAATATATGTACAATGTTTTTAGGTATTCTGTAGATACCAAAACCATAATCCCTTAATCCAGGATTAATTTACAAAACCACTAAAAATAGCAAAAACCGCCCAAAAAAAACAATTGGGATGTTGCACGTAACCAGGGGGGGCATACCTGCCCCCCCCTGGGACCCCCTAGGAAAGCGCCCGATGCACATGACACAAATAACACTACTAGATGGATCTTCAGATGCAGTTGTCATATTTGACGTGCCCACACACACACATGCAAAGAAGATAACACATACCCAACATTCTCCCACTTGTTGTTTTCTTTGCATCCAGGGGTCCAGGGGATTATATAGTCAACAATCCAGGGCGGCAATGCCCATTGTTACTCTACACCAGGAGAAATTTTCTGTGCTCACAGACTTTGTCAATGAATCTGCAACATTCTTCAAAGTGTCAACCTTTTCCAGCAACACCTTCTTTTCCTCAACCATGTCTCTCACAAAGTGATACTGAACATCAATATGCTTTGTCTTCGAATGATAAGATGGGTTCTTTGCCAGGAAGATTGCACTTTGACTGGCACAATCTAATCTCACTGCTTGTTGTAACAACCCAATACCTGAACATAATCTTTGTAACCATACTGCTTCCTTGCTTGCATGAGTGGTTGCCATGTATTCAGCTTCTGTAGTTGAGAGTGCCACTACAGCCTGTCTTTTGCTCATCCAACTGATTGCTCCTCCAAATAGGTTAAACACATACCCACTTGT
>ML779658.1:1190742-1252976 GCA_009831015.1 Picea engelmannii
AACCATACTGCTTCCTTGCTTGCATGAGTGGTTGCCATGTATTCAGCTTCTGTAGTTGAGAGTGCCACTACAGCCTGTCTTTTGCTCATCCAACTGATTGCTCCTCCAAATAGGTTAAACACATACCCACTTGTAGATATTCTACGATCCAGATCTCCAACCCAGTCTACATCAAGAAATCCATGTATGTCCAGCACTTTATCTAATCTTGGTCGTCCTTTGTAGCACAATCCATAACTGGTAGTGCCACGCAGATACCTGAAGACCCTCTTTACTGTCGTGCAATGCTCCTTCCCTGGTTTTGACATATACCTGCTCAAAACTCCCACTACATGTACAATGTCTGGTCTATTACAGACCATTGCATACATCAAACTGCCAACTGCACTGGCATACAGAACATGGGACATGTCCTCTTCTTCTTCCTTTGTCTTGGGACACTGATCTGTAGATAACTTTACACCTATAGGAATAGGAACCTTGATTGGCTTACTTTCATGCATATTAAACATCTACAATATTGTCTCAACATATTTTCTCTGATTCAACTAGAGTTTCTTGTTTGCATGATCTCTTTTAATCTCCATTCCCAGAATGAAGTTAGCAGCACCGAGATCCTTCATGTCAAATTTGGAGGATAGATGTGATTTCACTTCCTTGATAACATCCATGTTATTTCCTACCAACAACATGTCATCAACATACAACACTACATAAATGAAGTGATTACCAACCTACTTGGAATATACACAGTGATCATCCCTGCTTCTTACAAATCCCAATCCAAGAATGTATGTGTCAAACGTTTGGTACCACATCCTAAGTGATTGATTCAGACCATATAGTGACCTCTTTAGCTTATAGACCTGCTCTTTCTTTCCCTTCAATACAAATTCTTCTGGTTGCTTCATGTATATTTCTTATTCCAGATCCCCATGTAGGAATGTTGTCTTCACATCCATATGTTCCACTTCAAGATCAAAAGCAGCAGCAATAGAAAAAAGAAATCTAATAGAAGTTAACTTAGCAACAGGAGAAAAAATATCACCAAATTCAATTCCATCTACCTAGGAATAACCTTTTTCTACTAACCGATCTTTTTATTTCTCCACTTTACCTTGTGCATTAAACTTCTTCTTGAACAACCATTTTCTACCAACCGATTTTCTTCCAACTGGCAACTTAACTATATCTCATGTCTCATTCTTATCCAAGGCATCCATTTCTTCAACCATGGCCTTCTTCCAGAGTTTACTATCCTCTGAATTCACTCCTTCAGTGATAGTTCTAGGATCATCATCAGTAATAGATAAAGAAAAATTGGAATGAAAATCAAGTGGACTATATCTTTCAGGTTGCCTTTTATCTCTCACTGATCTCCTCAATACTGGGGTATGAGGTTCTTCTTCTTCTTCTTCTTCTTCTTCTTCTACTTCCTCTTCTTCAAATGATTCATATTTTGCAGTATCCAACTCAAGCTCTATTTTCTTAGGTTCATCTTGCATTGGTACGAATTCATGTTTGGACACATCTTTTACCTCTCTAAAAACAACATCTCGACTATAAACAATCTTATTGGTTTCTGGGTTCCAAAGCTTATAACCTTTCACACCATCTTTATAACCAATAAAGATACACTTTTCATCCTTTTTATCCAATTTACTCATATTTTCCTTTGGAACATGTACATAAGCATCACAACCAAACACTCTAATATGTTGAAGAGAGGGTTTCTTTCCAAACCATACCTTGTGTGGAGTTTTATCATCCAATGCTAATGAAGGTGATTGATTGACCAGGTAACATGTTGTACCCACTGCCTCTACCCATAATTCTTGTCATAACCTGGCACCACTGAGCATGCTCCTTGCTTTTTCCATAAGTGTCCTTTTCATCTTTTGTGCAACTCCATTCTGCTGAGGAGTGTATGGAGTAGTCTTCTGCCTTGCTATTCCACACTTCTTACAGAATTCTTCGAATTCATTTCCACAGAATTCTCCACCATTATCTGTTCTCAATACCTTTATTTTATTCTCTGTTTGATTTTCTACCAGAGCCTTAAACTCTTTAAATTTATCAAATACCTCATATTTATTTCTAATAAAATAAATCCATGTGTTCCTTGAAAAATCATCTATGAATGAAACATAATACACAGATTTACCTAGGGATGGAACAAGAATAGATCCAAACACATCACTGTGTATCAAATCTAAGATCCCCTTTTCTCTTGTAGCACTAGATGGGAATCTTACTCGGTTCTGTTTACCATTTATGCAATGCTCACAGAAAACAAAATCTAGAGTGCAATTAGACATACCTTCAACCATACCTTTACCATGTAGTGTTTGAAGGCCCTTTTCTCCAATATGTTTCAGTCTTTGATGCCATAGCATGGTCTTCTTTTCAGCGACAATATTGGCCTTGTATTCTTTATTTCTTTGTTCAGGGACAACAAAAATGTTACACCCATTAGTATAAGTGCTTCCCAACAACTTGTATAGAGTTCCACACCGAAATCCCCTCATCAATACCATTGCTCCTCATACCATATTGCAAGTGTTCTTTCCAAATACAGTATCCACTACTGCATCATCCATCTTACTTATAGATATTAGGCTCCTGGTTAGTTTTGGAATGTGCAGAACCCTAGGGAGAGTTCTAATCCTTCCATCTTTTAGCAACAACTTAACCCTTCCACATCCCAAGATTTTTATTGTTGAGTCATCTCCTAGGAATACATCACCACCATCATATTTTTCATATTCAGAGAACCATTCCCTATGAGGATTCATATGGTATGACGCACTTGAGTCGATCAACCATACATCATGGTTTGCATGTGTACTTGTATATGGAAGGTAAACATCACCTCCTTCTTCAATGGAGGTTTTTGCCTCTGTGGAAGAGGTAATATCAGATCCCTTTGGTTTATCAACCTTCTCTGACTTGCAATCTTTCTTATAATGCCCTATTTTACCACACTTCCAACATTTCCTCAAAATTTTCCTGGAGACTTAGATCTTCCTGTAGATTTAGATCCCCCCCCCCCGAAGGTTTACCAGAATTCTTGTCTTGGGTACAACCTCTTACAAATAAATCATATGTGCTATGACTATCCATGCTTTTCTGCCTCGTCTCTTTAGATAACAAGGATGAAACTACATCCTCATACTTCAATGTAGATTGAGTGGTACTACCAATTTCTACAACCAGATTATCCCAAGAGTCTGGCAAAAAACATAACAATGTAATACATGTATCTTCTTCTATAATCGTAATATTAACAGAGACAAGTTGACTTACCAGAGTATTAAAGGCATTTAGATGTTCTGTCACAAAATCTCCATCTTCCATCCTAAGATGATACAACTTCTTTCGAAGAAATAACTTGTTTACCAGGGACTTTGATTGATACAAATTCCCCAACTTATCCCATAGCTCCTTAGCTATAGATTCTCCTGAGACATTCAACAAAACCAAATCTTCCATACAGAGTCGAATAGTACTCCTTGCTCTTCTGTCCAACTTCTCCCAATCTTCCTTCAATATACTAGTAGCTGGTGTACTAGTAGTTTGTGTACCAGTAGCTTGTGTGCAAGTAGACAGTGTACCCGTAGGTTGTGTACTAAGATCCACAGCGATCCATTGTTCTTTGTCTACAAGAAGTTCCTCCATATTGAGCTTCCATAGCTCAATTTTTTTACCATTGAACTTCTCTATCTCGATTCTAGATGAGCTTGCCATTCCTCTTTCTATACTCGAATCTCCACTGAAAAAGCTCCCACTAAACCCAGGTTTGTCACAGACCCAAGATAACCTTGATCTATCAATACCGAGCCAAACCCTCAACAAAAAAGGCGTCCCTCTGAAGCCAAAAATGATCTTTGATACCACATGTAATTTTTAAACCTGTGAAGTAAAGCAATGCATATAGATTCTTAAGAAAAACAAAATTTAATCAATGGCTCATGCATAGAGTACACAGAGATTTTATACCGGAAAACCTCAACTAGGAAAACCTTTCTTATATTCATTATATCAAATTTTACCATTCACCATACAATATATATACAATTCTTTTAGGTATTTTGTAGATACCAAAACCCTAATGCCTTGATCTAGGATTAATTTACAAACCGCTAAAAATAGAAAAAAATGCCCAAAAAAATTTGGGGGCGCTGCCCCGGGCTACCGCCCATTGCTGAATGTTGCACATAACCAGGGGAGGGGCATACCTGGCCCCCCTTGGGACCCCCTAGGAAATCACTCGATGCACACAACACAAAGACCACTACTAGAGGGATCGTCAGATGCAGTCGTCATATCTGACATGCCCACACACACACATGCAAAGAATATAACACATACCCAACAGATACTACACCCCAAACCTCTGGAGTCCAAAGTCCCATACTCCTTAAGGGTCCACCCTCACACATGGTGATGTACTATATGCAAAGGTAAGGATAGGTGGGTCCCATGTACTCCACCTGCCAAATGGACCTTGTTACTGGACAAATTGGTAAGTGCAGAAACAAACTAATCTCCCTAAATTCAACAAGAAATTAGAACAAAACATAGTAGAATACAAGCTTCTCCTTAGATTTCATTGTAATATAAACTAGTTCAATGAGGGATAAATGGCATATCGTTTAAACATCATTTGATCCTTGCTAGTGTATTCCTTTATCCATCCTTAGATTTGTGGGATTTTGAACCTATTAAGAGACACAGACCAACAAAGAAAGAGAGCAATGATATATATATTTCAATGAAAACTATGCATAAGATCAAGGAATTATACAATAAAAATGGAGACACTTTTATAGGGAAGAAATGTATTGATGCATTATATTGATGAAAGTGGAGAACACAACCTATGCCTTGATATTCACACACCTTTGCTCCAATGATTTTTATGAAGAGTATTCACAACTTGACTTGGAAAGCTAAAGAAAATCTATCACAAGTACAATCTTCAGTAGAATTATTCATGCATAAGCCAACCTAACCTTTCCCATGAGATATCCCTCTTTTTATAGGGTGAAGAGGGATGGATGAAGAGATAAGGATGATCTTGCTAAATCAAAGAAGCAAGTAATATCCAAACCGATCGGAGACCACCTCATCCTTTCAAAGATTCCATTCTAGAACTTTCGAGAATTTCACCTTTTTCCTTTGTGTGAGCATCATCGCAACCTATACACAAGAAGCATGCAATGATGTCACATTCCACTGTGGTGAAACATGTGACAATCAGGGATTGTCACACCCTTAACATTTGGCAAGGTGCGACGATCTTCTTTGGTAGGGTTTTTAAATAATGAAAGGACGATTCTTTTTCCCAGGGAGAAAGTCTTATTTCTTTAGTAGTTTTCAGGGAATAGAGAAGTAAGAAATAGACATAGCATCAGTGATCACAGAGTGACCAAAATAATGTGTAATATAATTCCCCCCAAAGTATGAAGTCGAAACATGTGAAAGCTGAAATACTTTGTAGAATGTGTGTGTCGAGAACAAGGAGCTCATTGGTCGGAAACATGTCAACAAACAAGCATCTGCATAATAATAATATACCATTTACTGAGGTAGGAATTCCCATACTCAAGCTACAAGTGACCCTAAGCATAAGTGTCAAGTGAGTCATGGCCACAAATCATACACTGTGGATCCATGTCATTATGATTCACCATAGCCATGAGAAATAAATTGTGGATCTATGTTATAAAGATTGAAATTTGGACATAGCCACGAGAAATACACGGTGGATCTATATGTCAGTACAAAATTATGAATACTCCATCGCAACCTGGACCTATGTGAAAATATCCAAGGTCTTCATTTACATCATCCTGAAGTACGAATCTATCCATGTGATTACAGATATCGAAGTCGAACATGGTAGAAACCACTTGATTACCAGTCATTAATGAATATCGTTAGCAAGTGTGAGGGAAATCACCATTGATGTCAATGACCCCTAAGGTACTCTATTACAATCCATTTAATGTGAATTAATGAGCTAAAGTTGAACACTCAATGGAATTTTCCAATCAAGGGCTAATGATGTGGACCCACTATTGAAAACGAGGAAACCTTCCATTGAGGCATGTAGGTTCCATGGTACTAAATGATTTCTAAGTCTAATTCCTAGATAATGAGTTGAATTCGATAGGAAAAGACTCATCATAGGAGGACCTTAATGTATCCCCCATCAATGACATGAAACATGTAACATATTTTAAGTAGATAAGAGTATAAGGTGATTTGAAACTGACTCAAGGAAGGATGACATGGAAAAGTTTGAGGACTGCAGATGGTCGACTCGATAGAAGGCTTGTTTATGTTGAACTTCTCTTGAACATATGAATGACACGACAATTGTATTGACAGAATTGACTCAAGGAAGAACCGATATATAGAATTATGGATGATCTAATGAGAGACAAATGGATTTCCCAACCCAGATAAAATAATGAAGAGGGGTGTCATGTTCAAGAGCAACTTATTTCCACTAACACCGATACAGATGTACATTTCTTTCCCAATTCCCCCCCACCATTTATGGAAAGTACCTCTTTATTTTTACACAAGCTTAAGAAGGATAACATATGCTTGAAATGTAAGCTCATCCTTCAGATAAGTCCCTCAAAGTATTTTTAACGAACCCTAGGAAGGAGTGCTTCAGTCCCATATGGGCCTTTCGATGTTTGTTTTATGAGTCCAAAGAAAGAAAACTCAAGGGTTTTTCATGTTTAGAGAGTCTGAAAAACACTTAAAGAAAACTCCAAAATGTCATTTTTCGTAAATTAGTCTAATGACACCGAAAAAGTATAATCTACTACTCACTAGACGTTCTCTTCAAATACTTTTACGAGCATGAAAAGAACAATATCGCTCAGCTATCTTTTCATGTTTAGGGAGTTTGAAAAGAGCTTAAGGAGGACTCTAAGGGGGTTCCTTTTTCATATTACCTTTACGAGTCTAAAAGAGTGATAAAAGTTTACTCGATTACATTCTCATAGTTTTACAAGCGTGAGAAGGAACAAACACTATCCTTGATGTTTTTTACTGAAAAAACCCAAAAGAATATATACATCAAATGATTTGAAAAAACACGTAAAAAATGACCAAAAAGGGTTGGTCCATATCAAAAGTCCAATCGCTAGACCTCTACCTAAAATATTGACACTTTGAAAAGTTCATTAGGTTTTTACATAGGTGAGAAATATTAAAAAATAATTTAATTAAAAAATGGTAAAATAGGTTAAATAGGTCAAAACAAGTTCATTTTACCATTCCACTTGTATTTTCACCAAAACTAGTGAAAAACCCCTCTTTTTCCTCCGATCTTCAAGTGATGATTTTGGCGTGATCCGTGGATGATTTCTCGAGTCATCTTCGATAGGTTGGTGTTCTTCCTTCCCTCTCTCTTTCTATAGAATTTTTTTTCAGTTTTTATGGTTAATTTTTGAGTTTATGGGCGAATTTCCAAGGGAGAGAGTGTCTCCATATCATCGCAGGCTCTCCATATCAGGAACTACGATGATCTAGGATCATCATAGGGGTTCTACTATTGGGGTTTGATGACGTTGCATTGTGGTAAACCCTGCCCCTGCAACGACTGCAAATCAAAAAATAAAAAGAGAGAATGACCTAGGGAAGCTCCCAATTTTGAATTTTTTATGAACTAATTCATCTTTAATTGTTTTTTGGCAGACTTTCCACAATTCATCATGCTTGAATGGAGGGAAAGAAAGAATGAAGAGGAATATTACATTGTCAGGAATGATCCCAATGCCTTCATGGCACTCTAGGAGTGTGGATTGCTAAATTTCTTCAAAGTGTAGGGCATGAGGACCCAATTAATTCTATTGGAGCACTTAGTCCAAATGTGGGACGTGAACGAACAAGCCTTTCATGTCGGGGTACATACACTCATTCTAGATATTGATGACATATATTTCTTGACTGGATTATCTCATCATGGGTCTTGAGTGTCACTATAGGGAATCAGAGGACAAGGTGAACCAATGGATTATTATGTGGCACATCATTGCGTAGTTGGTACATAGAAGCATAGTGGCAAGGTTACCAGAAAGGATGTTCAGGACTTATCTTTGAGGACCATTCTCTATACTATTACTCATGTGGTAGGGAGTTCATCTCCACACATGTCCTTGCAGAGCCACTTTCAGTATGTTATTGAGTGCATGGAGCCCCGTGTTTTCAACTGGTGTGAGGGAATCCTCAAAAATATGAAGAAACAATTAACAAAGTGTAGGAGTGGTCGGCTGAAGCAATTTGGATATGGATCAATTTTGGTATCCTTTTACCTAGAAAGGTTCCCCATTTTGGGCCTACAACATGTGGATTGGGGAGTACTCACTCCACAAGATCCTTGGATGAAGAGATGGGTATACTTGATGAAACATCATGGTGGTGCCCCAACCGTTACATATGGTCATGTCTTCTTCCAGTGGATGAGAGATCAACTCATCATGATCGAGGATTATACATATGTTGGGACTGATTTCCGCAGTGATCCTGAATTGGCACTACCCGAGGGTTCACAATGAGGATACATAGGTAAAAAGGACTCTTTTTCATTATATGTTGTTTTTGGCATTTTAATTATGAAATTTTTATGGTATGTATCTGAGACTAATAAAAATCTCTTAAAATGCAGATGTGGCACCTTACAGGCCTCCAGGATCATCTCCAATCTAGATATGTGGAGAGATAGGTGCAGTGGAAGGTCGAGGAGTAGCATTTGAGGATCTCGAGGAGATCGAACATAACCTCGAGGGATTGACTATGAACATCCCTAACATCATTCTGGATGAGTTACCTCGATGCTACCAATGTCATACCGTTGGCATTTCAACATCCATTGGTCGACTTATCCATTGTGTAGCATGGGAAGTGGTTTGTTATCATGAGAAACACCCTTGATGCATATGTATATGAATCCATGTGCTTCAACATTTTGGTCTCAGGACACACACATTTTTGTAACTTTAGATGTTATAATAAAAAACTTCTACCGACTTACTTATCTTTATGTGTTCATGTTTGAATTTATAAATGGCACAAATGTATATCTAAAACATAATTGGCTAATGCATCTATTAATGTGTTTAGATATCTAGGAATGTGTTGATATTTAATGTAATCAAAATTTCTTTCCAAGATGCAAATTCTCAAGTATACCCGTAATAGCGTAGGACTTCGGATGGAATAAATGTTTCTTAATTGCAGCACCACAAGATGAGAATCGAGTCGTACAATTATATGACAGACGCCAAGTGAAATGGAGTTAGTCAATAACTCAATGACCGCACTATATTCTGCAATATTATTAGTTACACGACCCAGGAAAATACCTTGTAGACTGATCAACTCGTCCGTAGGGGTATAGATTGCCCATGCAAAAGACACTAGATTTTGATTAATGTGACTAACACCATCAGAAAATCCAATATAAGGTAGCAAGAACACTGACACCTAAAAACCAAGCACAAGGAAAGGTAAGCAGTTTGAGGGAAGAAAAAGAAATGAAAAAAAAGCACACTAGAGTATGATGCAATAAAGTAGAAATAACTCATGCAAAATATTTTAAGCATAGTACTTCTTTAGGTAAAGCCCAATTTTGGGTTCACCCAAAGGAATTACATCGTAATCAACCAGCTCATAATCCCATTTCTCTAATACTCATTTAATGATATAAGAAACACAACACATGTGCTCAAATTTAACTACCCCCAACAAGTCACGATATTGTTCATAAAGGAGAACCAAATCTCCCTTAGAAAAAACACAAGGTTTGACATGTTTTTTGTATTGATCCTTGACATGTTTCTTTTGAGTTTCTATGACTAAAACATCATTACGATGAGTCTCGTCTAATTGCATTAAATAAAATAGATGTTCTTCTTAGACTGTGGTGTTGGGGAGGATTTCGATGGCTAGCGTCAGAGACGGAATTTCACATCCAATAGGCATAATTACCTCAATACTATATACTAATTGGAAAGGCATAAACCCCACAGAATATTTGAATGGCGTCCAATAGGCCTACAATGCTGAAAAAAGCATTGTATTCCAACTTGACTTATGAATCCCTACAATCAGTCAAAGCATAGGGGTTAAAACTTTGTTGATTGCTTTAACTTGGTCATTGGCCTGTGGATAATAAGGGGTTGATTTTTCATGTCATAAACCCAATTTATTAGTAAGTTCAGACATCATAAAATTGCAAAAATGGGTGCCATGGTCGGTGACGATGGCTTGAGGGACACCAAACCTAGTGATGATATGATTGAATATGAATAATGCTACAAATTTCCTAGTGTTATCAAATGTAGGTATCACCTCGACCCACTTAGTGAAATAATCCACAACTACAATAATATATCCATTCCCCTTGACCGAGTGAGGGTTACATGTCCTGAATTCAATGCCCCATTTAGCAAATGGACCAATGGAAAATATAGGATAAAGAGGAGCATGATGCAATCGAATATTAATATTATATGTTTGACAAGCATGGCATTTCTGAATTGCAATAATGCAATCCTTAAACAATGAATGACAGAAGTAACCATCTTGTAGGATATTTTGGGCATTGACATACCCTGACATATGACCGCCACATGCTCCAGAATGGCATTCATTTAATTCTTTCTCAGTTTCATCATAGGTTAGACATCGTCGAAATACAAAATGAATACCATGGGCTTGATACTGAATCCGATAAAGATCTACATGAGATATATCAGGGCGGAAATTTTGCGTTTGGAGATAAATTATGATGTCTAATGGGTGTTCTATATGTACTAAAAAGACACTTAAAAACCCTTAATTAAATTGTCAACCCGGGGTAAGTAAACTTAGAGTTGTAGAAAAATATATGTCAAAGGTAAAAGGTTGGTAGGAGTATAATCTAAATAATGAAAGAAGTTATCTAAGGCTAATCTACTCAAGCAAACCTATCTAATGAGAAAACCCTACTAAGCAACTTGAAACTAGGTAACCTAAGTACTTTTGGGCCAAGGATCGATGGATAGTTCCTAAGAAAGCAAATGAAAACTCTATGTAAATAAAACAATAAGCAAAAGCAAACTACCAAGCATAATAAGCAAATGACAAAAGAAAACTTCTTTAACTTGCTAACCTACATTCAATGAGCAACTACCCCATGAAAGAAAATAAATAAGCAAGTAAGAAAAACCACCTATCTAACCTATTAAAGAAAATATACAAGTAAGCAAAGACACCTAACTAACCTATTAAAGAAAAAGACAAGTAACCAAAGGCAACTAACTACTACAAGCAAAACTTCTCATTGAACAACTATCTAGCCTAAGAGGCAAGTGGACTAAATGCCTAATACAAAACTATTGCTCTTGCATGAAAGGAAATCTAAATGCTCAATGCAATGCATGAAAGGAAATCTATTCTATTGAAAACAAGAAAGGCTACCAACTAAGCTTATGAAAACAAGAAACTATCTCTTCTAATCTATGAAAGCAAGAAACTATCTTTAATCTATGAAACACTCAAATGTAATGATGGTGGTTGCGTGAATGCCTTCGGTGGTGACGGATGATATCTCGATGACACTTGACAACAAAGGACAATTCTAACAGTATAAACTCAACACTAATCTCAATGGAAAAATGAAAGGTATGGATTAAACAATCTAAGGAGAATTTAGCCATGACAAAGATAATGTTAAATACCCTACATATTCATGTATGAACCATCAACAACATAACAAGGTTATTATTCCAATTCTACATTATGTAAGCAAACTAGATTCATTCCTTAACTAAGAAATTCAATTGCACTTTAATTCTAAGAAAGGAAATTACGTGAAATAAAATTATACTATGTCTATTTTAATCATTCAAACTATGATAAGAAAATGAATTGAAAACAGAAATTAAACTATGATATTAAAATTGGCAATTACATTAATTAATAACTAAGTAAATGAAATCTATGTAAAACTAAGATAAGCAACTATAAAAAATAGAAGTAAATCTATCCATCCATCAATCTTTGTCAAAAGAAACCCAAATTAAAACTATGTTTTGTTCTAATTAAAAAACTATTCTAAACTTGACTGTAAAATTATAAAAGAAAGCACAATTTAACATCTAACTGCATGTGGGGTTAGTATAGTGAGAGAGAGACTTTCTAATTGCACACAGGGTTAGTATATAGAGAGAGAGACTTGCAAGCCTTTTCTAATCTATGAGATTAATGCATGTTAACATATATCATCATCTAATCTTGCAAAACAATTAAAACAATTTTGTTACAACAAACTAGTTAGCACAATAAAAATATACATTTACAGAAAATAAAAAGAGAGCAATTTAAATTAGGAAATGAAAAATAAACATGAAGACAGTTACCAGACTATTGGTGGGCCCCCAGCAAGTCGTGGTCACTCTCTAAAAGCACACCACGAACTCAGCAAGCCAAATTCACCATAAAAATCCAAAAACACAGCTCTGGCATAATTCTAGCAATGTAAAAACTCAAAAACAAAGAAAACTGAGTTTGTCTCCAATACAATGGTTGTTCTACTTGCTTAACTATCTAATGACCATCCTAGCAGTATTTATAAGCTTACAACCCAAGTGTTTGACCACAGGAAGGTCGAACCACCTCTAAATTCGGTAAAATAGAATAAATGATGCCATAACTAACAAAACAAAGAAAGCCAATAATCGCCATATTTAGACAACTGAAACTAAGTTTTCTTGAGCTTAGTAGCTGGAGGGGGCGATCATGAAGAAAACCCATGTGCCTGATTTGTCCATCACTGGCTGCCAATGCCATAACTGCCAACTCGCCTTGTGTTTTTGTGCAATACTAGGTGCTGGAACGAGTGTCGGATCGGGTACCGGAACAAGTGTTGGAACGAGTGTTGGATCAAGTGTCGGAACTGGAAACATGGTGCGTTTTTCCCTGTAACAGCAGAAAAACACGAATTAACTCTTGGAAATCATAGAACATGATGAATTAAACTAGATTTAATCATTAAACATGAATTACACGTACCTTATGGTGATCATACCAATTTACCATAAAGTTATTCAAAAAGATCCTTCAAAATGTGCAAAACATATATGTACATGCGGAAAAAATGTATAACAACCGTCAAAAAACTGATCATATCTCAGGCCCAACATTACCCCCACACTTACGATTTTGCAGGTCCCACTGCAAACAAAAAGAAGTTACCCCTTGTGACTAGGCTTACTGAGGAGGATCAGCTTTGGAAACCTCTCCTTCTTGTTGTGTAGTCTTAGCCTTGTGCCTCTTGTGTTGCTTTAATTGTGCTCTAAGGTTGTGGTTAGATTGGGTCATCCCATCGACCAACCGTTTAAAGGAGTTAACTTTTTCCTGAAGGACTGCATTGTCATGATGAAGGTGGGCTACTATTGTCTTCCTCTCTTCCAACTGTTGAAGAAGCTGATGGTTTTCTTTTTGTAGCTTCTCTATGGTTGGAATGGAATTGATGATCTCTGAGGAAGGCTTAGATCCTTTGAGAAATGTGGACAATTTATCAGTTTTAGGATCTAGAGTGGGCATAGGTGAAGTAAGAGTAATAGGAGATTGGAAAGGTGAGGTAGGTTCTAATTTTGTTTTCCTCAGTGGCTCTAATCCCTCCGCAAAGACTTCCCTAATTTTCTTATGAGGGCTCTCAAGGTCAGAGGACACTTGGATGGGATTCGAAGCAGGTGGATGTTTTGCATAAGGTTTGATTCTTGTGTTCTGGGTACTCTTCCGAAAGGGTCCTTTACCAAATCGGTTGGCTCCCCTCTTGTTTGTAGGAATGATGGGAAAGCCTTGATGCATTACTTCTTGAATCTCTTTAGGTGTAGGATCAAGAGAGAGTGAAGGCATTGGGGGGTCAGCAATAGGCTTCTTTTGGTCTTTGCTCTTGGTCTTTTTTTCCGATGAAGAAGTAGGGATATCAACAAGATTTTGGCATTGTTCAGGAAAAGAGAGGGTTTGCGCAAGGGAGTTTGGAGTTCTTGGAGAGTGAGGCTTGGATGGAGAGATAGTTTTTAGGCTAAGTGGATTTTTTCCGGTCTTAACTGTCAAGTGGGGGTTTGCAAATTGGTAGATAAAGGCATCCCAATTTTTCCCTTGCTTCTCTAGTTTGGTAAGAATGAGGAGTTTGATCAAACCATGGTGGAAGAGACTATTGTGGGGGTTAGTCACATTTTTCCTCACTTGAGAGGACATCTTCTCCAAGCTTTTGAGAAAATAAAAGGGAAAGTTCAAGGGTTTGTTGAACAGAAAATGAGCCAGCAATCTAAAGTGACAAGCTTTGAAGGTGGAGTATCTACCTTCACATGTAATTAACCTTGTGATGATGATGAGGGGGTTAACCAATTCTGGCTTTATCCACTCCTTAGCATACCCTTTTTCTCCTGAAATGCTCTTGAATTTGGGCTTAAACACCATGTTGTAATTTGAGCGCGGCAATTGGTGGTTTTTTAACCATCTATCTCCCATTCTTGGGAGCTTTGTTGCAGCAAAAAAGAACTTTTCTGTGACTTCAAATATAATAGACCCTACATGTGTTGTCTTACCATCAAAACCAACTAGAAATTGCATAGAAAGGCCATCATCATGGCCCTGTAAGCTAGAGAGAAATGGCCCCCAGCCAGCATGCAAAAACACTTCTCTACACTGTGTGAATTATGGAATGGAAAACAAGTCTCCATAGGAGGAGCGTTCGTATCTCTTGGGAATTGTGATAGAGGTTAAATTCACCAAGCAAGGGCAAAATCAACCAAGAAATGACACAGATTTAGCATAGGCTGAATGCGTTTTTGGACAAAGGATGGGATGGCAGAGGTTGGGCGTGATTTCTTAACGTAGAGGAGAGAAATTGGCAAGGGAAAATGAGATAATAATGTGCCCAGCCCAATTTTGGATGCTCTTATGGTGGAGTATGTTTCCCACATGTGCACACAAGCTTACATGTGTGAAGAATTTGAATTCAAAGGCTCGATTTGGAGCAATGTACTGGTGCGTAATTTAGATCAATGTCCAAGTCTTTTGACTTGGACATTTGATCATAACCATATGAAGCATCTTTTAATCAATGCCTGCAACCAATTTAATTGAATGTAATTGATTTCTGGTTACTTGGAATCTAGGACAGTTACTAGTGTGTATGACACTTCGTTCAACACTTCAAACGACATCTCATACGGAACCTCATCTGGTACCTCATATGGTACTTCATCCGGTATCCCTGTGTTAAATGTATTTTCACCTCTTATAATGGATAGCTTGCAAATTTGAAGTGTTTTTGACAACCACAGTGGTTAATGAGCAGAGGAAGAATGCTCCAAGCTCACCCAATCTTCTTGCATATGACATATAATGTCAAAACCTATAGTGAAGGGGTTATAGCAAGAATAAAACATGTGTTTTCAAACCTACAGTATGCAGCTTGTAATGGAAGATAACCAATAAAGAGTGGTTTATTAAATAACCAATAAAGAGTGGTCTGTTAAGCATGAGTTCCGTAATTTATAGCACACAGGATTTAAGCAAAAAAAATAACATGACTATCAATGTAATAACCTGTATCATGGTAATAATACAAAAATTCTTGCAAAGACTCATTTCTCTAGGCAATGATCATTTTTCAGCTCATGAACCCCTCCCCCACACTTAAGTATCATGACACCTCACAATCAAAAGTATAGGAAACTAGTTAGTATCCCCCAATAGCCGAAAATTTACAGTATGTCAAGTGTAAAGATGAAATTTCACAGATTGGTCTAACGAGACAGTTAGGAGATGGCCCCACCTATAGGATAAGAGATAAGAAGCGGTAGGCAAGAGAGTTTCAGGATAGTATTAAAGTTATTTCCCAATGGAAAGTGTATGGATTTCATTAAACTTAGCTTAACCACGCATACTTCATGTCATCTTTGTCTGCAAGTAATGTTGTACATCAGGACAAGTTTAGATTTATTATTTATTTTGGTCAGATTATCATCCTCACTAGGTAGAATGCCCCGCTGCTAGCAAGCTTGTTCAGTATTTCTGTGGGTTTACCTAGTCATACCATAGGCCGGTACCCACTACCAGTAGACCTGTTCAGTATCCCAGTGGGTTAACCTCTTAAACCCTCAGAGATTGTCCCTCCATTCTTTAAGATTTTAGTATAGGGTTGCTTATGCAAGAAGATGGGGGAACAACTCTGAAACAACTTTTTCTTTCTTTTTTCTTTTTAATTGGGATGGTATTTATGTTAGAGGATGAATTTCTGTTATATTATTAGTGATGTCCCAATGTAATGTGTAATTAAGTGGATGTGGCCTATCTAAAGATATGATATAATCAAGCTATTTAGTGTGTAGTGGATGGTACCATTGAGAAAGAACAGAAAGGTATCTCTAGGCTCAACTTACTTTCTTCTTTTGTAATTATTATGATGTTTCCATGAATAACTACTAATTAGACTTCCTCATTACTCTTTGATAAAGACACTTGAATCACTTACTCAGGTTTCTTGGAAAAACTGTACGAGAGACCTCTAGGCTTGATAGTTACGGTATCACTTCCTTATACAGTGGTGAAGAGTTTCAAGAGAAACTGCTTTAGAATGCCTTAAAAAATGAGAATGGTTGCAAAAATATAGCTAACTACAGTAAGTCAATATTCATTTGATGCTTTAATAGACACAAAATTGTAAATGTGTCAACCTGCACAGAATAGATCTAGCTAAACAATGATACACACATTTGTAGAGAGAATTGGAAAAAGAAGAAGAAGGAGAGAAAGAATGGAAAGAATTCTCATTAACCATTATGAATAATGAATAATTTACGCATGACATACTCTGTATAACTCAATGAGTTAGACTTGAGGTGAACTAAGTCACCATAGTTGTGGTCTAGAGTGATCTGGACACAGACCAGTAGTTATGGGAGTGAACTTCCACCTATTCTAGTCTCTCAGGTAGTTACGAGAGTGAACTGCCACCTAGTTGAGTTAACTAGTCAACTGGTCTTCAGTTAACTGACTGAACAGAAAGTAGTGAGGAGTTAACTCAAGGAATCAAATCTAATGCGCCACTTTGGTGATGATACCAAGGCAAGGTCAAATTAGCATGGTGATGATCCCAATGTTGCACAGTGATGATCCCAATGCAACATCTAAACTCAACTCAACTAGTCAAACTGAAGTGTGAACTAAAAGAGAATATTCTCCAGGTGGAATATTCTCTCCTAAAATATAGGAGACTGGATAATGACTAATTATGACTAATAAAAACCTTAGGAAAAAGAAATCCTAGGTGTGTGTGAAGTAACTCCAACACCCCCCCTGAACATCACTATGGTGAAAATAAAGATTGCATCTCGGCAATGAGGCCATGTTAGGTACCCAAGTACAAAAGATACATTGAAAATAAAGTGAGGAAAGAGGGAAAACCTCATGGGAAACCCCCCCCTCAAGGTACAATGTATGTAAAAAGAAGAACTACAGTTGCTAGGGAACTGTGTCCTTCACTCCAAGACGACCTCACAAAGAATGGAATTTCTGCTCAATGAAGATCTTGGTGAAAATGTCGGCCATCTGTTATGCTGAAGGATAGAACTGTAAGTCAATGATCCCCTCATGTACTAAGTCCCGGATGTAGTGCATGTGGATCTCGATGTGCTTCGTCCACTGCCTCTGAACTAGATCTCTGCAGAACTTCAGAGTGCTCTTGTTATCACACCAGATGATGATCGACCGATGAAACTAAATGCCCAACTCAGTGAGGAAATTTTGTAGCCACGTAGCCTGAATGGTTATGTTAACTACCCCTCTATACTCTACCTCGGCTGAAGATAGAGCAATGGAAACTTGCTTCTTGCTCGACCAACAGATAGGCCTGGAACCAATACTGAGTGAGTAACCAGATGTGGACTTGCGATCAATGTTATCGCCAGCCCAATCAGAATTAGTAAACCCAATGAGATCTAATGTAGAGTTTGATGCATAATGAATCCCAAAGGTGATGGTTCCATGTACGTATCAAAGGATACGCTTTGCATCTTTCCAATGTAGCTCATGCGACTCCTGCATGAACCTGGAAACTGCACCAACTGCATATGAGAGGTCTAGTCTGGAGTGTGTGAGATACAACAATCTCCCCACTAGATTTCTGTACAGTGTGATGTCAACCAGTGGAGTCTCCTCGCCATCCTCAAGTTTGACTCCTAATAGGAAAGGAGTCAGAGCAGACTTGTAGTCTGTCATGTGAAATCTCTCAAGGAGATCTCGTGCATACTTGGCTTGAGATAGTTTGATGCCTAATGCATCCTGACTGATCTCAAGTCCAAGCAAGAAGTGTAGTGGACCCATGTCCGTCATCAAAAACCTGTCATGAAGAATCCTCTTGACTGCAGCTATTGTTGAAGTCAAGCAACCAGTGATCAGCAAATCATCGACATACAGAACTAAAAGTAGAAGTGAATCATCCGTCCTGAGCATGTATACATTCAGGTCTAATTTACAATGTACAAATTTCTGTGACAACGGGTAGGAGTCCATCTTGGCATACCATGCCCTCGGAGCCTACTTGAGGCCATAAAGTGACTTCTTCAGTCGACAGACCAAAGATGACTCCTGCATAAATCCTTGGGGCTACTCCATGTATATCTCCTCAGAGAGATCACTGTGAAGAAATGAATTCTTCATGTCCATCTGATGTACTTCCAATCCCTTGGATGTTGCAATGGCAAGGGCCAATTGAATGGAATCCATCTTCACTACTGGAGTGAAGGTCTCATCATAGTCAATACCATGAACCTACTGAAATCCTTTAGCGACAAGCCTGGATTTGTATCTGTTGATCTGTCCATCTATTGTTCTCTTGGTTCTGTAGACCCATCTACATCTGACAAGTTTCCTCCCAGAAGGAAGGGGAACCAAATCCCAAGTCTAGTTCTTGAGGAGGGAGTTGTACTCCTCCTGCATGGTGGATTCCCAAAAGGGATTTCCAGCAACCTTGCCATAAGACTGTGGACCTCAAGACTGAACCAAGAAAATATGCCTAGAAGGCAATGGTTTAGTGGCAGTGAGTGCAATAGGAGGCTCCTCAAAATTAGATCGAGTCCTCCTAGTATCGGTTGGATCGCCAACGAGATCCCCTGCATCCTAAAGAGTAGTCTGTGCCCACTTGGGCCTTTGATTTGGATCTGCAACTGCATCTAGATGCTCTGACTCTACATATGATTGTACTGACTCTAAATATGAATCACCTAATTCCTCTTAATCATAGCTCTCATCTAAAGAAGAGTCAGCATGTGCATGTTCATCATCTCAGACAGGTGGAAGAGTGAAGGTGTCTACATGCGACTGTTGAGGTACATGTGAGACACTTTCCTCGAATTAGACACTATGCTCAATGATGAGTCGGTCTGAGGAAAGATCAATAAGTCGATATCCCTTCACATCGTCGGGGTATCCAACAAAACTGCACTCAGTTCTTTGTGGATCAAGTGCCTTCCTCTTTTCAGAGGGAATCTGGGCCCATGCACGTGAACCAAAAATGTGAAAGTGGGCCACTTCTGGTTTGAGGCCGCTCCAAGCCTCGTAGGGGGTCTTATCCTTGACAGATCTATGAGGAGAATTTGTTTGGATGTATGTTGCACAGTTAAGTGCTTCGGCCCATAGTCTCTATGGTAGTGACTTTGCATGCAACATGAAAGATGCCATCTCCTTTAGAGATCTATTTTTCTGCTTAGCAACTCTGTTTTGTTGCGGAGTGTATGGAACTGTATGTTGCAACTTAATCCCTGCCTCATGGAAAATATTATGAATCTCATGATTCACATACTCTCCCCCGTTATCAGTTCGGAGGACTTTGATCTTCTTTTCGAACTGTGTCTCAAACAAAGCTTTGAAATCTTTGAGGTGTTGAAAGACCTTGGATTTTTGCCTGAGAAAGTAGATCCAAGTAAAACATGAGAAATCATCAACAAAAATGAGAACAAGCCTCACTTTGTTGATCTATGGATGCGGAAAAGGACCCATGAGGTCACTATGGATCAAATCTAAAGGTGCAGAAGCTCACTGAGACTTTCCTTTGATGAATTTCTCTTGAGGGTGTTTTCCAAGAACACATCCCTCACATACTCCCTTGGAGAAATGGATGTCTGGTAGACCATCAACTAATATATTCTTGCTAAGTTGTTGCATGTATCTGAAATTCAAATGTCCAAACCATTCATGCCATATCCTACTAATTTCATCAGCGTGAGTAAGCAGTAAAGCAGAATCAGGTTCAATGAATTCAGAAAATGTATACAGTCTAGAATGATGATTTACCTCACTGGTAGCAACCTTGGAGTTGGTTTTCATGTCATAGATGTCCATGGCATTTGGTGTGAATATGAATTTCTTTCTGGTGCCAGAACTCGTCATTTGATACAAAGAGAGAAGGTTGACAAAAAGCTTGGGAACATGCAACACATTCTCAAAGCTTCCGTTGGTGAGTTCAATCCTTCCTTTGTTGGTGACTTCGATAGAAGAGTTGTCCCCCATCAGAATAGGAGGACCATTGCATGCATCCAAATAAGAATAGACTTCTTCTGAGGCAGCCATGTGATGTGATGCTCCTGAATGTACTATCCAAGCATCAGGAGAGGAGTTGATTGCAATCAAGGCATGGCTAGAATTGCCTTTCTTGGAATTCAGATCTTCTAGCTTCTTATTCTTTGCACCCTCGAGGATGCGATATCCAAGGTTGTTTTGCTGAAGTATCTGAGACATCAGATCTATTTTTTTTTTGCATGCATGTCGATTCCGAATGGAATCCTTTGTGACAGCATGTGCATTTCTCTACTTTTCTTCCCTTTTCTCCTTTGGATCCAGAAGCATCGATGAAGGGTTTTGTGTACCCTTCCTTCTTCGTATGTGCATGATATTTCCACTTATATTTATCTTTAGATTTTTTATATTTGTGGCTTCCATCATGCACAGTGAGTGCATGCACCCTTGGGCCTTTGATTGCACCCATGTTGATGAGCTTGGTTTTCTCTTGTGTCAAGGATTCGATAAAGTCCTCAAGAGAAGGCATCTTCCAGGTGGAGCTAGAGGTGAATCTGATAGTATGGAATGTGGATACGAATACAAAGAATTCATTTCCAAGCTTGGAGAGAATGGTGAGAACCATTTTTTTCTCCTCCTTCGATTTATCAACCCCGCAAGCTTTGAGTTGCGACAGTAAATCCTTGAATTTTGTAAAGAAATCTTGGATATTCTCGAAGATTTTTGGATCCAATGTGAGAAGCTCCACCTCCAGCATGTGTCCCCTCATATCATCCTATTTTCCAAAGATCCCTTCCAAGATGGTCCAGGCTTCATTGGGAGTCTTACAGGAAGATATATGAAAAAGGAGATTGGGAGAAATAAGAATGCAAATTGTTCCAAGTGCCTCATCCATGCGATTTAAGTACTTGGATTCTTCTATGGATGATGTCGGTTCTGTATATGTATTCATGATTAACCTATACAACCCTCTGGATCAGAGATGTATGGCTATTTTCTCCTTCCATGCAAAATAGTTGTAAGGTGTAAGAATGAATTCTTTTTGGAATTCCATCTTTTCGTTGTCTTCGATCTTTTGCACCTGCAAAAATTTTGGTGTAGCTTTGCTTAGCAGTCCGTCAGCTCTAATACCATGTAAATGTGTTGACATACACAGAGTAGATCTAGCTAAACAATGATACACACATTTGCAGAGCGAATTGGAAAAAGAAGAAGAAGGAGAGAAAGAATGGAAAGAATTCTCATTAACCGTTATGAATAATGAATAATTTACACATGATATACTTTGTATAACTCAATGAGTTCGACTTGAGGTGAACCAAGTCACCATAGTGGTGGTCTAGAGTGATCTGGACACACACCAACAGTTACGAGAGTGAACTGCCACCTATTCTAGTCTCTTAGGCAGTTATGGGAGTGAACTGCCACCTAGTTGAGTTAACTAATCAACTAGTCTTCAGTTAACTGACTGAACAGAAAGTAGTGGGAAGTTAACTCAAGGAATCAAGGCTAATGTGCCACTTTGGTGATGATACCAAGGAAAGGTTGAATTATCATGGTGATGATCCCAATGCAACATCTAAACTCAACTCAACTAGTCAAACTGAAGTGTGAACTGAAAGAGAATATTCTCCAGGTGGAATATTCTCTCCTAAAATATAGGAGACTGCATAATGACTAATTATGACTAATAAACAAATAAAAACCTTAGGAAAAATAAATCCTAGGTGTGTGTGAAGTAACTCCAACAAAAATTCAAGTATAACAATGTTTTGAAGAAAGATCTTTGAAAATGTGTACTCCCGGTGAAATAATCACTTATAGAAATATCTAGAATTTCCTTATTAACAAAATGAAAAAACTATTTACATATATATAGTAGGAAACTCGGAAAAATTTTCAAGAAAAAGGGGGGACTTCCCCATCTACTAAGGCCAATTCCTTGTCAACTGTCATGACCTGTAGAAAATATTCTCTGGAAATGGGCTTATGATAAAAATTTAAGTTGGTGTCCATTTACCACAAAGGAGACTTGTCCATCATCAATTGTTTTAATTTTTACAACTCCATTTTCATATACAGTGTCTACCTCATAAGGTCCCAAACAATGGGTGGTAATTTTTCCTTCAAAACTTTTGAATCGGGAATCAAACAGCATGGCCCAATCACCAGGCTGGAAGTGCTTCTTCTTAATAAACTTGTCATGTCACTTGATCCTCTGGTTCTAGACTAATACCATCTATTGGATGGCATCTTACCTGATCTCATCCAACTCATTCAACTGTAGGGATAGTTGCTTTTGATCTTCATCTAGGTTCAATCCTAACTCTGCGCTAATACGGAAGGTCCTTACTTGGAATTCTGTAGGTTAAAGTACTTGTTTCCCGTACACTAGCTCATAAGGGGTATGCCCAGTGGTATTCCTCCAAGTAGTCCAATATGCCCACAAAGCCTATGGGAGCCTATCAGCCCAATCTCGGTGATGTAACTGAACAGTCTTGGTCAAGATGGCTTCTAGAAATTTGTTTGTGGATCCTACCTGACCATTGGCTTGAGGGTGGTATGGAGAATATTTACGGTGTTTAATCCCATATTTCTTTATTAGCTCGTTCATCATCTTGGAAGTAAATTGAGTGCCTTGGTCGATAACAATTTCACGAGGGACACCAAAGCAGGTAAAGATGTCTTCATAGATAAATTTGACAACAAACTTCTCTATGGACCTTAATAGGGTTTTTGCCTCTACCCATTTGGTGACATAGTCCATACAAACCAAAATATAGTTCTTCCTATGGGAAATGGGTGAAATTGGTCCTACAAAGTCGAGGGCCTATTTTTTGAAGGGTTTTATCATAACTTGGGCCTGCAAAGGCATTTTTTCAGATGACGTAGGTCTTCCTATTCTTTGGAAACTATCACAACTTCTCACATACTTGGCAGCATCTTTGAAAATGCTAGACCAATAGTAACCTAAATGTAATACCTTATATGTTGTGCATTTGTCAGAGAAATGGCCACCACATGGTCCATCATGACAACTTCATAGTATATTAGGTACCTCATCCTCTCAAACACATCTACGAATAATCAAATCAGGACCTGTGTGAAAAATATCATGACCAACCCAAGAGTAATTAGTACTCTCTGTAATGAGGTAAAAAATGAAAAGGTAACTTCCTAGTGGCCAAATAGTTTTCCATATCTGCAAACCATGGGATATTGACAGAGAGGAAAAAGAGGTGCTCATTTGGGAAACTATCATCTACAGGGATATCATCATCCTCATTTTTTATTCAGGAAAGAAAGTCACCTACTACATTATCCTTTCCAGGTCGGTCAAGCACAGTAATATTAAATTCTTGCAATAACAAGAGCCACCTAGTCACTCAGCCATTAGTTATAGGTTTATTCATGAGGAATCTAATGGCGGAATGGTTGGTGTGTACAAATACTTCATAACCTGTAATGTAATGATGAAATTTGTTACTATCATGAACAACTGCCAAGAATTCCTTCTCGGTGATTGTGTATTTCAACTCGGCAGGGGACAAGTTCTTTCTTATAAAATAAATAGCATAGGATTGTTGGTTCTCTTTCTGCCCTAATGCCCCTCCGATTGCAGTGTCGGATGCATCAATGGATATATGAAATGGGAGAGTCCAATTGGGCCCTCTAAGAACTGGTGCCATAGACAGCTTGGCTTTCAGGGTTTTAAAGGCAGTTTGGCACTTCTCAATCCAAACAAAATCAACATCTCTTATCAATAATCCAAACATAGATGCAGCAATCTTTGTAAAATTTTCAATAAACTATCGGTAATATTCAGCATGTCCAAGAAAGCTTCTCACCTCTTTCTGAGTCTTGGGAGGTGGCATT
Source organism: Picea engelmannii (assembly GCA_009831015.1). NCBI lineage: Eukaryota > Viridiplantae > Streptophyta > Pinopsida > Pinales > Pinaceae > Picea > Picea engelmannii. The sequence continues at coordinate 1,215,217 of ML779658.1, forward strand.
CTAATAATGACCTTAATATTTGCAGGATCAACTTTTATTCCTTCAGATGAAACATGATTTCCTAGAACCACTCCTTAAGTTAACAACATTTTGCATTTTTCATGACTTAGAGATAGCTTCATTTCCTGGCATCTGATGAGGACTTTTTCTAAGTTGTCTAAGGCTTCCTGGTAAGTGTTTCCATAGACTATGAAGTCATCCATGTATACCTCCATGCAATCATGAATAAGATCGAAAAATATCCCTAATACTGCTCGTTGAAATGTGGCAGGAGCATTACACAATCCAAATTGTAAGACCCTATAGGCATAAGTGCTCCAAGGACAGGTAAAGGTAGTCTTGTCTTGGTCCTTGGGTGCTATAAGAATCTGATTGTACCCATTGTACCCATCTAGAAAGGAGAAATAATTCTTTCCGGACAAGGTATCTAGAACTTGGTCAATGAAAGGAAGAGGAAAGTAGTCTTTCAGAGTGGCATTATTGAGTTCCCGGAAATCAACACAGATTCTCCATTTCCTGGTCACTTTCTTTGGAACCACTACAAGCGGGGATACCCACTTACTATCGAAGATGGGATAGATAAATCCTACATTTAGCAACTTCTGGATTTCCTCCTTGACTATGTATTTGAGTGTTGGGTTCATCCTTCTCTGGGGTTGCCTAACAGGTGTTACCTCCCCTTGGGTGTATATATGATGGATGCATGTGTCAGGGTGTATACCCTTCATGTCAGTGTATTCCCAGGCAAATGCTCTCGATTTTTCTTTAAGGATATCTACTAACTGTTTCTGTTGGTTTGTATCTAGTCCGGAGTTTATATGTAAAAATTTCCCTGGACTAATCTCATAGGGCATAGTATAAGACATGGCAGACTCATCTATTTTGAAAATAAAAGATGTCACAGACAAATGGATGGATCCAATTGTTCTTGAAATTCTTCCCCAAACATGTACTCAAATTGGGGAAAAGACTGTGGAAAGTCCACACATGTAATAGCAGAAATAAATTGGTTTAGCACATTTTATGTTGTGTGCTCTTGAAGTGCCCTTGCATGGTCACTTGGCAATACGGGTTCTTCCCAGACTTCGTTCTCATATGGACATTCAAGCCACCATAGATTCTTCATAATAGGCTGAGCTAGAGAGTAAATGGTGAGCTTTTGGATAGAGAGACCATTTTAGATGGTCACTTCTCCTTCTCTACAGCCAATAATTGCATTGGTTGTGGCTAGCCAAGGTCTTCCCAAAATAATGGGATGACCTCTGGCAGGATCCTTTGAATGAATGACAAGAAAATATATGGGGTACTCCCGTGAGGCTAAAGTAACCATGACATCATCTAAAATCCCTTCAGGTATAACCCTAGTTTTATCTGCTAATTCCAAAATGGTTGGGGTAGGCCGAAGAAGAGGATGTAACTATAATTATTCCAAGGTAGTAGTGATCATAACATTGGTGGCTGCCACTAGGTCTATGAGAGTGTTTCCGGTGGAGACCTCATTAATGGTTATGGTCACTACGAGGTTTCTTGGATTCCCATACTTTACTAGATTTGATTTCTTTGATATGTACTCAGAGAGTCCTCCTACCAAATGTACTGTAGGAGGGTCCTTCTGCTTCTTACCTGGCTTATTAATACACAATTCTTTGACTACCTTACTATAGATTGGAATGTATTTAATGGCTTGAAGTAGGGGAATTTTGACACAAATATTTTTCAATTCATTTAAAATGTCAAATTCTGGTAGGGTGGTAGGTTTCTCGATTACCAATCGATCTGGATAAGGAGGGACCTTCGTAATTTGTGAAGGTTCATTTTGGGGAAGCTTGAGTTCTTGATTTTTCTGGATAATAGCATCTTCCCACCTAGTGTCATCTGTGGGTTGTTTGGTGATTTCTTCTTCTTCTTCTTCCTAGATGACTACTGAAGGTCTCTGCCTATCTAGAACTTTTCCCGATCTTAGTTGAATTTCCTGTAATGGAACAAGTGTAATAATATATGTCGGGAAGGCCTGCATCTCAACATTGTTAAGAGGTTGAGGAGGCTTATTATTAGTATTTGGCACTGGCTGTGCTGATAATAGTGTCAGTTTCGGGGAGCTTGCATTTTGAAATTGTAGTGGTTGTTGTTGTGGGATAGGAGGTAAAGGTGGTGGAAAAAAACTTGGCAAAAGTTGTGGAGTGTTCAATGAGAACTGAGGATAAGGATGGTTGTACATAGGGATAGGTGGATCTTGAGGGTTTCCTTGGTTGTGTCCTCCCCTCCATCCTTGAATCCAAGGATGTTCGTACTAAGTAGACCAATTTTTCCAACCTGGTGAGTTCTTGTTGTTGTTTAAATAGGGTGGAACTTGAGATTGTAGATCCGGGTATGTGGGTTGATTCCTAGGCTGCCATGGCCTCCTAGGTGCATAAGAAGACTCCCCGGGATCTCCATTCCTATAGATGGCTAATAAACTAGGAAATGATGGACATTTTTTAGTCACATGGTATTCTATATAGAAGTCACAAACTAAAATGTTATCTAATGGGCACTCCCTTGAGGAATGCTTCCTCCTGCATCTTGGGCAATATATGCTCATTGCTACATTTTCCTCCTCCAATTTCTTTTTGAGTTTAAGGGTATCCAACTAGGAACCTATTGTGCTTAGGATATCTATCTTAAATTTTTCTAAAAGGCTCCCTATCTTTGCTCTTGTCATGCCACCTGAACTAACTATTTTTAAGCTTCTATTGTAAGGGTCCCGAACATTCTTTCCTGTTTTGGCTCTACTCCTTGACTAATTTTTACACATTTCACATATTTCAGCAAATGGTTTATGAGAGATGTCACTTGATGCCATCAGGTTAAGCATCTCTAAATATTCTTCTGAAATTCCCTTAAGGAAAAGATCCCTAACTGCATCCTCTGGGAGGTCATGGTATTTTGACATCTGGGAGATATAACCAAATCTTTCCATATAGTATTCAAGGGTCTCATATTCTAATTGTTGGATTTTAAAAATGTCAATAAGAGACTCTTTGATCTTGCAGTATTCTTGGTACTTCTTGATAAATATTTCTTTCATGGCTTCCCAAGACCTAATATTGGATTCTCCCAACCCCATGAACCATATTAGTGCAAAGTCTTTGAGGGTGGCAAGAAAGAGTTTTAATTTCTAAGCATCTTGTATGTAGTTGTAGCTCCTACACAAGATGTCAAATTCAAATAGGAAGGCGTCTGGATCTTCACCGTTTTTACCATAAAAGGTAGGCAATGTTGAGAGAGGAATATTCTTCATGTTGACATTCGGAGTGGTGTCTAAAATCGGAAACCCGAAGGTAGTTTCGGTTTGGTTTCCAGTTTCTTCTTCCTGCCCATGTCTTACATTGTTATGGGCCTCCTGATCACCCATATTGGCTTGGTTTTCAAAAAGAGTACCTAAGAGGTTTTATCTTTGAAGAGAACAAGGTTTCCCTTTGATGAAAAGGTCTTCCTACTGATTGGATGTCTGGGACTCTACTCAAGCCAGTTGAGATTATTGGTGCCAAATTTTTTGTGTCAATTTGAGAGATGATTACATTGGCTGAACTACCAAACAAAAGATTCACCTATTTAGGGTCTATGATGTCCTTAAAATTAGGGTCCCCTGGTGGTGGTGTAAAAGCAAAGGTTGTATTGTTTGGTTTTGTGGAAGACTCGAGTGGTCTTGCCTCCTGTCCTAATATGATTGATGCTTTGATTTCTTTTTCTATAGTGCTCCCTGTGTTAGTCCCTTCGGAGACTATTTTATCTCTTTGAGTCGAGCTAGCTTCTGTTTTTCGATATCGGTCTGCAGATTTTATAAGCGGAACGTTCCTTCCCCAAAAGATATCGGAAGGAACCTTGGTTGAAAGGTCTGATTTTGATTTAATGTATCTACCTTGTGGGTCTCTAGGCCTATTCATGAAAGAAAGCAAAAACAAAAAGAAAAAGCTACAATTTGATTCCTAGGTCTATTCATGAAAAAGAAAAAGAAAAAGAAAAACTACCATTGGGTTTGGGGGGACCTGCTATAGCAGATGCATAGGTTCTTACCTCTTGTCTTAAAGTTCCCCCACCACCAAACTAATGTTAAGGTCTAGAAATGATCTAATTCCTAACTTCTTCTTACCTTGAGACAACTCCTCGGCAACGGCGCCAAAAATGATGGGTGTTCTATATGTACTAAAAAGAAACTTAAAAACCCTTAATTAAATTGTCAACCTAGGGTAAGTAAACTTAGAGTTGTAGCAAAATATATGCCAAAGGTAAAAGGTTGATAGGAGTATAATCTAACTAATGAAATCAGTTATCTAAGGCTAATCTACTCAAGCAAACCTATCTAATGAGCAAACCCTACTAAGCAACTTGAAACTAGGTAACCTAAGTACTTTTGGGCCAAGGATCTATGGATAGTTCCTAAGAAAGAAAATTAAAACTCTATGTAAAGAAAACAATAAGCAAAAGCAAACTACCAAGCATAATAAGCAAATGACAAAAGAAAACTTCTTTAACTTGCCAACCTACATTCAATGAGCAACTACCCTATGAAAGCAAGTAAGCAAAACCACCTATCTAACCTATTAAAGAAAATAGACAAGTAAGAAAAGACACCTAACTAACCTACTAAAGAAAAATAAAAGTAAGCAAAGGCAACTAACTACTGCAAGCAAAACTTCTCATTGAAAAACTATCTAGCCTAAGAGGCAAGTGGACTAAATGCCTAATGTAAAACTATTTCTCTTGCATGAAAGGAAATCTAAATGTTCAATGCAATGCATGAAAGGAAATCTATTCTATTGAAAGCAAGAAAGGCTACCAACTAAACTTATGAAAACAAGAAACTATCTCTTCTAATCTACGAAAGCAAGAAACTATCTTTAATCTATGAAACACTCAAATGTAATGCTGGTGGTTATGTGAATGCCTTCGGTGGTGACGGATGATATCTCGATGACACTTGACAACAGAGGACAATTCCAACGGTATAAACTCAACACTAATCTCAATGGCAAAATGAAAGGTATGGATTAAACAATCTAAGGAGAATTTATCCATGACAAAGATAATGTTAAATACTCTGCATATTCATGTATGAACCATCAACAACATAACAAGGTTATTATTCCAATTCTACACTATGTAAGCAAACTAAATTCAATCCTTAACTAAGAAATTCAATTGCACTTTAATTCTAAGAAAGGAAATTACATGAAATAAAACTATACTATGTCTATTTTAATCATTCAAACTATGATAAGAAAATGATTTGAAAATATAAATTAAACTATGATATTAAATTTGACAATTACATTAACTAATAACTAAGTAAATGAAATCTATGTAAATCTAAGATAAGAAACTATAAAAACCGGAACTAAATCTATCCATCCATCAATCTTTGTCAAAAGAAACCCAAATTAAAACTATGTTTTGTTCTAATTAAAAAATTGTTCTAAACTTGACTATAAAATTATAAAAGAAAGCACAATTTAGCATCTAACTGCATGCGAGGTTAGTATAGTGAGAAAGCGACTTTCTAATTGCACATAGGGTTAGTATAGAGAGATAGAGAGACTTGCAAGCCTTTTCTAATCTACAATATTAATGCATGTTAACATATATCATCATCTAATCCTGCAAAACAATTAAAGCAATTAAGCTACAGCAAACTAGTTAGCACAATAAAAATATACATGTACACAAAATAAAAAGAGAGCAATTTAATTTAGGAAATTAAAAATAAACATGAAGACAGTTACCAGACTACTGGTGGGCCACCAAGCAAGTCGTGGTCACTCTCTAAAAGCACACCATGAACTCAGCAGGCCAAATTCACCATAAATTCAAAAACGCAATTCTGGCATAATTCTGGCAATGTAAAAACTCAAAAACAGAGAAAAATGAGTCTGCCTCCAATACAATGGTTCTTCTACTTGCTTAACTATCTAATGACCATCATGGAAGTATTTATAAGCTTACAACCCAAGTGGCCAACCATAGGAGGGTCGAACCGCCTCTAAATTCGGCAAAATACAATAAATGATGCCATAACTAACAAAACCTAGCAAACCAATAATCACCATGTTTAGACAACTGAAACTGAGTTGTCTTGAGCTTAGTAGCTAGAGGGGGTGATCATGAAGAAGACCCATGTGCCTGATTTTTCCATCACTAGCTGCCAATTCCATAACCACCAACTCGCCTTGCGTTTTTGTGCAATATTGGGTGCTGGAACGAGTGTCGGATCGGGTACCGGAACAAGTGCTAGAATGAGTGTCAGAACTGGAAACATGGTGCGTTTTTCCTTGTAACAGCAGAAAAACATGAATTAACTCTTGGAAATCATGGAACATGATGAATTAAACTAGATTTAATCATCAAACATGAATTACACATACCTTATGGCGATCAAACTAGATTTAATCATTAAACATGAATTACACGTACCTTATGGCGATCATACAGATTTACCATAAAATTCTTCAAAAAGATCCTTCAAAACATGCAAAACATATATGTACATGCAGCAAAAATGTATAACAACCGTCATAAAAATGATCATATCCCGAGCCCAACAATGTCTCCATACCATATATCGTCAAAACTGATCAGAAAGAGAGATTCATCAGGAAAAGAACATCCTGCCACATTTTCTGTATCAAGGGAGGGAAGGTCACAAATCAACTCAACAAAGACCAGAGATTTCTTTGACTTGGATTTCTCAAATTCCAAATCAAACTTTTGGAGGATCATTATCCATTTGGAGTATTCCCCCCAACAATTTTCGTGTAAGAATATGTTGCATAGGGTTGCAATAAAAAATAATCATGGTTTTGTGTAATAAGATATAGTGACGAAAACATTGGACAGCTTGAACAGCCGCCAAAGACAATTTCTCCACATGCATGTATTTGATTTAGGAGGTCGTAAGACTCTGAATTAAATAGTAAATGAAATGTTCATCATGCGACTCATCCTCTTGGACCAGAACCATGGCGATGGTATGATCCGAAGCAGCCAAATATAAGAAATAATATTGACCATAATCGGGGGGGAATAATAGTGGTGTGTAGGTTAATGCAAGTTTCAAAGAATTGAAGCCTTTGTTGGCAGTGTCGTCCCACAAAAAATGTTGACCCTTTTTAAGAAGTCAAGTGAAACCTCTTGTTAGTTTAGCATAACTAGGAATGAATCATTGTAGAAATTTTTCCTTCCCTTGCAAACTTTGGAGTTGGCATAAGGTAGAAGGAGGGGCAGGTTGATAATGGCCTCAACCTTCAAAGGATCCACCCAGATCCCGTGAGTGGAAATATAAAGACTAGAAGTCGTCCAAACTCTACACAAAAAACACATTTATGTGGATTCAATTGTATTTGGTAATGTTTACATCGGAGGAAAATAGCTCTTAAGTGTGTTGGGTGATCTTGACGATGCATTAAATGTGTCAGTAAATCATTAAGGTAAGGTTGTACAATATGCTTAATATCGTGAAAAGCATAAGACATAGTGTGTTGAAAATTCTCACCAGCATTCTTGAGACCGAAAGGGATTTTACGGTACACGAAGGTCCCCCAAGGGAAAATAAAGGCAGTTTTATGTTGATCCATGAGTAAAATATTGATTTGATTATAGCCAGAAAATCCATCCATCAGAGATAAAATTTCACTCTCGGCACAATCATCAACAATATGGTCGACGAAAGGGGTTGGATAATTATCTTTAGGATAGTCCTTGTTAGTATCCCTATAATAAACAAAAACACATATCATTCCTTGTTTCTTCGTGACCAGAACAAGATTGGACACCCAATCATTCAATGCTATAAGGTAGACAAAACCAACTTTAAGACGTTTCTCAACTTCAAGTTTGATCACAACGAATTTTCATGGATGAACTATGACAAGTCACTGTCAAACGGGATTAGCATCGGGGTATGTATTAATTTCATGTGAAATAATATCGAGATCGATTCCAGACATCTCTTTGTAACTCCATGCAAATACATCACAAAATTCTTGGAAGAGGGCCTTGTAAGTTTAGATCTCATCAGGAGAACATGAGGCACCTATAAGAACATTTTCCACAATTCCAAGCTTAATAGAAATATCTAGAGGGAAGGTGGGTGAAATATTCCCCAAGTTCCCTTCATACAAAACATCATGTGTTGGTTCAGAAACTAGGAAAAAATTAATGACTGTGGACAGATTCAAAATTCGTTGGTAACTCTCGATAATCTCGGGTTCAAGGAAGAGGAGAGAATGATGATGCCCATCACCCCATGGTGTGTCTTCCACGGACATAACTTCCATGATTGTTTCATCAGTGTGAAATATCATGTGAAATGGATTAAGAGACGTATCAAAGAGAGAACGAGGAGAAGGAGATATCGATTGAATAGCTTGATAGGCCAATTCCACTTGACTTAAAGGCATTTGGTTGCCATTAATAAGACATTCTTCCAAGCTAGGGGTTATCCAAGGGTCATACGACTAAGGGATTTTGCTAACAGTGGTCAAAATCATGTTAATAGAAGCAACAAGAGGGGGAGGAACATCGAGTGGTGGAATGGGGAAAGTACCCATTAACGAGGATTCTTTTAAAAGACCCACACCTACATTCTCATAACCAGGAGGTGTATTCACTATGAAAGAAACACTACTAGTGCACAAATAGGAACCGAAAAAGGTAATCTGATCTACTGTAACAATTTTACCTTGGTGAGGAAAACGTATCACATGGAAAAGAGTAGAAGAAATTGCTCGCATAGCATCTATCCAACTATGACCAAGTAATAGGTTGTAGTCAAGATGTGCATCAAACACTTCAACCTCAACAGTAATTTCTTTTCCTTCTAACGCAATAGATAATGCAGAAAGAACACCATAATTTTTAAACCTTGTACCATTAAAATATTTTAACGTGTTGTTTGAATCGGTAAGGGAAGGATATCCAATGGATTTCCAACAGGTGACAGACATAACGCAAGTTGAAGCGACTTCATCAACAATTTTTCAACAATTATTCTCATTTTCCACAATTGCTTGTATTTGAAAAGCTAATTGATGAGGGAGTCTTGGAATGTGATCCTCCAAGTCAAACATTATCATGTTTATGTCAGTGGGATTGATTCCACCAATATCTTTTAACAACACCTTCCATTGAGTAGGACAACTTTGAAGGACTTCGAGAGCCGAGATCGCAGATGGTTCCTATGCAAGATCTTCTACAATACTATAGTTTTGAGTTGCACATGCATGTGGGTTAAATTATGACTTACGAACGACACCCTTAGGAGGCAGACGAATGACTGTATTGATATTAGGTCATTCGAGATGAAGAGGACCATTGGGAGGTGGAGCCAATGGAGGAGGTTTATCATCAACTTTATCTTTAGAAGGAGAATAATCTTTAGTTCGAGTATCCACTACAACTTCATTTTTCTTGGATTCACCAGTACACATAATCACATAAGAGTTGGTAGAGGGAGAAGGTTGGTCATGAATAACCAGTTGGGCATATTTTTTAGAAGGAAAATTTTGTGACAAAACAACAGGCATAGGGGGAGTCTCGGTTCCTTGGAGAAACTTAGTAACTTTTGCACACCTTGGACAATCTTTCATGTAATGGTCCTCGCCACAAATAAGACAAGGATAACAAGGTTTTCACTTTTCTTTATCATCAGTAGGTTGAGTTTTTCGTTTATTTGGTTGTTGATTATTAGTTTTATCCTCTTTATTCTTACCCTTCCCTTTCTTTTTTTTTTGATATTTACTGATAGTTGTATACTGAACCGTATTCACGTCAAAGGTTTTACCGGGAAAGGGAGAAGGAGGAGTAGCATTTTGTACACTAGTAGTAGTAGGTTTGGGATTGGAATGATTGGCATTTTTTGACTAAGTCTTAGCATGAAAAGACCCAATCACACCATCAACAGCATGAGATTCTACTGGTAGCGCTAGGGTTGGATTTGTATATGGGCGAGGCGCATCAAGGATCAAGTCATATAATGTGTCTGTTTGAGAATAAACGAGATCCAAGTATTGAGCACGAATGATCGCATGTTATTCAGTGATGACACTTCCCATGGAAACATCACATGATATAGGACCGATGAGTGATTTTGTGAACCACTCAGCCAACAATTGATCAGGAAGGGGAACTTTTATTAATATTCATCTCCTCCTCCACTCATGAATATGATCAGATATGTGAATAGAAGAGGATTGTTTAAATGAACTTAAAATTTATGTTCCTGTCTCATACCGTATCAATAGTTGGTAATGTGTCAAGAAGGCCATGGCTAAGGTGTTGAAATCATTAAATAAACCTCTAGTCAATTCGATGTACCATTGAAATCATTAAAGAAACCTCTAAGAGTGCATTGGAAAAGTTGTAGTCATATGGAGTCATCCATCAAGGAGTTGGATGAACACTAAATATGAAAAGTCATGACATGATTGTTTGGATCCTCTCCCAGTCAACCGTCAAACTTTGGAATGTTCGAAGGTAGTTTAGCAGGTATAACCAGCCAAAAAGGAGAATGTAATATAAGATCATTCAAAATTCGAGACAAATCTGGTAAATCCAAAGTAGCTAGAAATGACAATTGTCTGTTAACTTGAGAAAATTGATAATTTTGGGGAGGTAATCCCATAGGTATACTAGTAGGACCATAAGTTGTTTTAAATAGTTAGAGGGTCTAGTCAAATTAGGTTGAGGATGATTTTGAGTCAAGTAGCCAACATTCATTTGTTGACTGGGCACGCCACCTTGGAAAAGAGCATAAGATTGGGAAGCTTGACCCCAGGTAGGATTTACAGTGCCTGGATAAGGCTACCCGAGATTAGAGGGTACAGAAGAATTTGATTGAGGATTTCCCCCCTCCAGGAAGTTGTTGATTTCCTTGGAAAGGAAAATTCCAAGGTTAGGTTTGTAATATAGGCGTATACTTCCCATACACTAGATTGTGACCCATAACTTGGGGTTTCCCTCCAACTTGAGGTTGACCTCCAACATGAATTTGATAACCAAAAGTAACATAATGACTTGTGCCTCCAAATAAATTGGAGCTACTTGGGCCAAGACGACTAGGTCCTGCAAGTGGTGGAGGAATATTAGACCCCCCGAGTAAAACTTAAGTAGGAGTAGGAATGAAACTGCTAGCAGCGTTATACCCAGGTGGAATAAAAATACTAGGTCCTCCAAAGGGACCCTTGGTAGGATTAGGAATAGAACTAATAAGATAATTATAACCAGGTGGAAGTGATGGATTCGATCTAAGAGGAAGTGGTGTTCCAATAGGAACTTGAATTGTTATCGAGATTCTAGTAGAAAAATGTGCAACTTGTGGGACTGTGGTAGAGCTAGTGAACTGGAGACGAAGAATTGTATGTGTACCAACCAACAATGGGTCTGAAGTTGTAACAAAATTACTTGTCGTTCTAGTAAAATGATTCAAAGGTATTGTATAAGCACTTGAAGTAATGGGTACATGTTATGATGTAGGTTGGTTTGGACTCATACCTAGTTTATCAAAAATATCATGTCACAAGGGAGTCCTCTAGAAAGAATAGACTGGGACTGAACTAGGATTAAAAATTCCAGAAGTTTGAACCAGGGTTCTAAATGGTTCAGGATAAAATGGTGGATCATCCACACCATACTCTACGAAAGGTCTTGAAGGTATTCTAGTATAGTATTCATCAACAACATCTCCCGGCGATTTTATTTAGAGAAAAGCAGGGTCATGAATAACATGCAATGACAGATTTACAGGGAGTGATGATTCGACCAACGGAGTAGAACTCCCAATCTCAGAGGATACATCGTTATTTATTGCTCCTTTAGGAGAAGGACCCTCTGGTGAATTGGGAAGAAAGGGGGCATATTCTTCCAGTTCTTCAAGAAGCAATCCTTGCATCTTACATGAACGATGAGGGTTGATGTTGGCCACACCTAATAAAGGATAAAACTATCTATGTCCAACTAGAGGAAACAAACAACACTTCACTAATAAAATCTAGATATCAATCATACAAACAAACCTTCGTATTTCGAAATCACAAGGTGGTGATGAAATCCAACGTCGTGAGATCAAGACAAGAAGGGGTTGGGGTAAAGCGGGTGGAAAAGTTACGTTGATGATCTTCTTAACGAACTTACACCCTGGTGCAAGCTCCCACACATAATCGTGGGTATACCCTCCAAGGAGCCCGAGTGAGTTTGGCCAACCTCGATTCCAAGTACTATGAAGACTTTCCCCTCCATATTCACCTCGTGTAAAGACCCTAAAGAGATATGCTACTAAGTTTACCAATTATGAAAAATGATTCCTGGGGAAGCAGTTGACAGTTTGATATACACACAAGGGCATGGTATCTAAGCCTGAAATCTCCTCGAGAAGGTCCACATAGGATTTTCTTCTCAAGTGACCACCAATAATACGTGCATTCACTACACTAGGACCAACAAATCAGGGTGAGTAACTCTGATGGCCTTAATCTGACCCCGTTATTGACCCTTGTGTTAGAAGGGATTCCCAGGACAAAATGTAGCAAGTGTATTTAAATCTCCCTATCATAAGATACTATTGTGTGTTTTGATTCTTTGGAGAGTATTCCTCACAACCTATCCCATGTTAGTGTTTCATGGAAAACTGCACAGGAGATCTAGCTAAAGAAAGTACAAACAAAGCTAATCAAGAAAGGAAGAGATATTCAATATGGAAGAATGAGAAAATATATTCACACTACTCCAATGAGTTGATGATTGATACATAGATCATGATCAATATGATACAATGAATGAGTGGAATACACTCATATATAGGGAAAAATATTCCATAATTAAGAAGAGAAATCAAGTAGTTAGATTTCCTTAGAAATGCATGCATGCATAATACTGATGGTAAAAATAGAAAGTCTAAAATAGAACTAGTCAGTTAACTCCCACTGAACTAGTGTGTCGAAAATAGAAATTTCTCCAACACCCCCCTTGAACATCACTATGGAATAAAAAATGAGTCCTGACTACTAGGAAATTTTAGGTACTCATGTACAATGCAACTAATGAACACTAAATAAAAATGAGGAATGAGGGAAAACCACGTGGGAACAAAACCCCCCCTCAAAGAGCAATGTATCAAAAGAAGAAAAGGGCAGTTGCTAGGCAACTGTATTCTTCACTGCAAGACACTCCTGCAAAGTTTGAAACTTCTACTCACTAAAAGTCTTGGTGAAGATGTAGAAATATTTATAGATCTGATGAATTCCTTTGACAACCTGTCGGGTCTTGTACCTCTTGATCATGTCGACCCATCTGCACTTGAAAATATTCCTTTCTGGTGGACATGGAACTAGATTCCAAGCCTGGTTCTATAGGAGTGATTCATACTCCTTCTGCATGGTTTCTTGCCATAATGGATTTCCCACGACCCTATTGTAGTTCTGTGGATCAATAGATTTAACCATATAGAAATGCATGGGCATCGCAGGTTCTGAAGCTGAAAGTACATGAGAAGGCTCCTCATGTTGAGATCAAGTCATCCTCAAATCCAATGGTTTCCCTGCAAGTTTGTATGTTGCCTGAAGTGTGGTATGTGCCTTATTGGGCATTTGTTGAAGCTTTAGCGTTGGCTTCTTGTCTAGTTGTACTACCTTCTTATTTCCATGTACAAAATCTAAGTGTAAGGAATCATCTCTGATGTCTGAAACTAATGGAAGAACAAGAGTATATGCATGTTTCACTGGAGGTGCATGCAAAGTACTCTCCTTATGTGTAAGTAGAATAGAGGAGTCATCGTCAGAAAACTTAGTGAATTTATACAACCTTGACTTGTGATCCACCTCACCAATTGCAATGATGGAATTGTCATGCATGTCAATTACTGAAACTAAATCTGATGTAAATTCAACCTTTTTACCTTTCTGAGCAATCTGATAAACTGAAAGAAGATTCATAGAAATATTTGGAACTTGTAAAACATTCTTAAAACTGCCATTGTGGAGTTCCACTCTCCCTTCTCCTGCTACTGCTACTGGAGTATCATCCCCCATGAGAATAGGGGGTCTTGAGCATGGACTCAAAGAAGAGAAAACTTCCTCTTTCGCTGCCATATGATGGGATGCACCAAAATCTATAATCCATGAATTAGATGAGGAATGAATTGCAACTAGAGTGTGATGATTACCTTTCTTAGGAGCAGGATCTTCTTCCTTCTGCTTCTTAACTCCCTATGGAATGAAGTTTCCAAGGTTGTTCTGCTGAAGTGTCAGTGCCATAAGATCGATATGTTTCTTCATGTATGTGGATTCTTCATGATTTAGTTTATTGCAATAAGTGCATTTCTTTCCCTTCTTCTTCTTCTTGGAATCTGAAGAGTCTTTGGAACCTGAAGAATCATTAAAGGGTTTGGAATATCCCTCTTTCCTATTCTGTTTATATGACCCTTTTCCATCATGCATGGTGAGTGCATGTGATTTGGGAACTTTCATGAGGCCCATTTGTATGAGTTATGTCTACTCTTGTGTAAGAGACTCAATGAACTGAGCCAACGTAGGCATTTTCCAATTTGTTCCAAAAAGACATCTACCAGAATGGAAATTGGAGACATATACAACGTATTATGGTCCTAGCTTTGCCAATATTGTTAGAATAAGTTGTTTCTCTTGTGTAGACTTGTCAATACCACATTCACCCAAGATTAATAGAAAAGATTTAAATTTAGTAAAAAATCCTTGTATATTATCAAAACTTTTAGGGTCTAAGGTATTCAACTCTACCTCAAGCATATGACCTCGCATCTCATCCTGCTTTCCAAAGATTCCTTCCATGGTGGTCCATATCTCATTTGGACTCTTGCATGAAGCAACATGAAACCATGGATCAGTGGAGATTAACTCAAGAAGTAGTCATGTGGCCTCATCCTTACGGTTCGCCCATCTCATCTTCTCAATCGCGGATGTAGGTGTTGTTTCTATCGCCATCGTCAAATTATACAGTCCTTTCCTTCTGAGTTGGAATTCTTCCTTAGGCTTCCAATCAAAATAATTGTATGGTGTGAGGATTACCACCAAGTTTGACTGTATAATAGTTTTCCTATCCATATCTCCCACTGTTTCTAAGAACCCCTAAAAATTTACTCTCAATCTGCAAGTGAAAAATTATGAAATCATGACAGAAAGGGCACTTTAAGTGAAAATTTGTATCAGTTTCAATAGATGATCTTGTAGCTTAATTCCTGAGCAAATGGTGAGGAATATCACCAAACGGTTGAAAACCCACTTCCAAAATGGGTCGATTTACTTTCTATTCAGGTCATTTCCTCAAAAACTTAATATTTTGGGAGAAATCACTACTGAAAGGTACAGCCATGGATTCGTATCAGTTTTAGGAGGCTATCTTGCAGCTTAATTTCTAAGCAAACGGTGAAGAATCTCGCCAAACGGTTGAAAACTCACTTCCAAAATGAGTCAATTTACTTTGCACGCGGGTCGTTTCCTCAAAAATGTAAATTTTGGGAGGAATAATTGTTGAAAGGTACGACCATGGATTTAGCTCGCCGAAACTCTGATTTCCCTTATTCTTTGGCTTGTCTGGCTTGCTCTAAGCAACATATCTCTGATACCATGTCAGTGTTTCATGGAAACCTGCATAGGATATCTAGATAAAACAAGTACAAGCAAAGCTTATTAAGAAAGGAAGAGACATTCAATATGGAAGAATGAGAAAATATATTCACACTACTCCAATGAGTTGATGATTGATACATAGATCATGATCAATATGATACAATGAATGAGTGGAATACACTCATATATAGGGAAAACATTCCATAATTAAGAAGAGCAATCAAGTAGTTAGTTTTCCTTAGGAATGCATGCATGCATAATAGTGATGGTAAAAATAGAAAGTCTAAAATAGAACTATTCAGTTAACCCCCACTGAACTATTGTGTTGAAAATAGAAATTTCTCCAACATCCCAAAGCACTATCCCTAGATAATGTTGGTGTATAAGAGTTCTACAAAATAAAAGTTACTAGATAAATTTTAAAATTGCACTTAATTTTAAGGGATGTTGTTTAACTCACAAAGGAACCGGAGATGAAACTGATGAAGTGCTTGACCTTGACTCAACAATATGCAAAGAGAGATGAGATGCAATCGTTTTGTTCGATGAAATCTAATTACATAAGAGAGAAGGTTTTATTTTTCCATAATACAACAAGTTGCAAAACACAATTCCTATCAAATTTGAGCAATCTTGATGTCAAACAATCAAATCTATCGAATTTTCCAATTTTCTCTTTTTTAACAAAACTTGAATGCAAAAAGTTTCTTGTAAACACTACGAATAGAAAGATAATTTTCAATTCTTTTTCTTTTCAAATAAAAAACAGAGATCTAAATCAAGAAAAAAGAAAAAGTCGTTCAAGAAAATGAATTCACTCACAATGCAATTCCCCAAACTTAACTCATAATGCAATCGAAAATGTAAAAACAAGAAAACTTATTGGTTTAATGGAATCAAAAATCATTTTCTAATCAACAACAGTCCAAAACTCACAACAAATTGTACAATTTAACTAACAAGCACTCAAGGATGAAACCCAGAGATTATACCCTTGCAGCAATAATTCAAAGATAAAACTTTGAAGCTTATGAAAAATACTCTTAACACTTGATAATTGATCAAAATAAACTAAAAATTGAAAACCAAGTTGTGAATAATCATTCAACAAGACCAAAAATTCACTCCAAGAAATGATCAAAAATCTAAGCAAAGAGAAAAATTGATTGTCACTCAAAAAATTTCTTAAGGGATCATCGCAAGCAGTAGGACACTGTGTAGCGATCAAGGATCATTGCAGGAAGTTAGAAATGCACAGTGTGACATCGTCACACTGGTTTTCATAGTAGGGTGCGACGATGACTGAAAATGAAAGAAAAAATGAACAAAGGACAGGATTTTTCAATGAAATTTCAAGACCTGAGAGTCAACATGGATCACCCAATGACTCAGAGAATGAAAAATCAACCAAAAGCAGGCAATCCAAAAGAAAAAAGGAATCAAAGACTAAAAGAGGATGCTCCCCAGTATGGCACCAATTTTATTACTGGACAAATCATTAAGTGCGCACACAAACTAATCTCCCTAACTTCAACAAGAAATTAGAACAAAAGATAGAAGAATACAAGCTTCTCCTTAGATTTCATTGTAATATAAACTAGTTCAATGAGGGATAAATGACATACCATTTAAACGTCATTTGATCCTTGTTAGTGTTGTCCTTGATACATCCTTGGATTTGTGGGATGCTGAACCTATTAAGAGACACAAACCAACAAAGAAAGAGAGAAACGATATATATATTTCAATGAAACCTATGCATAAAATCTAGGAATTATACAATAAAAATGGAGACACTTTTATAGGAAAGAAATGTATTAGTGCATTATATTGATGAAAGAGGAGAATACAACCTATGCCTTGATGTTTCAAAGTCCCTTCCAATGGCCCTTTTCCTCAACACACACACCTTTGCTCCAATGCTTTTGATGAAGAGTATTCACAACCTGACTTGGAAAGCTAAAGAAAAGCTATCGCAAGTACAATCTTCAACATAATTCCTCATGCATAAGCCAGCCTAACTTTTCCCATGAGAGATCCCTATTTTTATATGGTGAAGAGGGATGGATGAAGAGATTATGATGATCCCACTAAATCAGAGAAGTGAGTAAGATCCAAACCGATTGGAGGCCACCTCATCCTTTCGAAGATTCCATTCTAGAACTTTCGAGAATTTTACCTTTTTCCTTTGTTTGAGCATCGCTGCACCCTATACACAAGCAACCTACAATGACGTTGCATTCCACTGTGGTGCAACATGCAATGATCAGGGATCGTCACACCCTTAACATTTGGCAAGGTGTGACGATATTCTTTGGTAAGGTTTTTAAATAAATAAAAGATGATTCTTTTTTCCAGGGAGAAATTCTTATTTCTTTAGTAGTTTTTAGGGAACAAAGAAGTAAGAAATACACATAGCATTGGTAATCACGGAGTGACCAAAATAATGTGTAATAAACCATGTAAGAATGTTCCAGGGGTGACATACGGCAAGGAAGAAATGACATGTGGCCCTTACATTGGGTAACACGTGTCACATTTTAATGGGCACATAGGGTTTGTGAAATCTATGAATCCATGTGACACATGGCACATCAAACATGGGTCCATGTTACCCTGGTTGATGTCAACATACCATGTCACCCTGGACTAATATCCTTCCAAACCCTTTGATCTCACAATCAAGGTGTCTCCATGTAACCCTTAGATCTACGGCCTCTGTTACTTCGTAACTTCAGCGTTCGTGGGATCCGTGGTATGAATTCCTCCTTCCTCCTAGAGTGTTCAGGGTTGGGATGAAGATGTTCTACATCTAATGGTCTAGGGAGATCCTAAAGGGTCCCTAGATCTATGGTCCTTGTCACTTTGCAACTCCAGCCTTCGGGGGTTTCGACATTATTGTTGATCCACTTTCTCGAAGAAGGACTTCGCTGAAGTACCATACACAGGTCCCTCCACAAGATGATCAGACAGTTAAGAGGGGTTCTTAACGAACTCCCCATATCCAAGGTTATCATAACTTCATAAATCCAACGTTTGGGGAGTTTGGTGCTATGAAATTTGTTCTTTCTTGAAGTAGGACTTCTCCAAAGTTACCTCGGCGTATATCCAATGACCAAGGGGACTCTCGAATACCCTCTTATCTATGGCTCGTGTTACCTCATGATTGATGAATGGATCAAGGTTTAACGGTTTGGCAAGTTTATCTTCCATTTTTAGGGAGACTTCTAGGCGTTGATAAACCTCATAGGTAACTGTAACAATCAGTTATCTTCATTTTTTTTACAAATGGTAAGATCGAAACACTCTGGAGCTATGGACTCTTGTAGTTCCAAATCTAGAAAGTCTTAGCTCCTTGTGCCTAGTGCAAGGTTCTCAGACCTTAATCACATGGGTCCTTTGAAAAATCTCATGGGCTACTCGCTAATCTCTTAGCCGTAAATTGGTTTAGGACATGGGCATGAGCCCTTGGTCACACGAGTGAAAGGTCTGAAGGAGGTTCCCTCCTTCCATAGGATCTGAACTTAGTATTCATGTGAAGGTAGATTCTATAGGTCAGTAGGACTTAAGAATCCCAGTAATCCTTCCTCGACACTCTTGTAGACTTACATCCCATAACTCTCTAGTTGCTAAGCTGAGGCATGAATAAGACCATTCAAAAGCATGGGTTCACAAAGAGACAATACATATTTCTACCTTAATCATTCAATACAGAACCCAGTCATAGACATATAAATATATTCAATCATCATTTCCATTTCAATACACAGAGTATGAAAATACTTATCATAAAAATAGAATATGTGAAGCGACTGTTGAAAGGGGTGCATGTTTCCACCCAGCCATAGGCACAACTACTCCTAAATAGATTTACCATTAGCCACCATGGAGCTATACCACAATGCTCTGAGAGAGACTCTTTCTTCTTTCTTAGTGATAGTCAGGGATAGAATTTACTCTCCTCCTCCCACGGGATCTTGGCAACTGGTTTTCTTTGTACTAAGAAAGGAGGTATGCATGAGTACTTCCACAATCACTTGTCAGTCTCGTTTATCATCTTGTAACAAAAACCCTGCCAACAACTTCTTGCACCTGGAATGAGCTTGTTTCTCAATTCTTCCTCAAACCATAGATTTGCAAACCACTCTTTTCTCTTCTCAAGATTGGTCTTTTGACTCTTCCTTCTCACACACCTATGCCTCTTCCCACAAATTACCTATTTTCTTGCCTTCCTCAGCAAGGTTATGTAGGTATGAATCCTAAGATCGTGTTCAAGTATGGAAGTCTTGTATATGGGTACTCTACCCCATTTCCTCATTAACTCTTAAGGAGGACTCTTCCAGCTACCAGTCTGATTGGTAATTCATTTCTGGGTCAGAGGACTATTCTGGGTCTGAGCCATTAAATCCAGTAAGGTATTGGTTTAAGGGGGGGTCATCTCAACCATTTTTGGTTCCCCTCACCATATCTCTCATAGCACCATGGTCTATCTTGCCAAACCCCCTTTTAAATAGTTATGCAACACTATCCATTTTCTATTAATAATAGAAAATACATACATTGACCTTTTATAACAAAAAGGTTCATCAAATCCAACATTCACACATATCTAGTCTACCATAGTATCTTGGCCAGTTATAGTTATATTTACAAACTAGGGGAAACATCGGTATTACAATAGTTTACATGCTCAATTAAGAATAGGATTGGAGAAGGCCAAGAATATCTAATGTTCTATTTTTGAAAAAAGATTGTTTCTTTGAAAATCATTTGTGTGGAAGAGAATGGCACATTGATCCCAAAGGGAAGAGGTGTAGGGGAAAGTGTTTATAATGATTTCCATAGTCTCTTCATCTTGCGAGAAAAGATGGTATAACGTGGGGCCATAGAAGCCGTATTTGATTAGGTTTTTCCATGTCATAATTTTACCCTTATAAAGCAGAGAGGGGAAGAAAGAGAATTTGAGCCATAATTTTTGGGTCCAAATTATGATTGTGAGGTCCTTTGTAGGGAGATGACAGTCGCCTGCAGTGAGGTGGTAGGTTTTCTTAAGGGTGAATAATCCCTTCGATTTGTATCCCCATCAAATTTTGTCCTTTCCAGTTTGAATTCAAATTTTCTTGTTTGATAGATCCTACCAAAAGGAATTTCAATTTAGCTAAGGGGTGAGGGTTTTCCATTTCTCTTTAGGAATCCAAGTTCATCAAAGGTCACCAGGATTAGAGGAAGCAAATATTGGTGGAGCCAATATATTTTATTAGATTTCATGTGATCTCTGAGCAATAGAAACTATGGATTGGAATGAAGGGGAGGAAGTTGCTTCCAAGCATCATCCCAAAAGAGAGAATCGGTTCCTTCCATCACCTCCCAAAAACAATGCTTGTGAATGAGATATTTTCATTTCCATGTTGCACTCCAAATCAAAGAGCCCAAGTTGGTTTCTAAAAGTCTGATGAGATCCTATGGCTATGTGAGAGGACAATATTTATTGTGACATAGGTAGGTCCAAATCGTATCTTTTGACATGAGCCAAATCCACAAAGTTTTGGCACCAAGGACAAACCTAAGGACTTCTAGATCTCAAATTCCAAGACCACCCTTAAGCTTCAGGAGTCAAATATTATCCAAAGCCACCATATCCCATTTATTTTCTTTACGATCTCTATGTTGTAGGATAAATTTTGTAAGACCCTCGTTTCCCCCAATATGTAATTAATCATGTTTAATGATTTCCATGAAATGGCATGAAAATATTGTAACTATAACATTTCTTAATTATAAATGACAATGATTAACTGTGGGGATGAAGCCTTAAAATATTGTTCGTGATACTACCAAGGAAAATAATGGGAAACCTAGAGAGGGGTTCATCTAGCTAACATGACCCAATCCTCCTTGCTGAAATTTTTTATTTGGAATAATAATCCTTAACCTGATCCCAAGGAAAAATTAGTTAATGAGAAAAGTATTGGTGGTTGAGCAACCAATCACCCCAATGAATGGACACATGGAAGGCTTGGATAAGTGTTGGAAGCAGGCTGAATCAGAAAACAAAGGCTATTTTGGGAAGAAAGGCATGCACGAGGAAAGCGACAGCTGGAAGGAAGAACAACACACACGCATGCATGGAAGACCTAACGAAGTTAGGGTTAGGGTTTTTTAATAAATTGTAATGATTGATGAGCCAGAAATGTATATATATAGATACCTAGGTAGTAGGTGGATGATAATGAAAGAATGCTTTGAGGAGATTCGGGTTTGAGAGACACTTTTGAGGAGGATGTTTTTCTCATGTGTTACTCGTGTGAGATAAAGTAACGGGTTGATACCATGGGTGTAATTTGATAACCTTTTGTAATTTGTGGAGTTGTAGAGGGTCGGGAGGGTATATCTTGAAGGTTAGATCACAAGTTGAGGAG
Organism: Picea engelmannii; assembly: GCA_009831015.1. NCBI lineage: Eukaryota > Viridiplantae > Streptophyta > Pinopsida > Pinales > Pinaceae > Picea > Picea engelmannii. Next base: position 1,237,268 of record ML779658.1, read on the forward strand.
CCTGGTGTGATCTAGTTCGCCTCATAATAGATCTCGACCCGACTGAGGATGAGTTGTAAAGTTCATGGCCCTGTAGTTTTGGAACTACCATAATAGAAGATATTGAGAGCCAGATCTTTGTGCACATAGCCCAGGAGGGGGTGAACCACAGTAAAACCTATGTTATGTGATTAAATGCTTGTGTCTCTTTTACCATTTACAAGTAGATTTTAGCATGATGAATGAATGAGATAATGAGTTTGATTACATTACATGCATAATTGGGAATGACAGTATATTGCTTTAATAAGTTAAATAGAACTCTCAAAACACACTTCTCAGATCTCCATTCAATCCTGGACTGCAAACACTTGAGTATTGCAGTCACCCATTAAGACTATCTCAAGTGAGACTGCGTAGTGCACTTTGTGCACCATGTTACCTTCTAGTTTACCAAGAGGAACGATAATTTTAGAGGCTTTGTTGGAACCCCAATAGAATTGAACCTGGGTCAATCATGTTAAAGGTATAACTCAAAGAACCAAACCAACAAATGGTTCTATTTCTGGTTGGAACATCATAGGATTGAGTAGATGGGATCTATTGAAGATCTATTAATAGAATGAAATATATGCGAAAGGCGGGTCAAACGAATACCTAATCAGACGAAAATAAGGTGAGGAGAATGTGTCGCTATAAGGGGATGTTGAGACTATGGAATCCTACAAAAGTAGAGATCGAAATCTGTTTGAAGACAAAGGAGCTAGAGTTTGTACAGAAAGATAACATAAACCCTAGAATAACACCACACAAATACCTTGAGAAGTATGTGTTTACTGATCTACGTGAAGTATTTTTCTGTGATTTTCCACACTTATTGCAAGAATGGATATTTAGGTTGAAGGATAACCATGCAACAAATTGGATCCAATAGTTAGAGTGGACCACAATTCAGATCATGCAGTTACATTAGGTGAATAACAAATCACTCGTGCAGTAGAATTTTGGCTTGATGGTATTGTAGCAGGCTTTATAATAGAATTTGCAGTAGATATCGTGAAGACATACAGTGCAGTAGAGAAAGAGTTTCTATGAGGGCCTCGGGGAAGATATATTTGACCGTTGTATACTTCTATTAAGATATTTCTCTATAAAAAAGGTGTAATGACAATGGAATCAAACATCTAAACTTCCTTACATGCATGGGGGAAGGGGGGAAGCACTAATAGAAAAGGGAGAAATGGATACAGGAAAGAAGGAGGAACCCTTGGACCCAATCATGATGGACGATGACCAAATCAAGCAGATCAAGGAGATAGCTGGAAATACACACAGTGGAGTACCCTACCAATACAAGGTGAACACAAAGAAGAGAGCCATAACCATGAGGGAAGGCTTGGAAAGTGATGAAGAGGAGGTAGAGGATATTTGGACTGTGGAGAAGATTGAGGAAATCCTGCACACAACATACGAGAGGAAGACAAGAGGTCCAAGAGAGGGAATAGAAGGAAACAACCCTATCCATTTTAATGTTAGTGTGGAACCCATGAACCCATGTGCGACTAACACACCAAAAATAGCACCACCATTTAGACAACTGAATTTTGGGAGAAGGAAGACAACATGAAGTACATCTACATAGGGAACAACAACTGGGGGAGCCAGTTCAGGAATCATTAGTCAAGTATCTACATCATGCGACGATAGTATTTCAGCATTCTGGATGGCAAGACACAATCCCACCATCAAGTTACCAGAATTCAAAGGAGAAGCCTCGGAGGACCCGGAGAATAACATTTTTATCTATGAGAAGATCTGGGAAGAAAAACAGATCATGAGCAAGGAATCAAAATTTGCACACAGATAGCTATCATGGGATCATGCACTGGATTGGTATATGAGTTTAGCCACAAACAATCCACCAGGGACAACCAGAACAATCGTAGATATCAAGAAGTTACTGATAAATGAGTTTCATAAGCCAATTTCATAGGACCATTACATGAACGAGATGATAGAAATTAGACAAAAACCAGGAGAATTTGTATGGGAGATTGACCAGAGATTCAAGCGACTCAAAGGAAAGTTGAAATCTCTCATGACAGATATGCAACACAGGCACCTGTTTGTCAATTCACTATTACCACACTTGGAATATCCACCGCAACAACAAAATTTTTAGACACGGGAAGAGACTCTGTAGGCAACCTTGCAACTGGAAGAAAACCAATATTAGAAGACGGATCCAGCATCGAAGGGCTGAAGGAGGATTTGAAGAACTTAATGTTCCATCTAAACCAGAACAAAACTAAGGACAAACGAGAATCTGTTTGGTGTACCACATGCAGGATGGAAGGACACCATAAGAATGGATGTACAACATTCACACAATACATGGTAGCAAGAATGCCAAATCTGTTATCATCAGCAGGACTATGGTACGAAATTTTTAAGAAACGTGGCCACGACCCATACCACTTCACAATGATGCAGAAGTATCAGACAATCCCAAAGATTTCATATTGCAACTTTTGCAAGTCAGTAGGCCATGATGACAAAGACTCTATAACCATGGAGTTGATGAGAGAGAGGACATCATATGCATATCGGGTGCAGGAAGAAATGATGACCGAGCAAGTTGTACCTCATTTTAACTAGGTACCAGCCCCATACAACACTTTGCAACAACAGTACAACACTGCACAAAAACCATATAACGCAGCACAACCCCACTACAATATTGTGCAGTATAACTAGGCACCTTAGTACAACGCGTCACGAGGGGATCAAGCTGGGTACAGAGGCAGAGGATGAGTAAGAGGAGGCTTTGGAAGAGGTAGAGGACCAGTGGTATGTCACAATTGTCAACAACTAGGACACTATGTAAGAGAATGTCCACTTCCACCAGCGACTTGTATGTATTGTCGCGCATCAGATCATGACATGGAAGAATGTCCTACATTATTAGGGAAGATCCAGGAAAAGAGGAATCAGAACAATCGGAATGTTTAATGGATTTTAGCATAAGTGAGGGATTAAGGAAGAAACATCAACATAGCCACACGTGGAGGAGCTAAAACAGGAAACAACGTAGTATGAAAAGACCCAGTACAACACCAATGGGTGAAGAAGAACGTCGAACCAAGGAAGTAGTTCGACACACAAAATGAGAAGGAGATATTTAATAAATCCAGACAAGAATTTATGAAGCATGACATTGCGTCGACTTCAACTGCTCAGCATAATAAAGAAGTACCAGAGTACGAGATGCCTCCATCATTGGATCATACCAAAGAAATTCAGCCACTAGGACCAATCAGTACAATCAAAGGTTTTTTGCAATCATGTGTAAAATTACTAAATGATCCATCCTCTATCAAAATATTGCAAAATATATTAAAAAGATGTAGCGTAGAGATAGACAGAAAGCTAGAACAAAAATCAGTCAATCACCTACAAACAAGGAGAAGAACAAGTAGGGAGTTCAGGTTGAATGCCAACATTGGAGATTTCAACATGGGAGATATTATATTGGATCTAGGATCCGAAGTCAATGTATTACCCAAGAAGACATGGCAATGTATGTGAGAGCCTGCATTAGGATATTCACTCATTCAGTTGAAACTAGAAAACCAACACAGAGTTATACCAATTGGGAGACTGAAAAGAGTGATAGTCGACCTGGACGGAGTGTGCACTAAAGTTGACTTCGAAGTAATAGATATAGTGGATGGCACAACACCATATCTAGCATTATTGGGATTGGATTGTGAGTTTGATAACCATGCCATAATCAACTTAAAGAAATGGAAAATGACAGTTGAATCAGGAGAATACAAGGTCATTGTGCCATTATACCCATCAGAAGGGGAAATGTTTGTAGAACATACTTTCTTGGACTTGGAGGAAGCTAGCCAGTTGTGCAGAACAACTGCACGACATGAGGATTACGTAAAACCAACTGTAAATGGGATACTCAATTGGTGGAGCATTACTTCATTTGCGTCAGACTCAAATACAGGTTTAGAGAACTGGCAACAGAGACTACATGAATTTTCCACACGAAGATGTGCAAGAATATATAGTGTAGTAATATGGGTAGGTACGGAGATAAAGGAACCACCCAGTTTCCATGGGGTAAATGACCTAGAATCATTCTTGACACTTTAATAAGACGAAGTGTGAGAAAACCAAAGACTCTCAGCACTTGATATAGTACTCAAGGCCACACCTGCAAGATGGTGGGGATCACACAAGGAAACAATCAAGGATTGGTACCAATGTAAGCGTTACTACACATAAGGTTTGGCGCAGAACAAAGAAGCAACTAGTAGCAGAAGTATGATGGAGAGGGGGAACCAGTGGAACACTTGGAGAAGTGTAGAGTGTTTTGGAAAATGACACCCCCATAAGAATGACCTCATCATTTCGTACACACATTAGAGGGAATACTAGCAAATTGGTATATAGACCAGGAACTATGCAAAGGAACTGCGAGTTGGAAAGTACTACAACAAAACTTTACGATCACTTTATCATACGAGCATGATAACCCCAACATAGATGAAACACTTAAGAAAATAAGAGGGGTGATATTCATTCAGGAACCAGAAGTCAAACTCATAACATAAGAACAACAGCGGAACAGATAAACAATGAAAGAATTGATGGCATGCTACTATGTGCAAGAAGAAGTATAGAGGAATATGACCCACGCGATATCCAGATTGAGGAAGCTGAAGGAGAAAGATAAGTGGAAGGTCCACCACTAGAATCAGAAGTAATTTTTGCATCGTATAAAGTTAATAAATTCAACATTTGGACAATTGAGAATCCCAAAATGGCCAGCATTGGAGACTTATGGGATGAGAAGATACCACAACATTCACAGAAATGAAGAGCATAGTAGGAGAACTAGGTGAAATGAAGATACCACTTAGAGCCGAGGCAAGATCGATTATACAGTGACCATATAGACTAAATCTGATATATAAGAAAAATGTCAAAGCTGAGATCGATAGGATGTTGGAAGCTAGAATCACAAAACCAGTAGAAGAACCTGAATGGATAAGCTCCATGGTAGTTCAAGATAAAAATCAAGGTGGGATAAGAATATGCATTGACTTGAGAAATTTGAATGATGCGTGCCTACATGACCCATTCCCTACACCATTCACGGATGAGGTGTTGGAGAACGTAAGAGGACATGAAGTTTATTCATTCACCGATGGATTTTTAGGATACCATCAGATCAAGATAGCACCAGAAGATAGATACAAGACAACTTTTTCCACGAAATGGGGATCCTACTAGTACATAGTCATGTCGTTTGGACTGAAGAATGCACCAACAATATTTTCCAGAGTAATCATAGTTGCGTTTAAAGAATTTATCCACCAATTTCTAGAGGTATACTTGGACGATTGGATAGTATATAATTTGTTGAAAGACCATGTCGAGGTCTTGCGGATAATGTTAGAGAGATGTTGGCAGTGCCAGATATCATTAAACATCAAGAAGTGCATCTTCATAACACCTTTTGGGATACTATTGGGCCATATAGTATGCAAGCAATGTTTACTAGTAGATCCTAGAAAAATTGTAGTAATCGTTAACTTGCCACCACCAAAAGTAGTCTGTCAACTAAGAGTGACATTGGGACACACAAGATACTACAGAAAAATTATAAAATGGTACGCGCAGATCACTGTGTGAATGGAAAAACTACTAAGGAAAGATACAAAGTTCCAGTGGAATGAAGATTGCCAACACGGTCTATATACACTGAAAGAAAAAATGGTCACTGTGCCAATACTAGTATTCCCAGACTGGGAGAAGACATTCCACATACATGTAGATGCATCGGCAATATCACTTGGAGCTATTCTGTTGCAGCCATGAGCAACAGATTTGGATCACCCCATAGCATTTGCAAGAAAAAAACTGTCAGACTCCAAGCAAAACTACAACACTACGAAGCGAGAAGGTCTACCAATGGTGTATGCACTTCAAAAGTTCAGGAATTAACTACTTGGAAAACATTTTAATTTTTTCATAGATCATTCAACCCTTAAGTACCTAGTCAACAAGCCAGTGTTGGGGGGGAGAATTTTCATATGGATACTCCTATTTCAATAATATGACTTTGAAGTCATTGTGAAACCAGAGAAGTTGAACGCAAGACCTAACCACCTGTCAAGGGTCACAAATAGAGAGGAACCTACAAATTTAGAGGACAACTTTATGGACACACAGTTATTTTTAGTCCATATCACCGATGAATACTTCATAGACATCATCCAATACTTGAGTATAGGAAATGCACCATAGGAATACAACACCGCGTAGAAGAAAAACCTGGTAGTTTGTGTTGCAGACTATCAGCTGATTGCAGGGCACTTATATAAAATGGGTGTAGATATCATCTTGAGAAGATATGTACTAGAACATGAAATACCAAGGATATTAGCATAATCCCATGATGGAATAGCAAGAGGACACTACACAGGAAAAGATACCGCACAAAAGGTATTGTGCATAGGACTATGGTGGTCGAACATTCATAGAGACTAAAAAGAGTACTGCCAGAAATGCAATGTATGTCAAAGGGTTGGTAAACTGAATAGAAGGGACGAGATGCCCCTGCAACCATAGGTAACTTTGAAGGTATTCGAAAAATGGGAAATAGATTTTGTGGGACCAATTAACCCACTCGCCAAGAGGAGAAGAGAAAGGTACATTATCACCGCGACAAAATACCTGACAAGATGGGTGGAAGCAATGCCAGTCAAAGATTGCAGCGCAGAGACAACAACACACTTCCTATTTGAACATGTGATCACTAGATTTGGTTTCCCAAGGATTTTTATGAGTGACCAGGGCACTCACTTCATTAATGGTACTATTAAGGCTATGACTAAGGAATTTTAAGTTCATCATCAAAAGATTACACCATATCACACACAGGAAAATGGAACAGTAGAATCATTTAAAAAAATCCTGGAGAATTCATTGACAAAGATCTGTAACATTAATGGGGACGATTGGGACCTAAAAATACCAGAAGTATTGTGGGCATACAGGACCACATGAAAGAATTTGATAGGACACACACCGTTCAAATTGGTATATGGACAAGAAGCAGTGGTGCCATTAGAATTTTCGGTACCTAGTCTATGCGTAACATCAATTACGAACTTGACAGAACAAGGCGCAGTACAGGACAAGCTAAGTCAACTGATGATCATGGAGGAAGATAGGATCCTAGAAGGGTTACACCAAGAAGTTCAGAAAGAAAGGGAAAAATATTTTCATGACATAAATATCAAGAGGAAAACATTCAAAGAAGGAGACAAGTGTTGATGTATGACAGTAAATCCCTTCAAAACCCAGGAAAACTCAGGATGCACTGGTTAGGACCATACGAAGTAAAATCCATCACAGATGGGGAGTTGTACATTTGAAGGAATTAGAAGGCACAAAACTTAGAGTAATTATCAACGGGGGTCGAATGAAGTTGTACAAGGAAACTCGACTACCCACGACTTGAAATCCATCATGCAGTAAAAAAAAAAAAAAAAGATATTGTAGGGCATCAAAAGGTAACAACAGGGGCAAAGTGCGCTGAAACTAGAAGGAGAACGCGCTAAAAATAGAAGGACCATTCACGTCTGGAAATATTATTCCAGTGGAGACAAGGCCAATGGTCACTACAAAGAAGAAACAAGCGGGAACAATCGATACGGAAAAAGAGGTGCCAATTGACAGCAGCTATAGGAATTGAATGCCAGAAACGACTGATGGGACACTGCATTAATCGCTCCAACTGGAAATGACAAGGGAAATCAATGGAAAGTACAAAGGAACCGATGGTTCATTTAAACCATAATCGCAATAACATCTCCTAAAAGCTTCACATGATGTCAGTACAAAACAAGAACGCGGGAGCAGAAAGGTTATTGTGAAGTTGAGAAAGGCACAGAGCGAGAGAGCATACAATGTAGAGAGTGAAGGTTGTAGAGATTACAAAGGCCACTAAGCTCACGAATGACAAGATTTACCACCATGGCACCACCTAAACAGGGAGAATCGATCCAGACTACCATATGACCCTGAGGTAGTACCAGAGAACAATCATAACCACAGGGAAGCGAACAACAACCATCTTAGAAGTCATCAATGTGGATGAAATTCCATCATCGGATACAACACCAGGAATCCCCATGCCCATTGTGGAGGAAACCCAGTGGACAACACTGACGGGTATGTACATTGATACACTACAAGAAGGACATGGCCAACTAGCTGAAGATGCAAGAAACCTAGGGCACCAAGCAAACCCTGAAGAAGCCCTAAAATTCAATGGGACAACTCCAAACCAGGAAGAAACGGTTGCGCTAGAAGAATCATAGACAACCACATCAGAACAACCACATGAGGAAGTAATGGAAGATGTCACTGGATGACCAGAGGATTATTCTAAAGAGGCAACAATGGAGGCTAGAACCTCGAGCCAACCACCATAGAGAAAGGACAAGCATATGGTACCTAGGTCGCCACGCAAACAACCCGTTGCAGCAATTGTTTTTCCATGCATACCAGAATGGGTATGTGTATTGGCAAATTTGTTAGGATATGTAGAGAAATTGAGGTACTCAGACCACGATGTAATGGACACAAATAAGATCCCAGAGTTCACTAAGTAAGTATACCTACAGACTGTGGGTATAGGACTCTTTGGGGAACCAATCAATCAACCAGTCCAGTGAGCAGTGGGACTAGCCAAAACCAGAATCCTAGGTCTGTTAGACCTACCACACTTTGGGAGAGGCTAGTATGAAAACAATTGCATCAAGCAACTGATGGCAGTCACACATGGCGGATATCTATAGCTAGAACAACTCGTTTCAATAGACGTAGATCTCATCACATACATCACATGGTTACCATCACGGGGTATGGATCGTGAAAAGTTCCTAGAGGAAAAAGCAAAGGAGAAATCGCTAGCCAAGGAGATGAAGAATAAATACGACACCGAAAGGGGGTCACGCGGAATCATTATCAGGCATATTAGTGACATCACGACAAGAATGGCCACAAAAATTATGGCATGCAAGTTTCTCAGGAAATTTTGCAAGGAGGAAGTCCCGGTCGGGGTTGTCACAGCTGCAACATAGTGTGTCGAGGGCACCACACTCAACTGGTTCTCTTATTTGTTGAATTTGCTCCTAGATGACTGCAAGGATGTGTAGGATCTAGGGACCGGATTTCATTATTCATGGCTACTAATCCTAATAGCTGTGATGGGATGGAAAGAGTCAAAGTACTCATTTTTTTCCACTAAACCCAAACCCTGCCATGGAGTGTGATACTTATCGCTTGGAGCTTCTTCAAATGCTAAGAATAGGAAAGAGTATGCATCTATATTTGAAGGATATCTCCGCAACATGCAGGACACCATCGCTAGCACTTGGAGGGTAACACTGGAAGATGTTGCATGATATCAGGGAATATCCAACTTCAAGGCCACTAGACCTACGATGTGGATCCAAGAGCAGAAGGACCCTGACAATCAATGGCTACAACTACATTACTGCATCATGGAGTGGGACATACAAATGGCCATTAAGTATTGGATGATGAATGGAGGATTCCAGTCCTCACTCGAGTAATACCCACAAAGATAAAGGAGGAGGAGATAAGACAAGAACACACACATGTTGAGGAGGTAAGGCAGGAACAGACACAGCCTAAGGAAGTAAGAGTGCCTAAGAAACCAAGGACAGGTCAGAACAAGGCACAACAGAAGAAAGGGGTGACATCCAAAACAGGCATCTAGATAGGGAAGAAGAACACACAGGCACCACAAGTACAAAAGAAACAGGTTGAGGCAGCACAAGGAACTACATCAAGTTCTACTCCACAAGAGCAAGGCCAGACTAAGCGGCCAGTCACCCAGACGGGGGGTGCACTCAATAAGGTGAAGGAAAATAGAACATCCCTGGAATACAGGATCATTAGGGATGATGTAGACATGGTGGCCCAAATGATCCAGGATCACATAGTTGAAGATTTCGAGAATGTGGTACGCTAAAGGGACAGAATTGAAGAAGAGTTGGCATAAATGTGACAACTCCTCAGGCAGATTGGGGAAGTGCAGGAAGCTGATAGCAACGTAGAAACGAGCTCGTCAGCATCACAGATAAGAGGTGAAGATGGATTAAGTGAGCAGGATAGGATCCAAACGACAGCATAGTCGACCTCAACATTTCACATCACACCCAACATGTTGCGCATGGACGAAATAGTGGGGAAGACACCCCTCAAGGAATTGGCTCAACTGCAGTTGGTATTGACACAGATACCAACCAAGGCCTTGTATAAAATTCAAGTCAGCGTTACACAAGAGGTACAGTCTCGCACACACATAGAGACAGCGGAATTGTAGCAGACAAAGGACAACTAAGATGACTTGGAATTGATACTCAAGCAGGCTAAGATCGAGACCAAAGAAGAGAAGGACCACACAGATGGGATGGAGTAGAAAGTGGCCATAGCCTACGAGAAAATCTCAAAGAATGCACAGACGGACGAACTCACGGTGACAGATAAGATTGATCAGATTAGGCAGATAATCGATCAATACCAATAGGAGATCGATCATCTTCAGGAGTAGCTCACACCCACCACTCCACCAGCGGTGAGGGAGCAAAGGAAATAGAAGGAAACAATGCATATAAAGGAGATAGAGTGACAAGTCCATGCGGCAGTCGACTTTTTCAAGAAAGCAACACAAATATGGATGAAGCTGGAGGAGGATCAGCAAGTCCAATAGTGTGACCAGGAAGGAGAATGAATAAGTGCAGGGATTCAGGACCTCAAGAAGAGGCAGAAGACAATGTCAATCACAGAGCATGTCAAAGGAGTGCAGGACATGAAGAAACTACAGGAAGAACTCATAGCTGAGTAGACACAGAAAAATGAGCGCCAGGCTCAAATGGAACCGCTCTAGGAGTGAGCAACAAAGGTCATTTCACAGGGAGAGGAAGAAAAAACATACATGGCACAAACCCAAGCAGAATGTGCAAGGATGGTCAGTGACAAGATTGTAGTATAGATATTGGAAGAACTCAAGGAGAAGATCGCGCAGGCCCAAACACAAGAAACGAAGTTCATGGAGAAGTTCCAAGTGATCACAAGGGATATAGAAGAAGCACACATGGGTTACGTGGCTCGGGATGAGCCACATGTCAGTGTTGGGGTCCTGTTGGAAGCAGGCCAAATTAGAAAAGAAAGGTTATTTTGGGAAGAAAGGCATGCACGAGGAAAGAGACAGTTGGAAGGAAGAGCAGCATGCGCACATTCATGGAAGACCTAACGAAGTTAGGGTTGGGGATTTTGTAATACATTGTAATAGCTGATGAGCCAAAAACACACACACACACACACATATATATATACCTAGGAAATAGTTGGAGGATCATGAAATAATGCTTTGAGGAAAGTCGGGTTTGACAGATACTTTTCAGGAGAATTTTTTTTCATGTGTTACTCGCGTGAGATAGAGTAACAGGTTGGTACCATTGGTGTAATTTGATAACCTTTTGTAAGTTGTGGAGCTGTAGAGGGTCAGGAGGGTAGATATTGAGGGTTAGATCATAGGCTTAGGAGCCTAGTGTGATTTGGTCCACCTCATAATAGATCTTGACCTGACTGAGGATGAGTTGTAAAGCGCACAACGCTATATTTTTGTAACTACCATAATAGAAGAGCTTGAGATCCAATTCTTTGTGGAAGTATCCTAAGAGGGGGTGAACCATGGTAAAACCTGTGTTATGTGATTAAATGACCGTGTCTCTTTTATTGTTTACGAGTAGATGTTAGCATGATGAATGAATGAGCTAATGAGTTTGATTACATTACATGCATAATTGGGAATGACAATATATTTCTTTAATAAGTTAAATAGAACTCTTAGCACACACTTCTCAAATATCCATTCAATCCTAGACTGCAAACACTTGAGTATTGCAGTCACCCATTAAGACTATCTCAGGTGAACTGCACGGTGCACTCTGTGCACCATGTTTCCTTCTGGTTTACCAGTAGGGCCGATAGTTTTAGAGGATTTGTTGGAACCCCTGTAGACTTGAACCTGGGTCAATAATGTTAAAGGTATAACTTAGATAACCAAACCAACAATAAGACATAGGGAAGATATTATCCAAAGGTACCTAGCATCCCATTCCACAACCCCGAGTTCCTTCTCATAGAAAGAAGGGGACAGGTTGAGAAATTTATAAATTTCATATAGGAGATGTGGGAGGATATAGGGAAGGGAATGCACAAGTGCATGCAAGAATATGATTCCCAGAAGGATGGCCTTAGAGGATAGAGGCAAGAGAGTGCATCTGGGACATACACAGAAGAAGAACTCGAGGAGATTTTGGGCATTGGAGGAAGAAATATGATGCAAAAGAATGTGCGAGTAAGTGCAGAGGAACTCTCTGGTGGTATCATGGCTTGGCATGGGGGTGGCCTGCTACCAAAGTGACTAAGAATGCAGATACTATGGTTAGGTGGAAAGGAAAACACCCATAATTAGTTGGTTGGTATATCCTGTAAAGTGATAAGTATTTCATATATCCTTCATAATGGAATTAAATTTGTAGATTCCTCTAGGTGTGCCATGGATATTTCTATATGTTTGTGTGTCCTATGTGTGGAGTAGAATAATTGCTATAGTGTGATTCCTGTGAAAAGAAAACAATATTATAAACTAAGAATGCACAATAACCCCATAGGAGGGATAGACAATGTGTCATAAGATAGGCATGGGATTATCTCAGTTCCTGAGAGAGGCCTCAATGTTGTTAAGAGAGTCTTAATGCTTCCGTGGAATCCCTTGCCCTAGTATAAGTAGTTCACAAGATGTGAATCTCCACCTAAGTGGTGAATTAGAAGTGCCTTATCAGTTTTTGGAGCAAGGTGAGAGATCCTAATAATCTAGTAAATCCCTAGAAGTTTCTTAGAAAAATTCCCTGAATGACTAAATTCAATTTTAGACTGTTAATGGGTATAAAACCCATGTTGGAGCCTGAAAGAATCGTAGTTGTCGATCTCAGCACAAACAAATAATTGTGAACATCAATCATGGGGGTTGGTCAGAATTAGATGGTTGAAGCTATATTAGATGTTGAGATAGGGGCACTCTGAAGGGAATGTTTCAAGAGTAAAAATGGATCGTAGATCGGTGGATATCTGAGAAGAAAGCTCTGTCGTTCGTCCAAGGTGGAGACGGCCATATCTAGACTGTTGGATCTATTATGGTGGTCATTGTTGGAGTCCAATGAAATAAAATACCCAGGATAATCGTAGTCATTGATTTGATGCAGCAAGAAGATTCTTCCCTTTGGTCAAAGAGTGAGCCATCAGAGTATTCCATCATTGGGTTGTAGTCGAGATCCAACATATAGATTCTGAGGAACAAAATAGACCTTTGTTTAGACATGAGCGAGGCTAAACCTCGTCCATAGATTTCCTTAGGGTCCATTCTAGTGAGTAAACGAAAGTAATGACATCATGATGATGTAATGAGCCAGTTTGGTAGTCGATGTGACATGTCATGCCAATGTGACAACCAACACATCTAGAGGATGATAAGTGTCAGCACCTAGATGAATGAACCAAGTATTTAGTGATAAAGTGTATGCCATGTCATACCACGTGGGTGATCCACATGTCAATTAATGATTGCGCCATGTGTCAAGGTGATTTAACACCTTAAAGGATGGTCTGCATTGTGTCATGGGTTCCATGTATCATGATAGGTGGAAAATCATAGCGGTTGTTGGACAAGAATTTTTGTATACAGTTTGAGGAAAATCCTAAGTATGGAAAAGATGTGAAGCAACAGAATAAACAAGAGAATTCAAAATTGGAGTGCACAATAAAGGTGCATTCAAGATTGAAGTGCACAGTAAAAGCATACTTGACATTGAAAATGAAAAGAATAAAGTAGGAAGATAAAGCAGGAGAAAAGGAAGAATATTTGTTATCACTGAAATTGTGTCGACAACATTGCACGCAAATGGTTATAGGAATACAACATATCTAAACACCTATTGGTTCACCTACAGCACCAAAAATGCATTTCCAAGGGGCAAAAATTATACAACTGGTCAAAAAATTGACATGCGCTGAAACACTAAAGGAATCACATGCACAGTGCGCGGGCCAGAGAAGCCCGTAGAGCACGCAATGTGCCATATGTGTGACTGTGTATGAGAAAAGACATGCACTCCTATGAACAATGCATTTATGGTTCTTGTCATCCCCTCACCCACTTCTGGACCAGCTCCCAACTTGATTTGACCCTCAAATCCAAGATGAATCCGAATGGGGGGTTGGTCAAAGAACTAAGGGTGCCTTAAAGGGCCCCTTATCCACACTAAGAACCAATTGGATATTGTCTCAAAGACATGCTATAAATGGAGGCCATGGGTGGACTAAGAATTTCATAATATCATAGTATTGTTATGTTGCCTCTATCCTCCCTCAAGAAACCTCTTTTCTTCTTGGAGCATACTAGCAACATATCAATAAGCTATTCCACTCACCTCTTAAGGGAATAGGCTTGGATTTATTCACCATTTTCTTTATTGTTTATCATTGTAAGAAGATCTCTCAAATAGCAAACTCAAGAGCCCTGCCAAGGAGGAAGAGGGGATCCATAATTCCTCCTTTCTCTACGGTGTTTTCCAACTAATATAGTTATCCATTGGTGGCATAATCTCGGTCATTTGGTTGATTGATTTTGGTTCAAAGTTTCTTTGCATTTTAGTTTTATTTCTTTAGTTATTTCCTTAGTTGTTTCTACTTTAGTTGTTTGTTTATTTCATGTGCTTGGATTGCTTAATTCATACACTAACTGTTGGACATAGCTACCACACTTAGAGGGGGGGGTGAATGAGTGTGGGGCTCTTTTTCCCAAAACTTCCCTCTTGCACAAAAACTCATCAATTAGCATTCAACATTTATTCATTACCCATTGCTGTCATTTATAACCAGTTAGATGTAGGCACATATCAGCAACATATATCATCAATATATCATCAACAAGTC
Organism: Picea engelmannii; assembly: GCA_009831015.1. Taxonomy (NCBI): domain Eukaryota; kingdom Viridiplantae; phylum Streptophyta; class Pinopsida; order Pinales; family Pinaceae; genus Picea; species Picea engelmannii. Next base: position 1,252,370 of record ML779658.1, read on the forward strand.
ATCATCACAATGGACACACAAGATGTATGCACAATTTTCTCTTTATTACGGACTACAATCCTTGGGGTTTATCAGCAACAACTGAATAGAGTACAACTCTACAAGAGCACCAGCTCTATATGAAAGACTCGGCTTACATTCTCAGCACCAACTGAGATGAGGAAACAATCCTCAACAGATATCAATCTATCAACAGGTACGCAACCTGTCAGTAGTGCAGCCCCCGTGTGTACGCTCCCTAGCTCACTACTGCCTGTGTGTACGCGGCCAGTGTATAATGTAACAAGCATATTCTCTTGAGAAACTAGGGTTTTTCTTTGCTTCACATGCTTAGATCCTCTACAACCTGCAATCAATTTCTCTTCTGTCTTCCACTGTCCAAACTGACCCACAGCCAGTCACAACACATCCAAGCTCTCCAATAGCTTGCTCATGCTCCACAATAAATCAATATGAATGCTATGTTAATCATGTATAAATAACTAGTATACCATAGCAATCATGTCACTACTGAATCACAAGAGTGCTGCTCACTCCATCAACCAAATCAACCAAACTGAGCCACATCATAGAAGCCATACCAAGAATTCCCTAAGCATTCACAACA
>ML779658.1:1253697-1267899 GCA_009831015.1 Picea engelmannii
ATCCATCTAGAATATTTTCCCTGACAAGTTCACTTTCCTTCATCTCATTATTCCACAATTAAGCATGGGTTCTTTTACTCCACAAAGTGTCTTACTGTGAGGGCTTTCACCATAAGGGGACCACTTTGGAGTTCATCCATATTTACTTCTTATCAACCATGAAAAAACAATAATGAGTCATCTTTGCATCAATTCAACACTGCATCATGTATCAATGACAACTCATTGACCCATCTTCATCAATGCATCATATTAATGATCCATCTTTATCAATTGGTTTCCACTTGGACATATATCATTCTCATCAAGGGCATCATATCAATCAATTACTTGACATCAATCAAACCAAACTATTTACATCAATGACATATGATCCAACATTCTCCCAAATAATCAAACCATTGGCATCAATGATAACATGATCCAACACTAACCTCTATCTTGTCTAGCAGGCCCAACTAGACTTCTAAGTTCCCTTTTTTTTCTCACCCAAGTGGAGAAACAGACACAAAAGATTGGCGACCATAATGGGGACACAACAGATTGGAGACCATCACATGCACACTTGTTTTTTCCACCCATGCACCCCCATGCACGATTGTATTCATCACAGCCGCACATCATGCACGAGAGAGGGAATTGTACCCACGCATCTCAACGTCGGTATCCTTCCTTCTCCCGCGCATTGGTGGAACCCCCCCTACAAAATACCCTAGTACGACCCTTCATACAACCCCTACCCAAAAAATGGAAACTAGCTACTGTGCAAGAGGATAGGACCACTAACCTGACTCTTGCAATCAGTCGGCTCGAACTCCCATAATATTAGAAACTCCTCCAAATACTCACGCCAATTCACTATAGAAGTGGGTACAAATGAGGTGGAATTGTGGCCCCCACAACCATATATAGTCCCTTTTTCCAAACTTCCATGCTCAGTTACAGGAGCTCAGAGTCTTTGTTTTTTGATCCATCTTCAGCCACGGGATCAGGGTCCCACCGCCTACATAGTCACATTCCTCGAATCACCATCTGCACTTGGCCCTGGGGGAGCATTTTTCTCACATCATGCCCAGGTACTCATGCTCATGTTCTGTAAGTTTTAAACCTATGAAGTAAATCAATGCTAATAGATTCTTAAGCAAAATAGAAATTAATCAATGGCTCATAGACATAGTACACAAAGATTTATACCAGAAACCCTTAACCGAGAGAAAACCTTCCAACTCTTCATTGTATTAATTTGACCATTCACCATACAATATATACAATGTTTTAGGTATTTCGTAGCTACCAAAACCCTAATCCCTTAATCCGGGATTAATTTAGAAAACCGCTAAAACTAGCAAAATCGGCTAAAAATAGCAAAAACCACCCAAAAACAAAAATTCGGGCACTACCCTGAACGCTACGCGTAACCAAAAGGGGCCATACCTGGCCCCCCCATGGGACCCCCCTAGGAATTGCCCGACGCACACGACACAAAGAGCTAAAGAATTTGTGATCGTCAGGCTTAGTTTTCAAATTTGACACGCCCACACACAAACATGCCATGAATATAACACATACCCAACATTCTCCCACTTGTTGTTTTCTTTGCATCCAGGGGTCCACATGATTATGTAGTCAACAATCCAGGGAAGCAATGCCCATTGTTACTCTACACCAGGAGAACATTTATGTTCTCACATACTTTGTCAATGAATCACACCCAGGTACGCATGCTCATGTTTTGTAAGTTTTAAACCTATGAAGTAAAGAAATGCATATATATTCTTAAGAAAAACAAAAATTAATCAATGGCTCATACACATAGTACACAAAGATTTATACTGGAAACCCTTAACTAGGAGAAAACCTTTCAACTCTTCATTGTATTAATTTCACCATTCACCATACAATATATACAATGTTTTAGGTATTCTGTAGCTACCAAAAACATAATCCCTTAATCCAGGATTAATTTAGAAAACCGCTAAAAATAGCAAAAACCGCCCAAAAACAAAAAATCGGGGCGCTGCCCCGAATGCTACATGTAACCAGGGGGGGGGAATACCTAGCCCCTAGGACCCCCTAGGAAGTGCCCGACACACACAACATGAAGGGAGAAGGAATTTGGGATTGTCAGATGCAATTGTCGAATCTGACGTGCCCACACACACACATGCAAAGAATATAACACATACCCAACATTATCCCACTTGTTGTTTTCTTTGCATCCAGGGATCCACAGGATTATGTAATCAACAATCCAGGGCAGCAATTCCCATTGTTACTCTACACTGGGAGAACTTTTCTATGCTCACAGAATTTGTCAATGAATCTGCAACATTCTTCAAAGTGTCAACCTTTTCTAGCAACACCTTATTTTCTTCAACCATGTCTCTGACAAAGTGATACTAAACATCAATATGATTTGTCTTCGAATGATAAGCAGGGTTCTTTGCCAATAATATTACACTTTGACTATCACAATCTAATCTCACTTATTGTTGTACCAAACCAATACCTGAACACAATCTCTGTAACCATACTTCTTCCTTGCTTGCATGAGTGGTTGCCATGTATTCATCTTTTGTAGTTGAGAGTGCCACGGCCTGTCTTTTGCTCATCCAACTAATTGCTCCTCCAAATAGGTTAAACACATACCCACTTGTAGATCTTCTATGATCCAAATCTCCAACCCAATCTGCATCAACAAAGCCATGTATGTCCACCACTCTATCCAATCTTGGTCTTCCTTGGTAGCACAATCCATAACTGGTAGTGCCACGAAGATACCTAAAGACCCTCTTTACTTCTTTCCAATGCTCCTTTCCTAGTTTTGACATATACCTTCTCAAAACTCCCACTTCATGTGCAATGTCTGGTCTAGTACAGACCATTGCATACATCAAACTGCCAACTGCACTGGCATACAGAACATGGGACATTTCCTCTTCTTCTTCCTCTGTCTTGGGACACTAATCCATAGATAACTTTACACCTATAGGAATAGGAACCTTGACCGGTTTGCTTCCATGCATATTAAACCTCTGAAATATCATCTCAACATATTTTCTCTAATTCAACCAGAGTTTCTTGTTTGCATGATCTCTTTTAATCTCCATTCCTAGAATGAAGTTAGCAGCACCGAGATCCTTCATGTCAAATTTGGAGGATAGTTACGATTTCACCTCCTTGATAACATCCATGTTATTTCCTACCAGCAAAATGTCATCAACATACAACACTACATAAATGAAGTTATTACCAACCTGCTTAGAATATACATAGTGATCATCCATGCTTCTCACAAATCCCAATCCAAGGATGTATGTGTCAAACTTTTGGTACCACATCCTAGGTGATTGCTTTAGACCGTATGGTGACTTCTTTAGCTTACAGACCAGCTCTTTCTTTCGCTTCACTACAAATCCTAATGGCTGCCTCATGTAGATTTTTTCTTCCAGATCCCCATGTAGGAATGTTGTCTTCACATCCATTTGTTCTGGTTCAAGATCAAAAGTAGTAGCAATAGACAAAATAAATCTAATAGAAGTTAACTTGGCAACAGGAGAAAAAATCTCACCAAAGTCAATTCCCTCTACTTAGGAATAACCTTTTGATATTAAGCGAGCTTTGCATTTCTCCACTTTTCCTTCTGCATTAAACTTCTTCTTAAACAACCATTTTCTACCAACATATTTCTTCCAGATGGAAACTCAACTATATCCCATACCTCATTCTTATCCAAGGAATCCATTTATTCAACCATGGGCTTCTTCCAGAGTTTACTATCCTCTGAACTCATTGCTTCCCTAACATTTCTGGGATCATCATCAGTAATAGATAAAGAAAAAATAGAACAAAAATCAGGTGGACTATACCTTTCTGGTTTCCTTATTTCCCTCACTGATCTCCTCAATACTAGGGTATGAGGTTCTTCTTCTCGACATCATCTAAAAACAACATCTCGACTGTAAATAGTATTCTGGGTTTCTGGGTTCCAAAACTTGTAACCTTTCACACCATCTTTATAGCCAATAAAGATACACTTTTCATCTTTTTTATCCAGCTTACTCCTATTTTCCTTTGGAACATGTACATAAGCATCACAACCAAACACTCTAAGATGTTCAAGAGAAGTTTTATTTCCAGTCCAGTCCATACCTCGTGTGGATTTTTATCATCCAACATTGATGAGGGTGATCGATTTACTAGGTAATATGTTGTACCCACTATCTCTGCCCAAAATTCCTTTACTAACTTAGCACCGCTGAGCATGCTCCTTGAATTTTCCATCAGTGTCATGTTCATCCTTTCTGCAACTCCATTCTGCTAAGGTGTGTATGGATTAGTCTTCTTCCATGCTATACTACACATCTTACAGAATTCTTCGAATTCATTTCCGTAGAATTATCCACCATTATCTGTCCTCAATACCTTTATTTTCTTTTCTGTATTATTTTCTACTAGAGCCTTAAAAAATTTAAATTTATCAAATACCTTAGATTTCTTTCTAATAAAATAAATCCATGTGTTCCTTGATAAATCATCTATGAATGAAACATAATACACAATTTTACTTAGGGATGGAATAGGAACAAGTCCAAACACATCACTGTGTATCAACTCTAAGATCCCCTTTGCTCTTGTAGCACCAGATGGGAATCTTACTCGATTATGTTTACCATATATGAAATGTTCACATAAATCAAAATCCATAGTGAAATTAGACATACCTTCAACCATACATTTACCGTGTAGTGTTTGAAGGCCCTTTTCTCCAATATGCCCCAGTCTTTGATGCCACAACATGGTCTTCTTTCCAGGGACAGTATTGGTCTTTTCTTATTTATTTGTTTGCTCAGGGACAACCGAACTGTTACACCCATTAGTATAAGTGCTTCCCAACAAATTTTACAGAGTTCCACACCAAACTCCCCTCTTCAAGACCATTTCTCCTCGTACCATCTTGCAGGTTCCCTTTCCCAATATAGTACCCACTCCTGCATCATCCAACTTGCTTACATATATTAGGCTCCTAGCTAGTTTTGGAATGTGCAGAACCCTAGGGAGAGTTTTGATCCTTCTGTATTTTAGCAGCAACTTAACCCTTCCATGTCCCATGATTTTGGTTATCGAGTAATCTTCTGGGAATACATCACCACCATCGTATTTTTCATATTCACAGAACCACTCCCTGTGAGGAGTCATATGGTATGACACACCTGATTCGATCAACCATACATCACGATCTGCATGTGTACATATAGATGTCAGGTAAACATCACCTCCTTCTTCAGAGGATGTTTTCTCCTCTTTGGAAGAGGTACTATCAGATCCCTTTGGTTTATCAACCTTCTTAGACTTGTAATCTTTCTTATAATGACCTGTTTTACCACACTTCCAGCATTTCCTCAAAGATTTTCCTGGAGACTTAGATCTACCTGTAGATTTAGATCCCCCCCCCCGAAGACTTACCAGGATTCTTGTCTTGGGTACGACCTCTTACAAATAAATCATATGTGCTATGACCATCCATGCTTTTCCACCTCATCTCTTCAAATAACAAGGATGCAACTACATCCTCATAATTGGATGTAGATTGAGTGGTACTACCAATTGCTACAACCAAATTATCCCAAGAGTCTGGAAAAGAACATAACAAAGTAATACACTTATTCTGCAATCGTAATATTAAAAGAGACAAGTTGACTTACTAGAGTATTAAAGGCATTTAGATTTTCTGTCATAGAATCTTCATCTTCCATCCAAAGATGATACAACTTCTTTCGAAGAAACAACTTGTTTACCAGGGACTTTGATTTATACAAATTCCCTAACTTATCCCATAGTTCCTTGGTTGTATATTCTCCCAAGACATTCAACAACACCGAATCTACCAGGCAGAGTGAATAGTACTCCTTGCTCTTCTGTCCAACTTCTCCCAATCTTCCTTCGACATACCAGTAGGTGGTGTATTAGTAGTTTGTGTACTAGTAGGTTGTGTACCAATTGACTATGTGCTAGTAGGTTGCGTACTAGTAGGCTGTGTACCAAGATCCACAACGATCCATTTTTCTTTGTCTACAAGAAGGTCCTCCATATTGAGCTTCCATAGCTCATTTTTTTTACCGTTGAACTTCTCTATCTCGATTCTAGAATATCTCGCCATTCCTCTTTCTACACTCGAATAACCACTGCAAAATCTCCCACTAAATCCAGGTTTATCACAGACCCAAGATAAACTTGATCTATCAAGACTAAGCCAAACCCTCACCAACAAAGGCATCCCTCTGAAGCTAAAAACAAGCTCTAATACCACATGTAAGTTTTAAACCTATGAAGTAAAGTAATGCATATAGATTCTTAAGCAAAAAAGAAATTAATCAATGGTTCATACACATAGTACACAAAGATTTATACCAGAAACCCTTAACCGAGAGAAAACCTTTCAACTCTTCATTGTATCAATTTCACCATTCATCATACAATATATACAATGTTTTAGGTATTCTATAGTTACCAAAACCCTAATCCCTTAATCCGGGACTAATTTAGAAAACCGCTAAAAATAGCAAAATACGCTAAAAATAACAAAAGCCACCCAAAAAAAAAAATTGGGGCATTGCCCTGAATGTTGTGCGTAACCAGGGGGGCATACCTGGCCCCCTCTAGTGTTATAGCAATATTTGCCTCACCATTACTATCTTGCATAGAGGGCCTTTTTCCATTTCCCTATGTAGACTTGTCATCCCTTTTTTGATGAATCCAGAGCCAAAAATATACATTTTTCCACATATACACTCCCTATTAGCTATGCAAGATGCGTATATGCTGGCTGCTCCACTACAGCCCCCGTACATCAGGATTTGTGCCAGAAAATACAAAAATGAGGTCAGGTTCCCATGTCACGACAGGATATCTCTGATCCTTGGCCTTCCATATACTGGAAACGTTCCAACTCGGCCCTTCGGTTGCATTCTAAAGGCCATAAAAGCACAATTCTGAGCTATGGAAAAGAGGAGAAAGTATTCAACTTCGAGAGAAAAGTTACTCTAGAGAAATTAGCTTCATTGTGTCAATGAAAGCTAAGAATTCTTCCGCATCTCTGTCCAGTCTCCTGGTGCCCCCTTTTTTCTCAGCGAGTGTAGTGATGATGTTGAAATCCCCTGCCAGGATCCAATGGAGGTTGTGGGTATGATCCTTTAGATTCTCTAGATCGAGGAGCAATCTCCTTTTTTCGCCCATCACTTGGGGGCCATACACATTAGTGCATAGAATTTCCTTCATGTTCCCTATAATTTGCATATTAATAGAAAGTGTGTTTCTCGTGGCTTTTGTTGCAAGTAGGTTCACCGATTGTGGGTTCCACAAGGTGAGGATACCTCCTGTCGTCTGTTGGATTTCGATAGCCAACATCTTGTACTTACTTCGGTGTTTTTTACTGATTGTTTCCATTTTGTCTAAAGTGCATTTTATCTCTTGAATGAAACATAGGTCAGGTTGTTCCTTACTCAATCTATTTTTAAGGATTTGTTTCTTTCTTGGGTTGTTTAGGCCTCTTATATTCCATGTTATAATCTTCATTTAAACATGCAGGGGGGAGTTGGGGAAGAAATTTTTAATCTTACCTGAATTTATCAGCAGGGCTCCTAGTTCTTGTAGGGCTATGCTATTTGATTTCCTGGATTTCTTCCTCCATGCCTGCTTGGGTAAATGTTGTGGTTGTTTGTCGCCTGTTTTGATTCCCAGTTGTCCTATCTCGCCATGCATGCACTTGATCCCTATGGATTTCGCTTCCTCGCTTAGGAGGAAGAGATATTGAATGCAATCAAGTAGCTCCATTGGAACATTGTCTACTCCCTGCCTTTTCCATTACTCCAGTATATTTGGTAGATCTATTCCTTCCCTTTCCACAATGTCTCTAAGATCTGGATCCCCTGTTCCTACCTCACTTGGACTCATCTCTGAATCTCCGTCTGCTTCCTGCATTGGGGTGTTGGCATCTTCGTTTCCTTCTTCCCTGGGACTTGCGCTACCTCCCTGTTCTCCTTTGTTGTTTGGATTTTATGTGATCTCCTGAGTTGCATGTTCACTCACTTCCTTATCTTTTGTCTTTTTTCATCCCTCCTTCTTCCCCTTGGTTGGGACTACCCCTTCCTTCTGTTCTAAGCTTATCTTCTGAGTTGCTTCCTGTTGGGGCCTTTCCTTGTCTCTTGTTTCCTCTACTTTTGTGATTTGGCTTCACAAAACCGTCCTCATCCTGTTGTAGCTTGGTGTTTTCCGCTTCTTGTTTTTTGTTAAGAGGGCATTCTCTTAGTAGGTGTCCATGTTCATGACATCTTCTGCATCGAAACGGGATCTTCTTGTAGTCTATGCTTTCTATCCATTCCTCATCCCTAAACTCCAGGCTTATGGATTCTGGGAGCACCCCTGAAACATCCATCTCGATGCAGATCCTTGTGTAGGATGTATATTTTCCTTTTAGAGTAGCTTTTGATGTCTTGACATATTTTCCAAGCTTGTTCCCTATGGCTTCGAAGGTGGATGGCAGCCAGTAGTCTAGCGGTAAGGAGTAAAGCCTTAGCTAGACTAGGACATTTCTAAAGGTTTCTTTCTCTGGGGAGAAGTTTTCTTTCCATGGGCAAATGTACAGCCCCGATGAGGCATGGAAATATGCCCCCCCCTCAAAGACTTTATCCATGTCCTCCAGGTTCATAAAGACCATTGTGAAGAATCCTTTTGAGCCCAGGTGGATTCCCACTTCTCCACTTGGCTTCCAATCATATTTTATCCAGTTGCCCAACGTTTTTTCTGTGGGCCACAGGCACATGAACTTGTAGATCAATGCATGTGTCTTCATCTGATCCTGGAAGAGTTGTGTTTGGGGGTCTTCCAATATAACCTTGGGTATCAGTGTTGTTTTAGGTTTACACGGGTTGTGCCCCTCTACCCCACTAAGGTTCGTTATTGCTTGCACATCGTTCTGGTCTTCTTTGGCTCCTTCACCCACGTGATCACTTTTTTCTTTGTTTCCCTCTTGGTTCTTTTCTGATCCTGATCCCGAGGTGTCTGTCAGAGGTTCTTTGAAACCGTCACCTCGTGCACCTTTCCCTTTGTCCACAACTACTTGCTTATACAAGGGGGTTTCATTCCTTCCCCCTTTGGTGACCATGTTGGTCGTTGCTAAGACTGCGACTGTCAAACCCTAGCTTGGAAATTTTTCCAAAGCCATGACTGCTTCAACCTCGTACCCAGTTATTGATGTTAAATCACCATCTACTATTGATTTATCATCCTGGCACTTTAAGTCGTTGCAATCCTTAATAAGTTGTTATTGCCTCTATGTCATTATTAGTGGTAGTTCATAGTCCCCAAATGAAATCTACCTCCACTTTTCTTTTCTTTAGAATCAAAGATAATCCTCATAAACCTACCACCCCTCTTGTTACTATTACTATTACTATTTTAAATATAAAACTCATCTTTAACATTAGAGGCCTTTATTCTTTTTAATATGTTATATGTATTACATATAACATATTTCTCATATTCATACAAATGGTATCAATTTATTTCTTACATGCTTTTTTATGAGAAAAAATAATATAAATTCTGAAATAGTTTTAATAGTAAATTGAAATAAAAAAGATCAATTTAAAAATAAAATAAAATAATTTAATAATAAATTAAAATAGTAAATTCTTTAATTTTATTTGTTTTTAATAACAAGTGAAATGTCCACTAAAAATATTGGAAGTTTCAAAACTTTAAGCTCAACAATAATATTACTAACTTTGAAAACTTTCACTTTCAAATTTAAAATAAAATAAAAAAACAATTAAAAAATAAAATGGAATAAAGACTTCTTGTAGAAAAGAAAAAAGGAAAAAGTTGTCCTTACCAAAAAAAAAAATCGCAATAATAATAACACATCTTTACTATGGTTAGCACAAAAAAGGGAAAAGTTGTCCTTACAAAACAAATCGCAATAATAATAGCACATCTTTAATATGGTTAGCATAACACTTTTTTTTAATTGTCAACATAACGTGGGTTATAAAAAATGAAGCCAAAGAACATGACACGACCATGAAAACTACATTTCTCGTACGTTATTAAAGTATGATTGTAACGTTTGATGCTGCTTTAAATTTAGAGCAAAATGAATAATGTTTTTATTGATTAATATGTTTCTTCCATTCCTCACACGAATCAAGTGTGAAAATGATAAAATGGATTTTTGTTTTTCGTTTTCATATCAATAATAAATTAAATGTAGACATGGAATATAAATCAATATAAATGTTTTAATAATAAAACTTAAAAATATTTTTAATATAAAAAAATAAATTCATATACGCTTATATAAATATTTTACATTCAACACTATTTTGTTTGAATAATCATATCCATTAAACTATAATTCAACCAAATAATAAAACCGAAATATATTATCATTCTCGGCAAAGATATATCTTTGCTCTAATAACTTATCACTTTCATGTTACCCAAATTGGCAAATACATGGCATCATACTCTCTTTTTTTTATCATTATTTACATGCATTTTATTATTTTCCTATCAATAATTAGGAAATTATAGCAATGGTTTATTATATTATTAATGTTGCATTTAAAATTTATCAAATTTTGCTAATTTGTATTTGTTATGTTTATTATGATTTCATTAAGATTATTAAAATAATAATATTATATTTAATATTAAATGGTTTTAAATTTCAACAAAAACTATTTTTTAATATTTTTTCGATTTTGGAATTTTGGAGATGGTATGTCTAATAATCTAAATTAAAAGAGAAATTATGATGTAATAAAAAACTAGAGACTAAAATAAAATTAAGACACTATAAAAAATTTATTAACTTTAATTTATATAATCAAAAATATTAGAAAAAAGAAATTTATTAATTTTAGGCTACTTAAAATTGCTTCCAAATCAAGTCATAACCACCATCTACTCAAGTGAGGATGGTGTAAAGACACCCAATCTTGGTTAAACTATTGGAGAATAATGGAAGAAACCATTTTGCAGAATAAATATACTATTAAAAAAAACGTCAAATCAAAATTTAAGGAAAAAATGTAGTGTGATAAAGAGTTAGAGGAAAAAAGAAAATTAAGGTATTATAAAGATGTAATCAACCCTAATCTAGAAGATCAAAATTATTTATCTATTTTGCCAAGTGTAAAGAAAAAAATAAGCATTGCTAAGATAAGAACAAATTCTCACGAGCTCTATAGTGAAACTGGGCGTTGATCAATTCCTAAAACGCCATGGGATGAAAGAGTGTGTCACCTTTGTGACACTAAGAAGGTTGAAGATGAAAAGCACTTTCTCTTAGATTGTCCAGCCTATACCTATACTAGATCTCATTTTCAAAATATTGATCACACTACCATCCTTCCTAACCTCTTAATTCAACAAATGTATGGTGATCTTGGAAAGCTTCTCTTAATGTTTTTCGAGCACATAAACAAAATTCTAAAGAATCACAAGTAATCACTTACTCTTTTAAGGTCTCATAGACCAATTAGGTCTTAGTGGATGTTAATCATCATCATCATCAAAACTATAATCATCTTCGAACACTTGTCCTAATACTTTTCCACCACAAAAACAAAATTTAAAGAAATCCAACTAATATCTTATCTTCTTAAAGTCGGTTCTCAATGGAAGTTAATCATCATCATTATTATATTAAAAAATTTAAAAACAATTTAATATTTTAATATAATAAATAACTTATATTAACTATTTCTAATTTAATATATATTCTTTTTAGTCATTTTCATATTAATAATTTTAAAAATAATGTAATATTTTAGTATAATAAATAACTTAAATTAATTAATTTTAATTTAATATATATAAATTTTAAACACTCTTAAATTTAGTTCCAATGAAAATTAATCAATATGATAGTCGTCAATGGTCATTATCATATTGATAATTTTTATTAAAATTAATTTTATATATATATATATAATTTTTAAACAAAATTTTAAGCACGGCTCAAATCCTTTGAAGCGTCTATTCTTGCTTTCTTATTTGCAGACCGACTTTGTTAATTATTATATTAAGTGCATGGAGACAACGTGTGCCGCTGAGAACCGTTTCTCCTTTTTTTGTGATTTTTTTTTGTCAATTCACTCATGAGTTTGACTTTAACTTTAAGTTGTGACTCCATAACTCTACTTTGAACTGGAGACAGTATCTTTCAGCTCCATTATGGATAACCACATTAAATATAATAATAATATCAATGCATTTTGGAGAAGTATGACAACATTAAATATAATAACAATATCAATGCATTTTGGAGCAGTGTGGTACGACCAATTGTATTAGAAATAAGTGCAGTGGATGAGAAAATGAAAAGCCACTCCACAGACGGACGAGATATGGTTGCAGAAAGAAAGCATTGAAAAGAAATAAAGTTCACTATCATGCAACATGGCACTCAGTCGCGTAATCCAAAGAAGTCGAAGGTTGTGGGAAGTATTTGGCATGCTCAATAGTGATTCCAACAGTGATTCCATGAGTGCGTGGAGGATGGAAGATCGGAAACAAGCGTGTTTTTATAAATTATTTTTTTTGCAGTAACAAACATCTCTGGATAGCATCGTTGTCACAGCTTAAAGATGATGGAGGTACCTTTTAAGTTGGAGGATTTCAAGCGGTTCTTCATATTATTTTGATATTTGATTGTTGAGTGAACAGAGGGAGAGAGATCACAGTATTGTTACAGGTTGTTATTAAGCCAGCTAGGCCCCTCTAAAGAAAGAGCGCACAGACGCCACAATCTAAAATCGCCAGTCTCTACAACAAGAAGAGCGGCAGATATGATGTGGTCTTGTCCCTTTGTACGCATTAGAACAACTTCCTTATCTTCCACAGTGTTAATGTTAGATGATATCTAATGCGATCGACATGATGGGCACTCTCTAATTTTCATTTTGTATTTTGAACGTTGGGACTTATCACGACATCATCCATCCCAATCATATATCCCGAAACAAAACAAAACAATTTTAAATATTAGGGGTTACAAGCAAATTCGTCTTTGGCGTTTGTTAGCTGTTTGTTTCATTAAAAATTGGGGCTCTGCCAATGCTTCAATGTCAAGTGTTGTCTGTGCCACGTGGAAGAATATCATCCGTGAGCCATAAAGGCATCTATATAAGTTCGCCACCTTAGAGACCTGATACGATCACAGCTGCTCCTCAAAGCGAGAAAAATTAATCAATTTCTCCTTCGCTACTGCTGCCAATTCGAACAAATTGGAAGAAATGCCGAGCAGTCTTTTACGTTTGGGTGCTGGCATTATAGGTCATTCGAGACTTCCAACTATAGAATTTTGTGTTTTCATTGTAGCTGCCTCTTACTGTTATTGCAAATTACAGAGGTTGGTTCTTTTGTATAATTCAATTCAACGTAAACTGAGATTCGCTGGTTTGTCTGATACAGGAAGTGTCATTTCCTTACTTATGTATGGGGCGCCCATGTAAGTTTTTTTCTTTTGTCATAGAATAATAGAACTATTAGTATGAATCCATAGAACCGAGTATTATTCATGGCAATGAATAATTGATAGATCTATAGAACAGTTTTTTTTTCTTTTATCATAGAATAATAGAACTATTAGTATGAATCCATAGAACGGAGTATTATTCATGGCAATGAAGAATTGATAGATCAATAGAACAATTGAATTTGGATTAATATTTTTGCTTTCCCAACGCAGTATTACGTTCAAGAGAGTGATCCAAAAGAGAACAACGGAGGATTTCTCAGGCTTTCCTTATGCAGTAGCGTTGTTGAACTGTCTTCTCTACACATATTATGGTTCACCTCTCATCAGCAATGGGTGGGACAATCTCATTGTTATGGTTGTAAACGCCATAGGTCTCGTTATTGAATGCTCTTTCATTTGCATTTATCTCATTTTCGCTCCACCCAAACCAAAGGTAAGATTCATATTAGGTAGCCACGCCATAGTTATTTCAAAAAAAATTGCTTGTAAGGCATTTTGTAATTGATTATGATGGATGCACAGTAGTTAACTTATAACTGTTCAAGTCATTTCTGTATAATTACTGTGTGTGAATGTTTTGAAACGTCTAAGTTTCAAGTGGAACTCCACTCATCATCAGTTTTCAGTTGACACTCTACCCATTGTGTTATTTAAAA
>ML779659.1:0-22971 GCA_009831015.1 Picea engelmannii
CCCTCGAAAAGGCCTGTGAACATTGCTATCTGATTCAAAGTGCTATTTCTGTTGCTATTTCGTATATCATTTCTGTGTATTGTGAAGATTATGCTGGATATTTTATTGTTATTCTGTCATTTCTAGCATTTCGTTTATGTTCTTCATATTTTATATATCTGGTATCTTGCAGTGGAGAAGAGGGTACCTGAGAGTGTGCTTGGGAGAGAGATTGGGATTGAGGAGGAAGCAGAGGAAGAACCTAGATTTGGGAAGGATGTGTTCATTTAAGATGATTCATAAATGTATATTTTTTACTTTTATCAAATTTTTGTTTTCTCAAATTTTTAGTTTAGCCTTTCCTACTTGTAACAACCTCCCACTTTCAAATTTTTAGTTTAGCCTTTCCTTTTGAATATGTATATAGTGAAATACTAAAACAGGTGAGAAGGTTAATTAATGTACTAAAAGTCATTTGGTTTTATACCATTTATCACCTAAGTCCCAAGTCAAGCTTCTACTTCATGTAACATACCATCGATCAAAAGGTTCTAAGAACCCAAGTATTGACAACACCCACACGAAGTGTCGAGGAGAGAAATGCCCATGGGTCAATTAAAGGTGCACTAAGCATCTGAAGGTGGTCATCTCACAATAACCCTTCCAAGTAAAATGGATAATTATTTTAAATACAGATCATTTTTATTTCTAATTCATACAGGTTGAAAAGACATTACGCCTTTAATACTCAAGCTCGTTCGGACAACACATCTCAGGTAGTAAATTAATGGTCATTTTTGTGCCACCAGTAGCAGCGCTTTCAAGAAAAGGAGAACGTTGTCAAGGAGAAGGTAAATCTAAGTGTTCTTCCATCAAATCGTAACTTCTAGTAGTTGTAATGGCTTGTCCAATTTAAGGAAGAGGCAGTGCATTATCCACCACCGATGGGAGTATAAGTCATTGTTATTCACAACCGAATACATAGGTAATTTGCATGGACAGGGGCAAAATTCGTGCGCAAGGGACACAGTTTTCACAACTGTGAAATGTTATGATTGTTGGGGTATGGTGTCATAGCAAAAACATTGTCTACAATCGCAGAGGTAAGGATTTATACAGAAAATTCAAGATGGGTTTCAAGATCCATAACAAAATGATCATTATCTTCTAAATTTCACAAACTGAAATTAGAGAACCCATTCTATTTAATTGGAAAAGTCATGGACTCGGTACAACCTGTTGTTCCTGAGTTTATACTTTAATCCTCTAAAGTATACCATCAAGGCATCCAGAAAATAAAGAGAATTAAGGAGTAAGAATCAATTGTGAAGGGTAAATCAGAGTTGGTTTCTCAACTGTCTCTCTGTATCTTCCCATTGTTCTTGGATGTTGATTTCTCTCTCAATAATTTCTCATGAACGTTCTAATTCGACTTGGGTAGCTGTTGTTTGCAGGATAGTATTAAATAAGTTCAAAGCAATGGTATTTTGATCATGTAGGCCAGGTTCTATGTTAGGTTGTCTAATACTTGGGACAGTCATGAGGATTAAAATTTTATTAAATTATAAAAAAGTTTTAGAAATTGTTGCTTCAATTTTGTGGGATGAAATAGAAAAGGAATTTTGGAACTCAAAACAATAACATAATAATAGTAAAGGTTGTTTCCTGTACTTGAAGTAATTTGAGAATATTAAAATAAAAACAAAGAAACATTGTTGGAGAATATGAGGCTTTAATCTTGAAAGAATCTCATATCATAACAGAAGAAGTGGAGAACAACAAAATTTCTAATGGAGTATAAGATATAACCATCCAACAGACCTATACGTATTGAAACTGTTGATACAAATCACAGAGGAAAAACAATAAATGATTAGATAATCAAATAAATTCAAACTACAGTAGAATTTTGAATTAAACTATAGTTGATCATTCATTAGAAAGACATGGAATAAAAGATATTGAAAGATATTGAAAACAAAGTGAAGGAACACATAGCTTCAACGTGACAAAATTCATAATCTCTTCTGCATTATCTATATCATTGTAAATCAGAAAACTTCTAATACAATTGGCTCCCAAAAAATGAAAAGTCTTTTCTCAATCTTATGAAGCTTTATTTATACATGATCACAAAACCTTTTTCCCATTGGTGATTAACTAAATTCCTAAGACTAACGGTTACATGAATGAGCAATGTCGAACTGTTTACATTTCTGTTTTAACTGCTTTATTATTCCAATAATGAAAATATTCAAAACAATATTTCATGTGTACGTTGATGAACTTGCTCCTTCTGTTTTAAGACAGTGAATACATTTTCCCAGAAACTGCACTAAAACTCTAGGAGCTTCTGGAATATCCTTTTCTTCAAATAAGAAAAATTTTATCTGCAGTTCTTGCAGACGATCTTCGATTATCTTTCTTGTGAACTTAATAGTTTGTATCTTTAAGTTAGGCATTACTATCCATTTCTAAATTTGAGTGACATTGATTACCTTTATTTATGGAATCTCTACCTTAATTTCTTCCAGATCCTCTTTGAATCTTAACTGATGCTTAACAATGTTAATTTCTCCTAACAACCCTGGACAATCATTTTTTCCAATGTTCAATGAAGTTTTCTCTAAAAGGTCAAAAATTCCTTGACAATCGTCATTAACTTCTCTAGTTATTTTCTTGTTTTCTGAAAGGTTTACCTCCCACACCTTGAGTATTATATCACCTTTAATCTTCTCTAAAATAGATAGCTTTTGAATCTCTCCGACCTCCTCTTTTGTTGAAAGAGCCACTGCTTTTTGAAAGGTTGTTCTGGCTGCTTTCACTTCTCTCTCCTTTAGGAGAATACTCTCCAAAGACTTACTTTCTCCCAGAAAATAATTCTGAATAAACTCAAGCTTAAATAACATTACCTATTGCTCTTTTTCTATCTGTGTATGTATTTCCAGCGCCTGGGCTTGGAATATTTCAAGCTCTACCACTTGATTTTGAATGGAATTAATCTTATATTGTAATTGTTTATTCATTTCCTCTTGCTGTAGGACCTGTGCTTGAGTGACCTGTATTTTCTGATTTTCTTCCTCTAACCTTGCTTTTAGTTTTTTAATCTCTTGAATGTCATTTAATCTAGCTCGTTCTAGACCCTTTTTTATCTCCCAACTGATATTTCTTTCAGTCTCCTTTAATTGACCCTACAGTTGAGCTATACTATGATCTTTTTGATGCAACATAATTCTCAAATTACCCACAGAGTATAAATTTGTTGATTCTAAGGCTCCCATTATACCTGTTATTTCTATGGCGAATTCCCCCTCTTAAAGTTTTTGTCCATCTAAAATGATCTTGTGCTTTTTTACCTTCATGTTTCCTCTTGGATGCATCTCCTGTTTCAGGATAGCCTTCCTCTTTTTACTGAAAAAGTAATCAGAGGAGGGAATCTCATCCCTAGAAATAGGCTCAAGATCACTAAAATATAGAGCTCCCTCTTGGGGATTTCCATGAGTAGACTGTAATGGAGTTAAAGAAGTAATGGGACTTCCACGATTTGTCGATGTTGTTCCTCCTACTTTTTTGGGAAAATTCTCAGGGATTTGTGAGGGTGTTTCCAACTCCTTTCCTTTCCCTACCTCTGATTTTTTTGTTTAAGGAACTTCTATTTCTTGTGAAGGCGTTTCAATTTCCTTCATTTTTCCCTTTATATTTTCTTTATCCTGTACATATGTTTCAAATCCTGGGGGAGTCCATAAACTTTGATGGACATCTCTACCATTCTATGATTAAATTGATATAAGTTCAGTCTGCCTCAGTACACTCCTTCCTTTCAAATTCAGCTAAAAACTCGACATTATAAATGTTCTTAGGATTTGGTGAGAGTTTATACATTACTTGTATATGTTCTAGCCTAAATGAGTCAAAAATGACCCCTTGATCATTTAAAATGCTTCTTGTCGGGATATCAACCTTCTCCAAGGCCCAATTGATCATGTCGTTGTATGCCATAAGCCGAGGGTGCACTACGATCTTATGAAGCTCTGATTCTGCTATATCCCGAAAGTGATTCTCGAAATCAGTAGGAGAATTCTTGATTTTGTAATCTAGGAATTCAGAGATTTGTGTCCAGGATTTAATTGAGTCGATGGCGTGTGGCGTAGTGTCAGATATGATATCTCTGGGTTGCACATATCCTCTGTATATTCACTCTTCTTCGGTGCTTTCTTTGTTTCCATGACTTTATGTTAGATGGAAAACCTGTCACAGAAAAGGAGTGTATGAGCTTAGTTGAATGCGTCTTACACTTGATAGTATGAAGCATAATATGTTGTGAAACATAGACCTTTAAACCCTCTTTTAATTCATTTAACGATCAAGGTATTGCTGCAGTTGACAAGAATTCAATACATTGAATGCAGTGGATATTTACTAAGATACACATTAGTGTCACATATTATTAGTTATCCTTTATTAAAGTGGCTGCATTTTGGTTGAATTCAAAATTTAGAAAATTTCATTCAATTGAGAACTGAAATGTGAACAAACGTAAAAAAAATTATTGTCATTAATCATGCTTCCAAAATAGAATTAATTTAGACTAAACACAGATTAAGATTCGAGACTTTGCATTTTATCGCTAAATCCCCATTTTCGAAATTGTGAAATCACGACAAGTTTAAATTAGGACTTCACTTCATTTTAGTAAATTAATTAATTAGTATTAAACCCATTTTGATTCTTTTGGGGTTTCAGGGATCATGTTGACAAATGGTATGTCATCGATGAACCCAGAATCCTGAAATTGTGATACGATTAACGTAGTCTTTAATAATTAGTAACTTCCATATTTTGGGAAATCGGGGATCGGGATTCTGTGATTGGAAATGGATTAAAACATATGTTCTTAGTAAACCTCGAATCCTGAAAAACTTTTAAAGTTTGGTATTAACTTCTTTAGGGTTTAAGCTTTTCGTGATTTAAAAAAAAAAATTATAGAAAGCGCGTCGGGACTTTTATAACATTTTTGTTTTTTTTCCTTTTATCATTTAAATAATAAAGCTTTTCAAGATTTTGGTACCGGCCTTTCGGAAATGATAGTGAGGGTTATGCTTTATGAAAATCCGAAACCCGAAAAAGAAAGGTTTTATTTTTGAAGATAAAAAAATTTAATATATGTTTCAACATAGGTTCCAATTGGGGACCTCGTCTCCTTGTGGGACGAGGAGAATAGGTAGACTTAGTGCCTTTATTGGGTAAATTGAGTCAATGGATTATTTCTATAGAACTTTCTTAGGAAGGGGATACATTGGGAAAAAGAGATTTCATGTTTACTTCTGAAAAGCTTTTCAAAACTCTCAATGTTGTAAACTCAGCTGTAGCCCCATTCTTGATCTTTTCCTTCTAGCTATTGAATTTAAGTCTACTTTAAGATGATCAAAACAATCCTAGGAAATCCAACAGATCTTGCAGCTTTTGTCTTGCATCAAACGAAGTAAATTTCATGTCTTTAATTGGGGAGCCCTATCTGGACTTGGGATGCAGATCCGGTTTCGAAAAGGCTGGTAACCAGTGTAGAGTGAAAATTACATATGATAGCCTTATAGATACCTCATATATTGTTTCACTGCCAAAGATCCTATTCAGTACCCCAGTCAAGTTATCTACCCCTTTTTACTGAATTTCCTTTCACCACATAGAATCATAATTATGCATTTAAATGTTGAGATGAGGGCAATCATTTAAATGAATTTTATTTCATCATCTTCTTGGACTAGATGGGGGCAATCAAATATGAATTTCCTTTCACCATCTGTCTTATATTTTACTTTTTGAACATGAAGTGGGGGAAATCAGTGGTAGTAAGTATACCAGGGATGGTATCTATGTAAAGTTTGCAGTGTAGGTCTGTCAACTTCCTTTGATAACCCTAGACCAACCCTTTCTTAACTTTCAAAGAACCTTAGTCCGCAGGGAAAAAGGGGAATATTAATTCCAGGGGTCTAGATTTTAAGAACTTCTTTTCAACTTCCAAAGCTAAGACATAATCTCTTCTCCCTCTGTGGGAAACCTGGAAAGATATTTGGTCTTTTAAGAAGGAAAAACCGAGGGTAGAAAGGGGTGATGGAGAAAGACTTGGAAATCGAAAAATAAGGGTCATGAATTAAACCCAACTCTTGGAACTCTTTCTTGGAGACTCTTTTCTCTCTTTGTTTATTTTAATTACATCTTATCTTATTCTAGGTGAAACTCTTAGGTCCTAGATTTTGAAATCATTCTTTTAGTGACATATCACACTTACAATACGATCACCACACTTTTTTTAAAAAACCTTTGTTTGAAAAATAGACTTTTCTGGAATTCACACCTTTGCCATACCATTTTTGTTCTCTTTTGAAATAACGGAAAATATTATCTATAACCTATTTTTAGTGAATTTATCTTCGGATATAAGGCTGTCTGTTTGCTACTTTCGCTTGGCGGGCTGCCATCCAAAATCATGTAAGGGAACAATATGAAGAGTATCAGGGATTTTAAAAGAATTGAACACATTGAAAATTTTGTATCCCTACTTCTAGAAAAACATTAACCTTTTTTTTTTTTCGAATTTGGAAGAAGACTTACCAAAGGAAATTATGAAATAAAAAGAAAAATCAAATGGTATATACAGTGGGAATTTTGGAAACCAATTATTCCATATAATGTTTTAAATAACACCCATTGACAGGGGTGTTGAGGATTTTACCATCCAAATTCTCTAACATATATGAATTTTTTCCTTCAGGAGTTGTTACCTTGAACGGTCCCTACCAAATGTGATCAAATTTACCATGTTTTTTCAAGTCCTCCTTCCTCGCATCCCATTTCAAAACTAGATCTCTCGGGAGAAAATCTTTGTCTTTGGCCTTACGATCAAATAGTGCTTTCATGTCGTCTTGGTATTTCTGCAACCTTTCATCTACTTCGGCCCTGTGTTGTTGGACTTCAATCAGCTGATTTATCCTTCTTGTGACATGATTTGGTTCTTCCTTCTCATCTTGCCAAAGTTTCATTACAGGAAGCACTAGATTTATAGGTAACACTACATCAGTCCCGTACACCATTTGGAAAGGAGAAGTGTTGATAGACTTTTTTGTGCTTATCTGATTTTCCCATGGAGTGTATTTCAAATGCACATGCCAAGATTTTTTGTTTTCTCTCAACATTTTCTTAATTATATTGATTAGGCTCTTGTTTGAAGACTCGTCCAGACCATTTCCCTGAGGGTAGCATGCCATGGAATGACCAAGAAAAATATTATATTTTTGGAAAAAACTGACCATAGCCATAGATTTAAAATCCTGTGCGTTATTTGTGACTATCTTTTGGGGGCATCCAAATCTAGACAAAATATTCTTTTGTAAGAAATCTATTACCACCTAGTCTGTAGCCCTTCTAGTTGGAATATCTTCCACCCATTTCGTGAAGTAATCTGTAGCAGTCAGGATCCATCTATGTTGAGTGCTACAATGAGGATTAATTTCTCCTATGAAATCTAATCCCCATTGTTGAAAAGGAGCTTCCGTTTTGACTGGAACCAATGGCATTGCTAGGAGTTTATGCTTGCCAACGAACAATTGGAAAGGGTTGCAAGCTCGAACCTTGGCGTTGACATATGAGAAAAGTTTGGGCCAATAATACCCTGCCCTCAGGATCTTATAAGTCGTTGCCCTTCAGGCATGGTGTCCTCCACACACTCCTTCGTGAAATTGGCTTACGACCTTCTCTGTTTCAGATTCAACCAAACAAACCAACAGGAAGCCAAGTGGGTCCTTCCAATACAATTTTCTTTCAGATATACAGTACTTGACCACATGAAACTTCAACGTTCTAGCTTTGGATGGCAGTAAGTCACTCAGGAACTTTAAGGTCAACAGGTAGGACACTATGTCTTTGTACCAATCTGATGAAACAAACTTCTCTTCGATTCTGAATTTAGTTATTTGTTCATCGAACTTGTTCATTTCCCCACACTCTTCACCTCCCTTTAATCCATTTATTCTGAGGGCTCTGAAATTTGATTCAGCTAAGAGTTTAGATAAACCTTTCCCCTTTACTAGTCCCGTTGGTTTTTTCTCCAAGTTGAATTCTTGAATTTTGGCAAGCCACCGTCCTCTTTTTCCATCACTGTCAACCTTAACCAAAATATCTTTTACAGAGCTAGTGGGTATGTATGCAATCACCTTAGAATGCAACACATAGGTTATAAAAGACTTTAATGCCTTCACCATAGCATATGCTTTCTTTTCCATTATATTATATCTAAGTTTAGCATCTCTAAGACTTTTTCTAAAAAAGGTTATCGGTTGCTCGAAACCTTCTTCATTCTTTTGGAGGAGAACCACGGTGAGTGTGTGCTTGGAGGTGAATGAGAAAATAAGAAAATCCTTTAGATAATGAGGGCTTGATAGTACAGGTGCCTCGCTTATAACCTTTTTGATGCATGTGAACGATGCTTTAGATTCTACTGTCCATTTAACTTTGTTGTTTTTATTTAGCATATATGTGATCAATTTCACGATTTCAGCAAAGTTTCGAATAAATCTCCTCAAAAAAATTATTTTTCCTAAGAATGAATGAATCTCTTTTACATTCCTAGGAATATTTATTGTGTCTATAGCTTCAACTCTTTTAGGGTCAATTCTACTTCCATCTCAAGACACAATATGGCCCAAGAGTTTACCTTCTTGCATAGCAAAGTGAGACTTTTTGGCAGGAGGCCAGTTTGCCTGCAATACATTGTCATATAAAATAATGGGGCAGTGAGGCATGAGAAATAGGGTATGTTGCAACATTTCCACTTCATCATTTTAGTGACTGAAAAATGAAATTTTCATCCTTAAAAATAACCTTCAAAATAGCCAAAACTTTGGATTTTATACTACGCTGATGAATTATGTTTTCAATGTGTTTATACCAAGGTGATAAATTCAGTTTCAAATGTAATTATGGAGAAAACCAAAAAAATTCAAAGCAAAAATAAAATTAAGTTTTTATTTTGTCGACAGGAAGATCAGAGTAGTTTTTGTACCTCTCACCAAGAGTTTAATTAGACTAGAAGACATGTAGTCGTGACTTTAATTAGAACAGCATAAGAGAATGCTTGCATCAATATTTGTCTGTGACATTGTTCCACTATGCTCTCTCTTCTCATTTCATCCTCATAGTAGTGAATTTCCGAGGGCTACAATTACATCAAAGTGCTAGGAATGTGCCACATAAATAATAGCGTCACCATGAATATACTATGTTGTAAGAGAGAAACATGTCAAATTTAGAATAATATCGCTCTCTATACATCCCATAAGGTATTCTAAATTTAATATATGTTGCTAGCTTTCTTTCCACACGTCACACGTCACACGTCAAATTCCGATGGAATGGAAACTATCTTGATTCCAGTTTCCAAATGGCAGAATTGTCTCAAATGAATAAAAGCGAAGGAAAATAAGAATAAAGAGGGGTTTAGTGTATGAATTTTACAATTTGTATTATCCCTATATAAATTATGTTGGTATAGTTTTTTGTATCACACATTAGCTATATTAATTTCCATCTTAGGATGAAGACAAAGACTCATACACATAAACATGTTGAAATCACAAATGTTGAAATCCCTCCTTTTGAGTGTCCCTCACTTATTTAAATTAATATTATAATTCCTAAACTAGCTTGGCTCGCTTGATTACATTCAAGTCATTTGGTATCATGGCCTAGTTGATCACATTTTCACCATAAACTCTCATAGTCCATGTCGGCAATGATGGCTCCCTTGCACTAAAGTACTTTCGTTGAGTTAGTGAGGAATTCAATTTTGTGACCACAATCACTTATAATCTTTAGTAAGTGAGTCAATCTTGGTCAATTTTGATGTTTTTTTTAGACTCTTATGGGATTCCATTATCACAAGTTGCCCTGCCCTTTCCAAATTTGTATTTCGTATTAATACTAAATGCCCATTTTTATTATGGTATAAAGGTTTTTTTTTTTACTTAATTGATGTTATAGAAGACTCCTCATGTTTGATTGTGAAACTAAAAGTACTAGATTTAGTGTTGATTTATTAAAATATAAATTATAAATACAATTATAAAATATAACTAAATGTAGTCTTAAAAATAAAATAATCACCTAGCTAAGATTTTCAAAACGAAGAGTGAATACAAAATCAATAGTTGATTCAATCATTAAAATAGAAAACAATCTAATTTGTGTTTAATAATAACATATGAATAATCAAGAATGAAACAAATTTTCTTTCACCACAACACATGGTACCTTCACCTATCACGTCATGCCTTTTGGTCTCAAAATAATTGGAGCCTCATTCCAATCAGCTATGAATTATGTCTTTCATGATCTCTACTACCTCATCTTAGATTTTCTTGGATGACCTTAAAACCAAATCAAGCAAGCATTCCAAACACCTCAAACACCTTTTCATCATCTTTCAGAGGTGTAGAAAGTACAAGATTTATTTGAACCCCCTAAAGTATGTATTTTGGGTCACTACTGGATGTTTATTGGGTTTCGTCATTCCCCAAAAAGGAATCATGATGGATCCCTTGAAAATCCAGGAGATCAGTGAGTTTTCTCCTCCAAAACATTTGTGCCAATTGCAAAGTATACAAGGAAAGACCAACTTTTGTGATTCTTCATCCTTGACTACGCCACTTGTCCGCATGGATTCTTATGACTTTTATGTGAGAAAATCCCCTTAATATGGGATGATTAAGCTCAACAAGAATTGATGTGTTTAAATCCTCTCTATTAAAGTCCTCATTAATCGGTCCTCTAGAATTTAATAAGTATTATATCCTTTATCTGTCTTCTTCATATATGTATATCTTGGGAGTTCTTGTTCAATAGAGAGATGACTATTGAGATAATTTCATATAATATGTGAGAAAGAATCTATCAGAAACTCCCTTGAACTACAATCATGAGTAGAAATGAGAAGATTTTGTCCATGCAATCAGAAATATATTTCATTAAATGTTTTTACAGACCACAAAAGTTATAGAAATTTCCAACCCCATGAAATAATTACTCAATCGATGAATTATCAATGGAAAGTATGCCTGGTGGATCATAATTCTCCAAGAATTTGATCTAGATTTTAGTTCTCCTAAGAGTAAGAAGGTACTCATACTTAATGATTTCATCACTAATTTGTCGTCAAACATCAAGAACCACTAGTGAATAACTTCTATGAGGAACATTTTTTCGTAATATCATTCAATGACTCATAGTGCAAAGATATCCTCACCTATTTGTGAATCATAATTTTGGTCCACATCTCTCTTGGGATGATCACCAGTGTATCTTTAACTAAGCCCCCCAGTATCTCCTCATTCGAGACATTCTATATATTGAGTGAATCGATACAATCCTACATCAATGTCTCACACTCGAGGAGGATGAGTGGGTCCCGGGTGATTTCCATCATGGCACCTACATAGGAAATTTTTCAGGAATTTCCACTTCTCAAAAAATGGTCTACATTAGTTATATTCGGCCTACCCTCTTCCATAATAATATTTAGGAATTCAAATGAAGTACGAAGTTCTAGGTATTCACTCACAAAACTCAAGCTCCACCAATTCCTTTAAACATTATCATTACCGGCAGTCCCTTATACAGGTGAGGCATCAAGTATATGATGTGAAATCCCCCATCCAACAATGGTCGCAAGTACATCAATGTGACTATATTACTTCACTAGATGGGTTGAGGCCATGCCAACATTAAACAACACAATGGTCATTGTCACCTGGTTCTTCTTCAATGATGTCATCGCTCATTTCAGGGTCCCCCAATAACTAATTTTGAATCATGGAAAACATTTGTAGAATGAAATGTTCGAAGAGTTGTCTTCCCTTCTTAGCTTCACCCATGAATTTCCTTCTCCATACCATCTGCAATAAAACAACCTAGTTGAGGCTGTCAACAAATTCCTCAAGACCATGCTATAAAAGACAGTTAACAAGCACAAAGCCAATTGCCACTTCTTTCCTATACATTTTGTGCCTACCAAACCACAGTGAAAATTTCCATAAGATTTACCCCCTTCCACCTTATCATTGGCCCATAAACCATTTTACCAATCGAGTGAAAGCTACTAACCATATGGATAACATACAAGATATTGATGGATACTACGCCATAAAAAAATGTCTTTTCTCTTTAGAGATCATAGATGAAGATAAACTCTTTTCATTACAAGGTAATGAAGCAATGAAGAATTTATCTAAGGCCACATTTGATCACCAAGTATGCCCTTATTCATTCAGTCACAGTGACCTTATTCTAGACTATGATATCTCCCATGATTCTCTAGGACCAGGGATGTTAGAAACACTTTAGTGAGGCCTCTTCATTTTTAAGGACTACCTCACTCTAGGAGTATACATCCTTTCTTACCCTAATGGTGGCCTCCTTAAGGACCCCATAAACTGGTTGTACTTCAAGAAATTTTATGTAATTCCCCCAACCACCAAGAGGTTGGAGAATGTCATGGAGTGAACATATTTCTTCTCTAATACCAATTTGTAACATTCTCAGCCACCCAAGCTGGGCCATGCTAATCCAGATAACACTCACACACACACACACACACACACACACACACACACATTTAGTGAAATTTTTAACCAGACATAAACATTTTGTTCATACATATATTAATGTGGAAGCGACAATAACACATACAAATTTACAGATGATTTACATTCTTATACCACACAACATAATGTAGAAATAATAGTAAAACCATGCATACAGTAGTCACAAGAAAACCCATAAATATAACAACATATACAGGCAATACTCATCATTATAGTATGTACAAATACACAACATGTACATGAACAAAGGATTGGTACTTATATTTTAATCGAATTACACAAACTACTTGTAGACCGTCCATGAACCTTCCATCCTTAGACCACACTACTCCCCCGAGCTGGGACTAAACTTCACCAGGCAAGGGATTCCTAGGCTAGGAAGGACAATAGGAAGTTGCACAATACAACAAAAAGGATATCCTGCAAGGAGCCACTTATGCCCATATATCACAAAATTGCATTCCCCACATTCATGTCCCACCCCAAGAGTGTACACCTTCACTATCACATAGTCCATCAATTGCTACACCTCCCTTTCCTTGGGCTTCAGAAACAGATCAAATCAAGAATTCTTAGAGCTCTGTAACTGCTACTGGACTCCCTCCGGGAGAACTCACTTCCTCGACACACTCTCTCACCTGGAGAGAGTTTCCCAGAGGCCTAACAACCTGCTTATTCTATCCATGATCCTAACAACCCACTTCTTCACTCTCATTCCTAAACACACGAGAATGGTGATGGAAGATACATAAACTGGGCGTGGGGAACGATACTGATAGGAAAAAACACAAGAAATATGCAGGGTATAAGTGTTGCAAGGGTATCAACTAAGGTTTTTTGCAAAGGTTCGGGTTCTTGAAATTCAAAAATGGTGGACTGGCTCAGTGCCTACTTTCTCAGTTCATCCGTGAGTCAGGGTAATGGATGGTCATCATGGTCCAGAATTGGTAGATTGGACAACAGGGTGAGACTGGTTCAAATTCTCAGAATAGTGAGAATGGTGAGAAATCCCCTCCATAAATTTGCATGTGTTTTGGATAACACTTGGATCTCCAAGAGCATGTTCCCCCCACTTGGAACTCATTTCCCTACCTAAAGGAACTTAGGACAAATTAATATCTTCTTTACAACTATTTAGAATAATAATATATTATTCTCCTAGGATCTTAATATTAGGCTCTTAGGCTCTACTCTTAGCCTCTTCCCTTACCCAACCTAGTGGAGTTTAGTCCTCCATACTCTTTCTTCATGGCCCGTCTACACACAACAATGTTATTATAATAAATGTTTGAATTTTTACATGTACAAAACATGATCCTGGACTTTAACACCTAGTCTCTCAGCCTAATCAACACATAATCCTACCAGCTTATAAATACTTGGCTAACCAACCTACAAAACATGTTACATTCGTAATTACAACCGAGGATCATCCTTGTGGTATTACAATCCCCTCCCCTTCTTTTTGCACTATCCTCGATGCAACTTAATTACACAACATCAACAAGATGTCCAAAATATTAAAAACGATATGGGTATTCTTCCCACATAGCATCTTCATGCTCCCACGTTGCATCCTCAGGACCGTACCAGGTCCACTGAACCTTTTCAAGCCCTATGTATCGAATGCAATTTTTTTTTCTCTTCAGGTCTAGTATGTGCATCAGATGCACTTGTAAGGTGCCTTCTTCCTCCACCTGAATCACATTCTAGTCAATCACACGTTTAGAATCAGATATATATTTCTTGAGCAATGAGACATGAAATACTTTATGAATAGTCATGCAAGAAGGTAATGCAAGCATATAATCTATTGGTCCAATCCTTTCTAAAATTTCAAATGGCCCACAATATATGGCTGCCAACTTGGAACAGTTTCCCAACTTTAGGGAACTTTTGTTGGCTTTCACCTTTCAGAAAACATGATCACCCACTTTAAATTTCTTGTGGGTTCTTCCTTTGTCAGAATATATTTTATGCCTGTCTTGGGAAAGGTTCAACTTCTATTTAATCTTCGTCATTTTCTCTTCCATTTCCCTAATTAACATTGGCCCAACCACTTCTCTATGAAATGGGTTGTCCCAACTTACTGGGGTGTTGCACTTTCTTCCATAAAGTGCCTCAAATGGGCTCATCTTAGTGATGCCTATTTCCGATTATTGTAAGCAAACTCCACCAAGTGTAGGTAGTCTTCCCATCTATATGGTTTGTCCATCACATGCATTCTTAACATATATTCTATCACTTTATTTACTCTTTATGTTTTTCCATCAAACTTAGGATGATAAGTTGTGTTAAATTTCAAGTTCGTTCTGAACCCTTCGAATAATCCTCTCCAAAAATTTGAGGTAAATTTTGGGTCTCTGTCAAACACAATTGTCTTGGGTATGCCATGAAAGTGTGCTACTTGCCTGATATAAATATCAACAACATTACATGCCTTGTGAGTATTATTCAAGGGAATAAATTGGGCAACCTTTGTAATCATATCCACCACCACCATGATGGAATCATGTTGCTTGTTTGATATCGATAATCCTATAATGAAATCCATTGTCAGTAGTTCCAACATCCACTCAGGAATGGATAATGGTTTTAGCAACCCAGCTAGTTGTCTATGCTCAACTTTGACCCTTTGACACTCCATACATCTGGTGATGTTTTCTGCAATTTCTTTCTTCATGCTTGGCCAGTAGTAATAGCTCTTGACTACTGAAACTATTTTTTGATATCCTCAGTGTCTCGCATAAGGTACAATATGCATCTCTTTTAAAATAACACCCCTCAATTCCAAAAAATTGGGTAAATAAACTATGTTTTTGTACAAGAGAATTCCATCAATTCCCAATTCAGAATCTTCAACTTGCTGCTACATTTTACCTTGTTGCAACTTAGTTACCAATTCCATGTACTACAAATCAAATTTTGTAGTCTTCGAAATTATTTCTTTAAGATCCATCTGATACATGTTAATGGTTGTAGCATGCACTTCATGCACTCTCCTGTTGAGTGTGTCAGCCACTTCGTTCTCCTTTCCTTTGATGTGCTTGATATCAAATTCATATTCATAAAGGAATTCAAACCATCTACTCTGCCTGGCATTCAAGGTATGTTGGTCAAAAAAATATTTCAGACAATTCTAGTGTGTTCTCAGCTCAAACCTTGTTCCGATGAGGTAGTGTCTCCATTTATTTAAAGCGTGCACTATGGTTTCCAACTACGGATCATAAGTGGCATAGATTCTTTCATGATCTTTCAATTTCCTAGATTCAAAACATATCACAAACCCATTTTGGTTGAGGACTCCACCCGGTTCTTCTTTGCATGCATCTATGAAAACCAAAAATTATTCATTTGGATCTCCAATATTCAGAATTGGAGCATTGGTTAATAGTTGCTTCAATTTTTGGAAGCTCATTTCAAATTTTGTTGTCCATTGAAACTTCTTCCCCTTTCTTTGCAAGGAACTGATGGGATAAGCTATTCTCGAAAACCTTGCAATGAACCTTCTGTAGTAGCTAACTAGAGCCATCATGGATCTGAATTCTGTCACACTCTTAGGCATTTTCCACCCTTTAATTACCTCAATCTTTTCAGGGTCCACTACTATCCCTTCTTCAAATATGATATTCCCCAAATAGTGAATTTTGTTTTGATAAAATGAGCAATTGCTCAATTTGGAATACAACTGATGCTCTCTTAGAACTTGTAGCACCATCCTCAAATGATGCTTATGTTATTCTTCTTACATGGAATATACAAGGATTTCATCTAAAAAGACAATGGCAAACTTGTCAAAATATTCTCGAAAAAAACCATTCATTAAGCACATGAAAACAACTGGTGCATTTAATAACCCAAATGGCACCACTATGAACTCATAATGACCATACGTTGTCTTGAAGGAAGTCTTGTTGATGTATTCCTCTTTAATCCTTACCTGATGGTATCCCTACCTAAGATCTATCTTTGAAAATATCTTTTCATTCTTCAACTGATCGAAGAGATCATCAATCCCTGGTAGAGGCTACTTTTTCTTTATAGCTACTTTATTTAACTACCTAAAGTCAATGCGCAATATCATGGTCCCATATTTCTTCTTTGCAAATAACATTGGGGCACCCCAAGGTGACACACCGTATGTACCCCTTCTTTAAATTTTCTTCAAGCTTCATTTGCAGTTCTTCTAGTTCTGTTGTACTCATTCTATAAGGAGTCTTTGATACTAGAGCTGCTCCGGGCATTAAATTTATAGAGAAATAAATATCTCACTTTGGGGGTAGTCCTGGTACCTCCTTCAACACATATTAAAAATATTCTAGGACTGCATGATCCTCCATATTTGGCATCTTATCCTTAGATTCTTCCCCCATATGGGTTGAAAATATTTGGCAGCCCTTCATGTAACACTTCTTTAGCTATATTGTTGAGATTTTTCAGACAGTAACTGCCCTGGGAATTCCTTGGATTTCTCTCTGATTTCCTTCCTCATCCAATCAAATGCCTTGTTATGAAAATCTAATATTGTATGGTGTGGGTCCAGCCAATCCATACCAATTAGGAAATCATATGATCCCAAATGAAAGATGTTCAAATATTCCTTGGTACTCAGTCCATTCATGCCCACTGGACATGATTTAACCAACTCAACAAGCTTTCTCTTGGCTCTTGTAGCTAGCTACAACAACCAAGATTTCCCATGATGGCTTCTTGGTAATTGAAATATGTCCACTACCTTATGCAATATATAGCTATGACTAGCCCTCAAATCAATTAAAATAGTAAGGGCATGGTTATTGATCATACCTTCAAATTCAATAATGTGTGATTGAAACTCAACTTGCTTGTTGTCCAAGGCTGCATAGATCCTAAGAACTCTTTTTCCCTTGTACTCCATTATTTCTTCATATTGAACATGGTTAACAACTCTCACCCTATCCGTTCTATGAGAGAAAACTTTATACTTATGATCTCCATTATATCCCTAACATTGCATAGGTGTCTGCCTTGGCCTTTTCCCACCTACTTCAGCCATCTTGTGCTCCCTCAAAACTTGTTGTCATTGAAGAATATTTCTGAAAAATGGGGTCTTGTTTCCCTTCAGCATATAGTCCTTCTTAAACTTCCTCTTGTCTTCCCAAGCTCTTTGGAAATTAGGATTTCCTTTATGTTGATCATATAAGCATTTTTCTCTCCTTATAGTTTCTACCAGAGTTTTGGGCTCATAATACTAGATTTTGTCAATGATAAAAGGTGGCAGCCCACTCAGATATCTCTAGATCTTGATTGTCTCATCCTTAATGAAAGGGACATACTTCAACAGATCTATAGATCTCATTTCATATTCATCTATATTCATGCTGCCCAATTTGAGTTCAAATAACTCTTTCATCTTTTTGTCATAATATCTCTTGGTTAAGTACTTATTTTCAAAATGTTTCTTGAATTCCTTCCATGTGACATCCTTCTCTTTGATGTGTTGCACTTGTACAAGTTGATCCCATCACAAGGATTCATTTCCATTCATATGATAGACTGTGATTATTCCTTCTACATGAGAGGAATAATTAAGCAATTGGAAATACTTTCTCATGGCAATTAGTCATGTCTGAGCCTCTTCATCCTTGTGGTTCTCTCCATCAAAAGTAGGAGGTCTGATATTATTCATTTCTCCTTTCAACTCATCCACCCCAAACCTCCTTTGTTTCCTGAAAGGGGATGGACTTGAGCTACTATGTGCTCTCCTATGGGAATGATTTTTGGAGTGCTGGTGATGTCTACTATCACTCATTGATCTTGTTTCCTTATCAGGTAACTTGTGTCTCCGTGATTGGTTGGATTCACTTTCCTTATCCAACTTATTTTCAATTATTTTCAGGATCTGCATTAGCTTCATATTGAAGCCTTAATTTTCTCCTTGGCTCTCATAATCCTTTTGTTATCTGCCTAGTGAATTTGGACATCTTTTTGCAAATTTTTAATGATTTTCATCATGCTCACATATTGACCTATTTATTCCCTATGCCCATTGGAGTTTGTCCCTTCAACATCCAAATGGACATACATTCCTGTAACATCATCCTCTGCATTGTAAGTGTCATGTGCCTCTTCCATTTCTTAGCACTATGTAACAATTTGGCTCGGTTATGGCAATTGCTAACTCTGTAAAATGTGCAGTCAACCGAATTTTTTTAGGATATTCGACTTAATTATTCTCCATAATAACTTAAAAAATCTGATTCAACAAAAGAATATCAGACTCCATTTTTTTTGGGTCTTTTGTCGATCAAGAATCCCTACGGCTCTATCTTTGAGCCCTGTTCTATTCTACAATTTACTTTCAGTGCTAGCCCCTTTTTCCTTCATCCTTTAATTCACATGTGACTATGACTATGACCAAGTGCTAATAGTTGGGTGCTTATCCAGAGCCTTGAAACTTTAGGGCTCCAGAGCCTCAGAGACTTCCCATTCTGCACATCACAAACATCACAGAACCTTGAACAACGATTTTAGAGAGGACAGTGTATCTACGGTCCACATTCTCTGTTAATATCTATGGTGGGTAGGATCTTCAGAACTCCAGCATTTGACAGTTTCCATAGAACATCATAAAAAATCTCCTAGAGTGTCGAATTGGCGAAATTGCAAAGTGGAGTGGATCAAGGGTTCACGACTTCCCAACATCCTACGACTGGAATTTACTACAAAACTCTAGGTTTCGAGAGTTTCATATTGTTCATACTCTCAATCCTTTCAAAGTGACAATTCTTTGGAATGTTGCATTTATTTCGAAGTGCCATTTCCCAATCAATGGTCAATATTAACTCTGGCCCTCTGGGCTTCAGACTTCAGGGTTTTGGGACTTTGAATCTTCGGGGTTCAAAGACTTCAGAGGATTTCTTCCTCCCACTAAGTCATGAACCATTTCTTCTGGAGTGTGAAGTCTCGGGACCTTGGGATCTGGCGTTACACATCCCCTGTGACCAATGGTTGAGATTAACTCTGGCCTTTGAGCCTTTGGGAGTTCTTTACTCAATTCTAATTGTAACACCTTTGCTCTAGATTACTAAGTTTCCAGACTTCATGATCTGGTGCCACATGTCTACTAGGGTCAAGTTATCATGGGCCTGGTCTAGTTAAATTATTTGCCGATATTTTAACTACTTTATGTATACATCAAGGGCCCCACTACCCATGCTCAAGAGGAGTTCCACGTGGTGAAATACTAGAAGCAGGCATCTAGCCCAATAATATGGGCGACACGTTCACATGTTCTAACTAAAATTTCTACCATTCAAAGGTTCTTAACTCACTAACATGTGGCACACATCCCGTGTTTCCATGTCATCCCTAGTACCGTCTGCAAGTCACGTCACTTTGGGACTTCGGGTTTCAAAAGATCTACATTTGCACACTCCAATTCTTATGAACGTCAAACTCCCAAACAAGCTATTGTTCTGACACGCGTCCCTTTTGATGAACTGTCCATATTGTAATGTCCAAAAGGCCGAGCCCTATTGTAAATCTTGTTTATGAAATGAATTGTAAATATGTTTTATAGGTTGGTGAGCTGAGTTTATGTAAGCTAGTGGGATTATGTGATTGCTAGGCTAGAGAGCCTAAGTGTTGAAGGCCAAGAGCCTGATTTTGTACCTGTATTTATGCGGGACAGTAATAAAATATAAACACCACCATGTGCAGACCCACCATGATGAATGAGTGATGAGGGACTAAGCTTCCATAGAGTGGGCAAGGGATTAGGGGATGGAAGGTGGGATGAGGGGCTAAGTGATGAGCCTAGGGGATTAAGTCCTTGGGGAATAATATTAAAATATTATTCCAAAAGACATGTGATTATTATGTTTTATCCTAAGTTCTTTTTGGGAAAGACAAGCAACTTCCAAATGGAAGGAATGCATGTTGAAGGAATGCATGCAGTTTCATGGGTGACAAGTGTCAACCTGAGCCCATGCAAATAAAATAGCTGAGATGAGTCGTGGTGGGGGTTACTCCTACATTCAAGCCTCGATGATCTGAGCATGAATCATTTGACCTCTACAGAAATTCCCTCATGCATCCTCTAAACTAAAAAAAGTATTGTGTTTGTTCTGAGATGGCCCGTACCTTCTGTTCTGAATCGTCAAGTCTGAGTTGACCCCTGCGTGGACAAATTTTCATGCATCCCTGAGAACCAGAGTGCGAGTCTATCCTGTGTTGCCATATTGAGAAAATGGAATTGTTCTATTTCTACTAAGCCTGGTTATATGGTTGCACCTGAATGTTGCTGACCTGGGGTGTTTTTGTCTAGATTCCAGTTGTCTGTGGTGGACGTGTAGTGTTTGACCCTGTGTGGCTTGTTGGCTAGACGTACAACACTCTCTCCAGGTGAGAAAGGTGGTTGAAGTAGGATGAACAGGTTTCTTGTCCTGTGAGCGACTCTTTCCAGGTGAGAGAGTGCGCAGAGGAAGGAGAGAACTCCTGGAAGGAACCCTGTAGCTGCCACAGAGGTCGGAGAATTCTAGTCTGGTTTGTTGCTGAAACCCAAGGCAAGGGAGGTTAGCAGCTAAA
Source organism: Picea engelmannii (assembly GCA_009831015.1). NCBI lineage: Eukaryota > Viridiplantae > Streptophyta > Pinopsida > Pinales > Pinaceae > Picea > Picea engelmannii. The sequence goes on from ML779659.1 coordinate 21,201, forward strand.
CGACTATCTAGGTGACAAAGAAGGTGTATACTATTGGGGTGGAACATGCATGTGGGGAAGGTGAGTCTATGGGAAGTGAGTATGAGTGGATCATGGGAGAAAATTCCTTCCTTGTGCTTGTGTGTTTTCCCTGTAGCCTCGGCCTAGCCTAGGATTCCTTGCCTTGGGGGTGGAGCTTAGTCCCATCTCGGGGGTGACCCACTGCTGATCTTAATGAGCATTGTGTTCTAAGGCTGGGAGGTTCATGGAAGGCCTGCACCTGGTTGGTGGAAGTACCATCGTTTCAAGATAAGTAGCAAATGATGTTTAATTACTTTTCTGCATGTTTGTGTATTTATATTATCATGTATTATGCTGTGTAAATGACTTAATGTGAAATCCATTGATTTTTTTATAAAATTAGTAATTCTTATGGTTAGTCTGAGTTTAATGTGTTTAACCTATTTTAAATGCATTTCATATATATAATTAAGGATGAGATTGTTATTCCGCGTGATAATGTTGGCCGACCATGGAGTTGATGGTCGAGAAAGTTACAGTTATTATAATAAAGGGTGTTACAGTTTGGTATCAGAGCCAAGGTTTTGAAACTAAGCCTAGATGGGCCAATTGAGTGGTCTTTGGACCAAGAGTTTGAGGAGGAGTTGTGTCTAGAGGACCAATTTCGAACCTTTGAGTACTCCTGAGTGCCAAGGAGATTACTTGACCATGCTTACAAAGATCAGGAGGTGTAGAGGTGTTAGGAAAGTGCAACTAATTTGGTATCTAGCCACAAGGAGAGATGACTCCACACGAGAAGTGTTGGAGCCTTAGGATTTGTTTGGGAGGGAAGGCAAACCCTCATGACTGTTAGATCTGGAAAACATGCACAGGGTTTAAAAAACCTTTCAAGTTGCACAGGAACATGGAAATCATGATACATGATATCCCGAATTCATCAGGACTGTCCATCAGGGAGAACACATGGTTGTCGGACGATGTTTCGACACCTAGGAAACCAAAAGTGAAGAACCTTGTTACACAAGTCGCGAAATAACGAAACACGAAATTATGAAACGATCTACATCGTAGATCATAAGATAGGAAATTAACCATTGGATCAAGTGGAGGGGTAGATAGTAATTTTAGGATTTTAGCAAATGAAAGTTCGAGAGGTGTGGATGCACGAACTCCCGATGCCCGAAACCTCGAAACGGGAAAGGATCTGTGCCATAGATTTGAGAAAGTTCTAAACATTGGATTTCACTTGGAATGGACGTGGACACATGGGTGTGTACCATGTGCTAGTGGGACTAAAGAAAAGTGATCATGGTGGGACCTGATGATGTCACCATAGATAACGTGCACCCTCCTAAGGGTGCCACTTGCCACTGTAGATGTGGAGACAGTTGTGCTATGTGGGCCTAGAGGGTAAAGTAAATCGAGATTTCAGGATTCGCAAAGGAGGAGCACAAAGGCTCAACACTCCAACTCGCAAAGTCACAAGTTGTGAGAGGTGCTAGCACTTAGCCCTAGCCTATGTTAGGACCACATATTGTACCCTTTTTGCCCATACTTTTTGCTATTATTTTACCCTTCATCACCTGCATTTTGACTTATACTATCATTTCATCTGATCATTCCAAGGAATACAACGTCCTTTCTCATTACTTTATGCTTAATCCATTTTGCATAACACTTTACATTACTTTTGAACCTAACCATTGATTAGAAGTGCAGAAGTGTCCATATTTGCAGAATAGTATTTCAGACCTTTGCTGAAACACAGAAC
>ML779659.1:23071-54462 GCA_009831015.1 Picea engelmannii
TCTTTACTACAACACTAAGTGCTTTTGGAATTGAGCATATATAGTGCGCAGCTATCTTTGAAACAAAAGACTTCCCTGGGTTGATAATTTATGTTTCACTTGGTTGTTTAAAATTAATTAAGCAATTATAGTGACCAACAGCCTACAGTTATCTGTAGTAGGTGCTAGCGAGGAGGGAGCCATATCCATATCACATATTGGGTATCAACATTTGTAGGAATAAGAGTCAAAGGTCTTCGACTCATGAACTCGTGAGATCATAAGTTGTGAAACGTGCCTTTGGTTACAAGGGTAGGAAGAAAGAGGAAGCTATCACCCAAAAACCTGAAGTGTCGAAGTCTCGAAAATTGCAGAGCCAAACAGAGCTCAGAAAACTTAATGGAATCGAAACATTTTTCTTTTTCATGTTAGTTTATGAGTGTTGTAAGTTTCTTGAAGGTTTGAGGGCCTGCCAAACTTCGGTTGATTGCACATTGTGTGTGTAGATTTCAACAAGTGTCAGGTCACCCATGAATCTATGCTAAGTATAGAAATGGAAATGGTATAGATTGCCTCTGAAACAAAGGACGAAAGGGTAGGAAGAGATGTCAACTTGGGAGTTGATGGATCAAAATTTAATGGGCACAGAAAAGAGATGGATAAGGAAGGGAATATGATGAAACTCATCGAAAGATTGCATAAAGATGCCTAGGCTCACCGAGTTGATAGCTGAAATATCATGAGGGTTAGGGATCAACAAGGAGAATTCAACTTAAAAATGTTGAAGAACCTGGAAATAATAGAAAGGAAGTTGGAGAAGAGGAGTGGCTCAAGAAATATAGAGAGTCGCAGGACCCCTGAGAGAAGAAGAAGATCAAGGAGTGTTAGTAGACATCATCATCGCTCCCCAAAGCATTCCAGCAGGGAAGCGCATAGTAGTTCAATCCCATCCCCTACTAGAAAACACCAAACATCTGGAAGGGATGAATTGAAAGGAGAGATGAACAAGACCAAGCCTCCAACATTCGATGGAGAGCATAAGAAGGAGGAAGATGTTGAAACATGGTTTCTAGGCATGAGGAAATATTTCCAACTGCAGAATTATTCCCCTCATGCAGAAGGAAGAATTGTGATGTATCAACTAAAGGGAAAAGAATCCATGTGGTGGGATTAGTTTGTGTAGGTAAAGCACACCAAAGAGAAAGATATCACTTGGAAGGAGCTCAAGGGGTATTTCAATAATAAATACCTAACTAAAATATATTATGACGGAAAGATGAAGGAGTTCTTCGAACTCAAGTTAGGCCGCATGAACATTGATGAACACAAGTGAAGTTTCTTAGAACTACTGAAGTATGTTCCATTCATAAAGGATGAGGATGTAAAGATTCAGAGGTATCTGAGTGGACTTCCACCTGCCATTGGTGACAAGATTCAGTATGATGATCCTAAGACTATGGAAGAAACAATAAGAAGGGATAAATTCTTATATGAACAACAAAGAGAAAGGCCTACTTTTCGGAAGGCTTGGGATGATCAGAAGAAGTTCAGGAAAGAGCAGAGGTTGAAGGGAAACAAGCCTCCCTTTTTTAGACACAGTCCTCCAGGAAAACCATCTTTCAGAGAGCCCAGGAAGGGTGAAGTGGGTGAGAAAATGCTCAGACCTCCACCTATGGAGTGTTGGGGCTATAAAGGGAACCATAGGTACAGGGACTGCCCAATGCGAGAGCCATCCACAATGCTCAACAAGCATAAATAGTTGAGGATATGGGCAGCAAGATGTCAAGGATCTATGTAGCCCTAGACAACAAGCAAGCAGAATTTCAATTGCACATGATTGAAGTGGAAAGTATGATCAACAACCGACCATTCATTATTTTAATCGATTCAGGGGCTAGCCATAGCTATGTAGATCCTAGGGTGGTGGAAAGTTTGTATTTATCAAGAAGCAAACATGAAAATTCTTGGTTAGTGCAGTTGGCTACAGGAACCAAGAGAAAATTCGTTGAGTTGGTGAAGTCATGTCTTGTGGACATGAAAGGACTGAGCATGAAGGTTGAATTGAATATTCTTCCTCTAGGATCTTATGACTGCTTAATTGGGATGGACTGATTGGACCAACACCATGCCCTCCTGGACTATCATAACAAGAGGTTTACATGCTTGGATGAGGAGGGAAATCAGAAAATAGTCTAGGGAATTCCCAGAGCTGTTGTTGTTAGAAAAATCTCAGCCACGCAGCTGAAGTGTTACAGGAAAGGCTGTCAATTATTTGTAGCTCGTGTGGAGGAAGCATCTAGTGATAAAGTCTTGAGAATTGGAGACCATGAGGTACTCATAGAGTTCAAGGACATATTTTAGGAGGTACCTGGACTACCTCCGAAGAGAGACATTGATTTTTTTATAAATTTGATGCCTGGAGTAGCTCTGGTGTTGAAATCTCCTTATAGAATGAGTACGCCAGAGCTGAAAGAGTTGCAATGGCAGCTCAAAGAGCTTCTGAAGAAGGGGTACACTCTCCCCAACATGTGAAGAATAAGGATGGGATGTTGAGGATGTGCATTGATTTCAGACAGTTGAACAAAGTAACTGTCAAGAACAAGTATCCTCTACTGAGGATCGATGATCTTTTTGATCAGTTGAAAGGTGAAAAAATATTTTCGAAGATAGATCTCAGATCAGGATATCACCAGGTAAGAATAAAGGATGAGTATATTAGCAAGACTGCCTTTAGAATAAGGTATGGTCATTACAAGTTCACAATGGTGTCGTTTGGACTGTCAAACACACATGTTGTTTTTATGTGCTTGATGAATGGTGTATAAAAGAACTATTTAGACAAGTTTGTCATAGTCTTCCTGGATGACATCTTGGTGTATTCCAAGTCAGAGGAAGAGCATGAACAACATCTAAGGATGGCACTGCAAGTGTTGAGAGGACACCAACTATATGCCAAATTGAGCAAATGCTCATTTTATCAAAGATAGATCCATTACTTGGGGCACATTATTTCATAAAAATGGATCACTATGGATCTTAATAAGGTTGAGGCCATCCGAGAATGGTTAGCACCAAGGAATGTGACAGAAGTTAGATCCTTTATGGGTTTGGTGGGCTATTATAAAAGGTTTATAACATTGTTCTCAAAGATAGCTCACCCTATCACTTCCTTGCAAAGGAAGGGACTCAAAATTCACCTCGAATTTTTGGAAAGGACTGTTCAAAGGATTCAAAACAAATCTGAATTTTAGTACATCGTATCATCCCGAGTCTGATGGATAGACAAAGAGGGTGAACAGAGTAATAGAGGACATGCTGCAAATGTACGTGATGAACAAACCAGAAAGATGGGAAGACTACCTGCATTTGGTAGAATTCATCTACAATAATGGGTATCATGCATCGTTGAAGATGAGCCCATTTGAAACACTTTATGGAAGAAAGTGAAACACTCCAGTGAGTTGGGATAATCCAGTTGACAAAATAGTAGTTGGGCCAGAGTTTCTCAAAGAGATGGAAGACCAAATGATAGGAATTAAACATAATTTGAATGCTCCCCAGGACAGGCATAAAAGTTTTGCTAATAAGAACAGAACCCATAGAGAATTCAAAGTGGGTGATCATGTTTTCTTGAAAGTGAAAACTAACAGGAGTTCCCTGAAGCTCGAAAGTTGCACCAAGTTGGCAATAAGATATTGTGGGCCTTTTGAAATCCTGGAAAGGATTGGGCTAGTTGCATACATGCATGCATTACCTGCATCTATGACTGTACATAATGTGTTTCATGTTTCACTACTTAAGAAATATATACCTGATCCTAATCATGTTATTGATTGGAATGTGATTCAAGTGGAACCAGAAGGTGTCCTGCAATTGCATCATGTGTGCATATTGGACAAGAAAAGAAAACAACTCTGGAATCAAACTATAGAGATTGTAAAGGTCCATTGGACTTGGTACTTTCCCTAGGATTCAACATGGGAGCATGAAGATGTTATGCGGGCAAAGTACCCACATCTTTTTGAAGATTTTGAAAATATTGCAGATGTAGTGTAAGTTGCACTGAGGAAAGTGCAGAAATAAGCGGGAGGGGAATTGTAATGTCCCCAAGGCCGAGCCCTATTGTAAATCTTGTTTATGAAATGAATTGTAAATATGTTTTATAGGCTGGTGAGATGAGTTTATATAAGCTAGTGGGCTTATGTGATTGTTAGGCCAGAGATCCTAAGTGTTGAAGGCCAAGAGCCTGATTTTGTACTTGTATTTATGTAGGAAAGTAATAAAATATAAACACCTTCTTGTCCAGATCCACCATGATGAATGATTGATGGGGGACTAAGATTCCATAGAGTGGGCAAGGGATTAGGGGCTGGAAGGTGGGAAGAGGGGCTAAGTGTTGAGCCTAGGGGCTTAAGTCCTTAGGGAATAATATTAAAATATTATTCCAAAAGACATGTGAATATTATGTTTTATCCTAAGTTCTTTTTGGGAAAGACATGCAACTTCCAAATGGAAGGAACGCATGCTGAAGGAATGCATGTAGTTTCATGGGTGAAAAGTGTCAACCCGATCCCAGGAAAATAAAACAGCTGAGATGAGCCATGGTGGGGGTTACTCCTCCATTATACCCTCGACGGTCTGAGCATGAACCATCTGACCTCTACAGAAATTCCCTTGTGCATCCTTTGAACTGGAAAAAGGTCTATGTTTGTTCTGGGATGGCCTATACCTTCTGTTCTGAACCATCGAGTCTGAGTTGACCCCTACGTGGAAAACTTGTCATGCATCCCTGAGAACTAGAGCATGATTCTATCCTTTGTTTCCATATTGAGAAAATGAAAGTGTTCGGCTCCTACTAAGCCTAGTTATATGGTTGCACCTGGATGTTGCTAACCTGGGGTGTTTGTGTCTAGATTCCTATTGTCTGTGGTGGACATGTAGTGTTTGACCCTATGTGGCTTGTTGTCCATATGTACAACACTCTCTCCAGGTGAGAGACGTGGTTGAAGTTGGATGAACATGTTGCTTGGCCTGTGAGCGACTCTTTCTAGGTGAGAGAGTGTGCAGAGGAAGGAGAAAACTCTTGGAAGAAACCCTGTAGCTGCCACAGAGCTCGGAAACTTCTGGTCCAGTCTATTGTTGAAACCCAAGGCAAGGGAGGTTAGCAGTCGAAGGACTGTTTAGGTGACATATAAGGTGTATACTCCTGGGGTGGAACAGGCATGTGGGGAAGGAGAGTCTGTGGGCAGTGAGTATGAGTGGTTCCTTGGAGATAATTTCTTCCTTGTGCCCATGTGTTTTCCGTGTAGCCTCAACCTAGCCTAGGATTCCTTACCTTACAGGTGGTGCTTAGTCCCAGCTCAGGGCTGACCCACTATTGAGCTTGATTGGCAGTGTGGTTTAAGGATGGGAGGTTTGTGGAAGGCCTGCACTTGGTTGGTGGAAGTACCATTATTTCAAGATAAATACTAGATGATGTTTAATTACTTTTCTGCATGTCTGTTTATTTATATTATCATATATTCTGTTGTGCAAATAACTTAATGTGAAAGCCATTGATTTTTTTATAAAAGAAGTAATTTTTATGGTTACTCTGAGTTTAATGTGTTTAACCTGTTTTAAATGCATGTCATATATATAATTAAGCATGATATTGTTATTCCACGTGGTAATGTTTGTCAAGCATGGGGTTGATGGTCGGGAATGTTACAATTATCGTAAGAAAGGGTGTTACACATATTATCTCCATACTTCTGGACTTCCGGAATTTTCACTCTAGTACACTCCAATTCTCCCAAAGTGTCAAACTTTCGAACTCCTGTGAGATCTATAGCTCACAGTCACATTCATGCAGATTTGGCGAATGAGATATGTTCCTCACCACTGCACCTCACTTCTTTCTCTTGTCTCAATCTAACGGCTATGATCTTTCTTGAAAACACAATCTAAATATACCTTTTTTTAGTGGTATCTAGGATAAGTGGATAGTCAGACTATGAAGATAAAAAAGGGCCTTTATTCAAGAAAACGATCATCAAAAGTGTTAAATGTATAGGTAAAAATGGTATCATTTCAAGGTTCCATCACATACCTCCATGAAGAACCAACCAAGGGACCCCTTCCCCTAGTCACCCTCACTACTCTTGCCTCTCAAGACCAAGTTGTGTGATCATTCTACTATGGAACATGTCTCTTTGCTTGTACATTCAAACCAATTGTTTAAACATTATTTCATTCATTGATATTTGTAAAAAGCACATTTTTTTACAGAAAGAAATTATACTCATCCCATCGCACCCAATGGAATCATTTCACTTAGTGGCAGTCCTAATCACTCTTAGTCGAAGCATTCACACTAAGTAAATATACCTTTGTAATCCTAGTTGTTTGTAGCACCTCATGTATCTCAGTACCCTTCATTGTGATCCCTAAAATTACCACCCTCAACTACCTATCCATTTGAATTCACTAATCCTCAATATCAATTTGTAAAATACTCACTATATTTAATCATTTCCATAACATCACATCATCTTATGTAAAATTGGTTTTGACTACTACCAATGTCGACCATCATTCATGCTCCACCCAAGAGAAGTCTTGGTCCTCATCCTCACTGACCCCTTTTCCACCCCATCCAAATCTATCCCCTATTTACAATGCAGTATCTATTCTATCTTCTCATGATTCCAAGGGACACTTGTTCCTTTGTGTTCAAACTATCATTCTTATATATACCAACTTCGGTTATATAGGAATGTCAAGCAATCTTGTACCTAATTTTAATCCACAATGATAGACCCTAGCTAGGAAAAATAGATTATTCATCATCCTCTGATCTCATTGACCCTGCTACTATTTGACATCAACTCATATATACATTATGATGGGTCCTAGGTTTGTTGTTCAAATTTTTGATCCAATTTATTGCAATGGATGGTCAATTTCATAGCACTGCATTGATATTTTGTTGCATAATACTTGCATTGTTTCATTCCCTTCTACACTTCCCTAATCTCATAAAAGACACAACTACACCGTCTTTTGTAGTCATAATGTTCAATCAATTTCACTATTCTATCTAAGAGTTAGATATATACAACCACAAAATATCTAGTTAATACCTTCTCTATTTCTTAGATTTGAAGCTGATGCTTGAATTGAAAAAAAATGAATCAATCCATATCACATATATTTTCTCAATAAATCCACATGCACTGCATAATTAATCCATTGTTCAAAACTTCAAAGGCCATGCAAATGATCAAGATAGGAAGTGAGAATGACAATGAGGGTGGCTTGACTTACCATACAGTTGCAATTGTATGACGAGACTTGTTAATGGTTGGATATACTCTTTGATTCACTTACACTTCTTGATTTCATCGAGGGGGTAAGGACATGGTTTTTGTAGTCCCCTAATTTGACTTATATATCCCCTCTTGAAGAGATGCTCATATGATGGCCTCCCTGTTTGCGTCCATAATTTTCTTTTGTAAGACATGGAAAATTTCAATTTGATTAAAATCTTGGATCAACATTACAAATTCATTGTATATGGCTAAACAATTTGAAGTTTTTTAGAAGGATTTTCTGATATAGATATTTTTTGATATAGGGATAGTAGAGTTATTGTTGTTCCCTAATCATTATATGTTTTTGGACCCCTTTATATTTTAGAACAGCTAGCCCCAAAAAAATAGTGGATCCACTTCATTAATATTGTGATTCTTATTCATTATACAAACTCTATTTCTTTTTTCCTTTCAAGTTAAAGAAAAACATCTACACCCATCACCACTTACTATAAATTTAAATAAACAAAACGTGTTTTGAAATTTTGAAATATATTAAAAAATAAAAGCATTACACAAATCTACCCAAAAAAAATAAGCAAAAAAGTATAGAAAATTTAGAAATGTTAATGTTCTGGAATCAAATTTTGAAAATAATCCAAAAGTTTAGTTAAATTTAGAAATGTTAATGTTCTAGAAAGAAAGAAATCTGAAATTTTGAAAATAATCCAAAAGTTTGGTTTCATAGATAATATGTCTCTCAGTATCATAGTCCAACATTCCTTCTATATTAAAGTTTTTGGCTTGTTTCATGGAAACCGAGTCATTGTCAAAAATGCAAGCTACTTTCTCCTATAACACTTAGATTTTGTAGCTCCATTATTGTTTAAGTATATACATGTTTAAGTAGCTACTTTAGCATATACTTTCTCAAGATTGTTTTACAACATATACTTTTTTCTTCTAAATATTATCGTTTTCGACCTAATCTCTGTTTCTCAAGTTCATTAAAAATCATGAGTGCTACGGAGTTCCTTTGGCATCATCTACGTGTTTTTTTTCTTTGTTGTTGTAACTACAAATTTGCAAGCCACACCAAAATAAATAGATAATCAAATGATGCACACTCTATCTTCCATCAAAATACCACAATAAATAGAACATACACTGATTTCTGATCCAAACCGTCCTTTGTTATAATGAGGTTTCGACCATTTCATTCTTCTGCTCAATTCATGCAAGCTAGTGCGAACTTCTTTAGCAGTTTGAAGAGAAACACAAATTGCAGGAAGGCAACATAAAGTAAGAGCAATGTTTGTCAATTTTAAAATATTTATAATTTCATGCTAAGTATAAGAATAAAAAATTTATGAATATATTATCAATAAGGATTTATCTTAATTCTGGTTCTAGATTTTTAGATATGCAAAGATTTTTTCAATCAATTTTAGAATGCAAAATATTAGAGTTTATATATACAATTTTCATTTACTTAAACTCTTATTATTATTATTTAAGAGTGACACTCCACATTGAATTTAAGCACAAAATCACACATCAACCTAATAATGAGTTGTAGAATGCTCCTCTCTAGGCAATAAATATTACTTATGACAAGTTATATTATTAAAATGAAAATGTTGGTATTATTATGGTTAATAGTGGTCGACTATTTTTTATAATGACTTTTGTTGATTATGTTTGACTATAGTTGAATTAGGGTGATTATGGTTGTAATTACCCATGGTTCAATATAGTTGATGAGTTGACCATGTTTGATGATGGTTTCTTATGGTTGACCATGCTTTAGTATGGTTGGATATGGTTGAACATGGCTAATCATGTTTCACTATGGTTAACCATGGTTGACTATGGTTGAAAATGCTTGACCATGGTTGACTATGGTTGACCATTGTTTATTATTGTTGGACATTTTTAACCATGGTTTACCAAGATTAACCATGCTTGACTATGTTTGACCATGGTTTACTGTGGTTGACCATTTTTTACTATGGTTGGCTATGTTTGACCATGTTTAACAATAGTCCACCATGATTGAAGATGTTTGAGCATGGTTGAACATGTTTGTGAATGGTTGACTATTGTTCACCATGTTTGACTATGGTAAATGATGATTGGACCTATAGTTGATTATGTTTGACTATCGTTAACCATGGTTGACCACATTTGACTATCATTGACTATAATCAATCATGTTTTGGCATAATTGACTATGGTTGAAGAAGGGTGATTCTGGTTGACTATGGTGGACCATGTTTCACTATGGTCAATAATGGTTAACTATGGTTGACTTTAGTAGTGCATTTGTTAATATAATTGAGTTTAGTTGATCATTCTTGACTAAGCATGTTTAAGTATGGCTAATTATAGTTGACCAAGGTCAACTATGGTTGAGCCTGTTTGAAAGCCACCCTTAATGTTGATTATCGACTTTCATTTACTAAGTTTGACTATAGTTGAATTTGGTCAAACTATGGTTGGCTTTGGTTGAGCTTGGTTGACTATAATTGACATGTTCTATTATAGTTGAGTGTGGTTTACCATGTTTGACTATGGTTGAGTTTAGTTGATTATTGTTGACCTTGATTAGAAATGATTGATTAAGGTTGACTCTTCTTATAGTTAATCATGTTTGACCATGGTTGACTATTTTTAATATGGTTGACTATAGTCAAACATGATTAAATATGTTTAAGTATGATTGCATGTTTGACCATGGTTGACTATGGTTGGAATGGTTAACCATGTTTGACTGTGATTAATAATGATTGACTATGGTTGACCACATTTAACAATGGTTTAATATGATTGACCATGTTTAACTATGGTTAACAATGGCTAGCTATGTTAGACCATGTTTAATAATGGTTGACTATGGTAGACCATATTTAACCATGGTTGATTATTTTTGATAATGGTTACTATGGTTCACAATGTCTGACTATGGTTAATGATGGTTTTACCATGGTTGATTATGTTTGATCATTGTTAACCATGGTTGGCTATGTTTTACTATAGTTAACTATGATTGACCATGTTTGACTATGGTTTAATGTAGTCGAATATCATTGAATTTCTACATTCCTCAATGGTTATAATGCATTGCAAATTTCATGAAGGGTTTGCCATGAATTCATGAAGGTTTGACAATGGTTAATTATGGTTTTCCATGTTCTACTATGGTTAGTCATCTTTGACGATGGTTAATTATAGACGACCATGGATGATCATGTTGACTATGGTTGGTTAGTGTTAACTATAGAAGAGGATGTAGATATGGTTTGACCATGGTTAACTATGGTTACCAAAAGTGACTAAAATTGGCCATGTTGATTAACAATGTTTCACTATGGTTAACAATAGTTGAAAATATTATCTTTAATGTTCAATACCTTGTACATTAAAAATTCAATGCTACCACTAAATTATATATTGATTTTGATTTTTAAAAACTAACTTACAACTCATGAACAATGGTTAACCAAATATTGTATTTATATATAACTTAGCCTCTGATGAAGTTGTAAACATCCATAATATCTTTTTATCCTAAGCTATATCTTGATTTGAATAAGCTATATCTAAATCTATATCTCGATTTGAAGAGTGAGAAACAAATATAAGGAGAAAGACCATGTGTTAGTATCCAAATAAATATTTTTGACTCATTGTATCCAAAGTTTTATACCAATATAATCAAGTTATTGGCTAATTGTATCCAAATTTTTATACAAATCTAACAATCTAACCAAGTTATTAGTATTAATTAATGGACAAAAATTATGACTCATTGTATCCAAAGTGTTATACCAATATAACTAAGTTATTGATTCTAAGTTTAATACCAATCTAACCAAGTTATTGATTCAAAGTTTAATACCAATCTAACTAAGTTATTAGTATTAATTAATTAACAAAACATAAAAACAAATTGAATAAATTTAAATGCATAAAGTAAAAAATTAATTGCATAAAAAAATAAATCCATTGATGATGAAGTTATGAAAGACTTGTAATATATTCTTCAATAGAGCTATATAGCTTAAAATGAATAGTGAGAAATAAGCCTAAGATGGAAGACTATCTGGTAGTCTTCAAATAAATCCTTCTGAGTTATTCTATCCTCTTTTTGATAGAGTGTATTGGTGATGCTAAGTACAAACAACCAGTGATAGTCTTATTCAAAGAAAGTGAATTCAAATGGACTCCAAACTCATTCCACTTAGGAAACCATCTACGATCCACAACCATGATAGTACTCTAGCAATAAACAACATTCACTCAAAAAAGATGTGGTGGTCTCTACATTTTCCATTATTTTCTCCAATTTTCTTTTCCACCTCTATCTGCCACCCAGCGAACCTAAATAATCCCATTGCCATGCCATGAAAATGTTCTATCAACACGTGGGTTATTGGCAACTACTATCCTGAAATATTGTTTCATGGTCTCTCTTACTTACTTGGCCTTTCTTATGTGATTGTCTCTAGAATGATTAAGATAGAAACCAAATTTTCTTAGTTGCTTGGCCTTTCTTAAATCTTTAGAGCTAAAGGGTACTATATAAAAATGGAAATGGATAATTATCTAACAATTTGTACCTTTTCTGATGAGACATAGCCAAAATATGGCTTATCAAGTTTGGCCTAAACCATACTAAAATCATTGTAAACAAATTATGCTAATGTCATACATAGATTCAAAACCCCCAAATACATAAACACCATACATGGATTCAAAACCTCAAATACACAAACATCAATATAGTGATTGAAAAATGAAACTTGCATACATTCCCCTAAAACATAATTTTTTCTTGGACTAAATCATTTTATTCTTAACTAATGAGAAGCCTTGAAAACAAAGAAAATCAAGGTTTTATGGGTAGGGTATGTATGCATACCCTATCCCTTGGGGTATGGTATGTATACATTCCCTACTCCTAAGAGGTCACAATTTCAAATCCAGAGGGGTAGGGTATGTATACATGCCCTATCCCTTGTATTTGAACTTGTAATCTCTTAAGAAGAAACACATGTTCTTAAAAGACTTATAATTTTCAATAAGTTAACCATTGTTGTTAACATGATGACAGTTAATCACACAATATAAATATTGACATGGTCAACTTGGGGTCACAAGTCACATTTATTTCCCACAACGATCCCATGAAGATCCTAATTGAGTCGAGCAAAACAAGTGTTACAAGGCTTCAATCTTTTTGGCTACAACATTGCTTCTCATCGAGTGACTTGACCACGAGCTATGGAGGACCGTCTCCAGAACGAGTGATATGGCGAACCGTAAGTAGAACAAGATGCCAAGGGAAGACATGGAAGTCTCTCTCCAAAACAAGAGGCCAAGGGAGGAAGATGAAGAAAATCTTGTTTCTGGGCCACCACTAAATATCATTGTGAATCCATCGAAGGTACTCACTGATCTCGACGATGAAAATAAATCCATCGGAGGTACTTTCTAATCATCCATCAAACATGGAGAAGTATGAATTCTTTTAAAGGAGGGGATTTTAGGGACTTTCTTGTTGTATAAAATCAAAAGACTTATGCTAATAATTTTTTTTCAATATTTAAATAATAAGGAAAATTAGAAATTCATCTAAAAATTAAAGACTAAAATCATTTCTAAATTCTAAACGTATAGGATCTCCAATTCTAAATAGTTTAAAAAATCAAATAATTATTTTTTCTATCTAGAAATATAAAAAATCAAATTAGTATTGTTTCTGTCTAGAAATATATGTAATTACAAGAACAAAAGAGTGTTGAAGTGAAATATTTATCCTGTATCCATGTAAGTAGGATTATCAAGGAATTTCTCAACCTAGAACATGGATAAGGAAAAACATGTAGCTTAAACATTCGAAGTGTATTAAAAGAGATAAGGTAATATCGTTAGCATATTACTATCAAATAAATGAAAGAAAAGGAATCATGGTCGATCCCTTGAAAATCCAGGATATCATTGAGTTTCCTCCTCCAAAACATTTGTGCCAGTTGCAAAGTATACAAGGAAAGACCAACTTTTATGATTCTTCATCCTTGACTATGCCACATCTGCACATGGATTCTTATGACTTTTATGTGAGGAAATCCCCCTAAGATGGGATGATTAATCTCAACAAGAATTTTACGCATTTAAACACTCTCTATTAAAGTCCTCATTAATCGGTCCTCTAGAATTTAATAAGTATTATATCCTTTATCTATATTCTTCATACATGTATATCTGATGAGTTCTTGTCCAATAGGGAGATGACTATTGAGAGAATTCCATATAATACGTGAGAAAAAATCTATCAGAACCTCCCCTGAATTGTAATCATGAGTAGAAATTAGATGGTTTAGTCCATGCAATCAAAACATTATGTCATTAAAGTTTTTTAGAGACCACAAAAGTTATAGAACATTCCAACCCCATGAAATACTTACTCAATCGATGAATTATCAATGGAAAGTATGCCTGGTGTATCATAATTCTCCAAGAATTTGATCTATATTTTCGCACTACTAAGAGTAACAAAGTTCCCCTACTTATCGAGTTCATCATTAATTTGTCGTCAAACATTAAGAACCACTAGTGAATGAAAACTTCTACGATGAACACTTTTTCATAATATCATCTGATGACCCATGGTACAATGATATCCTCACCTATTTGTGCATCATAATTTTTCTCCACATCTCTCTTGGGATGATCACCAGTGTATCTTTCACCAATCCCCCCAAGATCTCCTCATTGGAGACATTCTATATATTTAGTGACTTGATACAACCCTGCATCAATGTCTCACACTCAAGGAGGATGAGTGGGTCCTGAGTGATTTCCATAATGGCACCTATATAGGAAAATTTTCAGGAATTTCCATTTCTCAAAAAATGGTCTACACTGGTTATGTTCATCCTACCCGCTTCCATCATTGCATTTAGGAATTCAAATGAAGTATGAAGTTCCATGTATTCACTCCCAAAACTCAAGCTCCACCAAATCATTTAAACACTATCATTACCGTTGGTCCCTTCTAAAGGTGGGGCATCAACTTTATGATGTGAAATACCCCATCCAACAATGGTCACAAGTACAACAATGTGGCCATATATTACTTCGTCAAATGGGAAGAGACCATGCCAACATTAAAAAACATAGTGGACATTGGCACCTGGCTCTTCTTCAATTATGTCATCAGTCATTTGAGGGTCCCCCAATAGGTAATTTTGAATCATGGAAAACATTTATAGAATGAAGTGTCCAAGAGTTGTCTTCCCTTCTTAGTTTCACCCATGAGTTTTCTTCCCCATACCATCTGCAATAAAACAACCTAGTTGAGGCTATCAACAAATTCCTCAAAACCATGTTATAAAGCACAGTCAATAATCACAAAACCAATTGAAACTACTTTTCTATACACTTTGTGCCCACCAAACCACATTCAAAATTTCTATAGGATTTACCCCCTTCCACCTTATCATTATCCTGTAAACCATTTTACCAATCGAGTGCAATATACCAACCATATGGATAACATACGAGATATTGATGGATACTACCCCATAAAACAGTCTCTTTTCTCCTTAGAGATCATATATGATTATCAACTCTTTTCATTACAAAGTAATGAAGCAACCAATAATTTATCTAAGGCCACATTTGATCGCCAAGTATGTGCTTGTTCATTCAGTAAGGGTAACCTTACTCTAGACTATGATATCTCCCATGATGCTCTAGGACCAGGGATGTTAGAAACACTTTAGTGATTCCTCTTCATTTTTAAGAATTACCTCACTCGAGGAGCATACATCCTTTCTTACCCTAACGGTGGCCTCTTTAAGGTCCCAGTAAACTAGTTTTACTTCAAGAAATTTGATGTAACACCCCCAACCACCAATAGGTTGGGCAACATTACAAAGTAAACATATTTATGCTATGATACTAATTTGTAACATTATCAGCCACCCAGGTTGGTCCATGCTACTCTAGATAACGCTCATACTCGAATACACACACACACACACACACACACACACACACACACATTTAGTGAAATTTTTAACTAGACATAAGCATTTTGTTCATACATATATTAATGCAGAAGCAACAATAACAAATACAAAATTAAAGATGATTGACATTCTTCTATCACACAACATAATGCATAAATAAAAGTAAAACAATGAATATAGTATTCACAGGAAAAACCCATAAATATAACAACATATACATGCAATACTCCTGATTATAGCATGTACAAATACACAACATGTAAATAGAAAAAGGATTGGTAGTTATATTTTAATTGAAGTACACCAACTGCATGCAGACCTTCCATGAACCTCCTCGCCTTAGACCATGCTACTCCCCCAAGCTGGGACTAAACTCCACTGGGAAAGGGATTCCTAGGCTAGGCAGGGACAACAGGAGGTTGCACAGTACAACAGGAAGAATTTCCTCCAAGGAGCCACTTATGCCCATCGCTCACATAATCGCATTCTCCACATGTCTGTCCCACCTAAGGAGTGTACACCTTTACTTTCACATAGTCCACCAGCTGCTACACCTCCATTTCCTTGGGCTTCAACAACAGGTTTGATCAAGAATTCTCAAAGCTTTGTAGCTTCTACTGGACTCCCTCCAAGAGAAATCACTTCCTCAACACACTCTCTCACCTGGAGAGAGTTTCTCAGAGGTCTGGCAACTTTATTCTTCTATCCACAAGCATGAAAACCTAGTTCTTCACTCTATCTCCTCAACACATGGGCGTGGTGATGGAAACAACATAAAATGGTGGTGGGGAACAATACTAACTGGAAAAAATGCTAGCAACCCACATTTATAGGTGTCGTAAGGGTATAAACTTATTTTTTTTTTGTAGATTTTTGGGTTCTTGGCATTCAACAATGGTGGAATATCTCACTACCTGCTTGTTCATTTTATCCATGAGTCGGGGTAATGGATGGCTAGCATGGTATGGAATCATGAGATTGGAGAGCAGGGTGAGAATGGTTTGAATGCTCAACATTGTGAGAATGGTGAGAACACCCCCCCATAAATCTACATGCATTTTGGATGACACTTGGCTCTCTAGGAGCACATTCCCCCCACTTGGAACTCGTTCCCCTCCATAAAGGAAATTAGGATAAATTAATATCCTCTTTGCATCTTTTTAGAATAATAATATATTATTCTACTAGGTTCTTAAGCTTAGGCTCTTACTCTCTACTCTTATCCTCCTCCCTTTCCCAACCTAGTGGAGTTCAATCCCCGATACTCTTTCTTCATGTCTCGTCTACATGCAACAATGTTGTTATATTAAATATATGAGTTTTTACATGTACAAAACACACTCCTGGCCTTTAGAATCTAGGCTCCGAACCTAATCAACACATAATCCTACCATCTTATAAATACTCTGATAACCAACCTACAAAACATGTTACATTCATAATTACAACCCAGGCTCATCCTTAGGGTATTACAATCCCCTCCCATTATTTTTTCACTGTCCTCAGTGCAACTTAATTACACAACATCAACAAGATTTCCAAAATCTTAAAAAAAAATGTGGGTATTCTACCTGCATAGCATCTTCATGCTCCCATGTTGCCTCCTCAGGATTGTACCAGCTCCATTGAACCTTTAAAAGCCATATGGATTGAATCCAGATTTGCTTGCTTTTCTGGTCTAGTATGTGCACCAAATGCATTTGTAAGGTGCCTTCTTTCTCCACCTGAATCACATTCCAGTCAATCACAAAATTAGCATCAGGTATATATTTATTTAGATATGAGACATAAAATACATTATGAATGGTCATGCATGCAGGCAATGCAAGCATATAAGATACTAGACCAATCCTTTCTAGAATTTCAAACGGCCCACAATATATGGCTTCCAACTTTGAGCAGTTTCCCAACTTCATGGAACTTTTGTTGGCTTTCACCTTTCAAAAAACATGATCACCCACTTTAAAGAGAAACATGGTCTTGGGAAACCTTGAAGTTCTATTTAATCTTCTGCAGTTTCTCTTCCATTTCCTTATTCAACTTTGGCCCAACCACTTCTCTATCAATTGAGTTTTCCCAACTTACAGGGTTGTTGTACTTTATGCCATAAAGTGCCTCAAATGGGCTCATATTCAGTGATGCTTGGTGCCCATTGTTGTAAGAAAAAATTAGCAAGTGTAGGTAGCATTCCCACCTGGATGGTTTTTCCATCACATACATTCTTAACATATCTTTTATCACTTGATTTACTCTTGATGTTTTTCCATCAGACTTTGGATGATAAGTTGTGTTGAAGTTCAGGTTCATTCTAAACCCTTTGAATAATCCTCTCCAAAAGTTTGAGGTAAATTTTGGGTCTTTGTCAGACACAATTGTCTTGGGTATTCCATGAAAGTGTGCTACTTCCCTCATATAAATATCAACAACATTAGATGCCTTGTGAGTAGTCTTCAAGGGAATAAAATGGGCATCCTTCATATGCTTATCCACCACCACCATGATGGAATGATGTTTCTTTTTTGATCTAGGTAATCCTGTGATGAAATCCATTTTTAAAACTTCCCACTTCCACTCACGAATGGGTAATGGTTGTAGAAATCCATTTTGGTGTCTATGCTCAACTTTGACCCTTTGACACTCCATACATCTGGCGATGTATTATGCAATTTATTTCTTCAGGCCTGGCTAGTAGTAATGTATCTTGACTCCTGAAACTGTTTTTTGATATCCTAGGTGTCCCGCATAAGGTTCAATATGCATCTATTTTAAAATTGAAGTCCTCAATTCCGGAGTACATAAACTATGTTTTTTCACAAGCAAATTCCATCAATTCTCAATTCACTATCTTCATCTTTCTGCTGCATTTTACCTTGATGCAATTTAGTTACCAATTCCATGTACTGCAAATCAACTTTTGCAGACTTATAAAGTATTCCTTTAAAATCCGTCTGATACAAGCTAATGGTTGTAGCATGCAATTCATGCACTCTCATGTTGAGTGCATCAACCACTTTGTTCTCCTTTCCTTTGATGTGCTTGATATCAAATCCATATTCACAGAGGAATTCCAACCATCTACTCTTCCTAGCATTCAAAGTAGACCGGTCAAAAAAATATTTTAGACCATTATAGTATGTTCTTAGCTCAAAACTTCTTCCCATGAGTTAGTGTTTCCATTTATTTAAAGAGAGCACTATGGATTCCAACACCAGATCATGAGTGGCATAAAGCATTTCATGATATTTCAATTTCCTAGATTCAAAACATATCACAAACCCATTCTGGTTGAGGACTCCACCCAGTCCTTCTTTGCATGCATCTATGAAAACCATAAATTCTTCATTTGGATATCCAATCTATAAAATTGGAGCATTGGTTAACAATTGCTTCAATCGTTGGAAGCTCATTTCACATTATGTTGTCCATTGAAAATTCTCCCCCTTTCTTTGCAAGGAATTGATGTGATGAGCTATTCTCAAAGGATCTAACTTCTATCACACTCTTAGTTGTTTTCCACCCTTTAATGGCCTTAGTATTTTCAGGGTCCACTGCTATCCCTTCTTCAGATATGATATGCCCCAAATACTGAATTTTGTTTTGATAAAATGAGCACTTGCTCAATTTTGCATACAACTAATTCTCTCTTAGAACTTGCAACACCATCCTCAAATGATGCTCATGTTCTTATTATGACATGGAATATAAAAGGATGTCATCCAAAAATACAATGACAAACCCGTCTAAATATTCTCGAAAAATGCCATTCATTAAGCACATGAAAACAGTTGGTGCATTTGATAACCCAAATGGCACCACTATAAACTCATAATGAACATACCTTGTCCTAAAGGTAGTCTTGTTGATGTATTCCTCTTTAATCCTTACCTGATAGTATCCCAACCTGATATCTATCTTTGAAAACATCCTTTCATTCTTCAACTAACCAAAGAGATCATCAGTCCTGGCTAGAGGATACTTGTTCTTTATAGTTACTTTATTTAACTACCTGATGTCAATGCCAAATATCAGGGTTCCATCTTTCTTCTTCACAAATAACATCGGGGAACCCCAAGATGACACACTTGGGCGTATGTATCCCTTCTTTAAAAGATATTCAAGATGCATTTCCAATTCTTTTAGTTCTGGTGTACTCATTATGTAAGAAGTATTTGATATTGGAGTTACTCCAAGCATTAAATTTATAGAGAAATCAATATCTCTCTTTGGGGGTAGTCCTGGTATCTCCTTGAAAACATCTTCAAAATATTCTAGGATTGCATGATACTCCAGATTTGGCACCTTATCCTTAGATGCTTCCCCCATATGGGCTACAAATATTTGACAGCCCTTCCTGTAAAACTTTTTTAGTTGTATTTTTTAGATTTCTCGGACAGTAACTTCCCTAGGAATTCCTTGGACTGCTCTCTTATTTCCTTCCTAATCCAAGCAAGTGGATGCCTTGTTATGACATTCTAATATGGCATGGTGTTGGTCCAACCAATCCATACCAATTGGGAAATCATATGATCCCAAAATCAAGATGTTCAAATATTCCTTGGTACTCATTCCATTCATGCTCACTGGATATGATTTAACCAACTCAACCAAATTTCTCTTGGTTCCTGTAGCCATCTACACCAACCAATATTTCCCATGCTTTCTTCTTGGTAATTGAAATATTTCCACTACCTTAGGATATATATAGCTATGACTAGCCCCCAAATCAATTAAAATAGTAAGGGCATGGTTATTGATCATACCTTCAACTTCAATCATGTGTGATTGAAACTCAACTTGCTTGTTGTCTAGGGCTGCATAGATCCTATGTACTCTTCTTCCCATGTCCTCCACTATTTCTTCTTATTGAACATGGTGAACAAATATTTTCTCATGCCAATTATGCAATTGGAAATATTTTCTCATGCCAATTATGCAATTGGAAATATTTTCTCATGGCAATTAGCCATGTCTCAGCCTCTTCATCCTCCTGGTGATCTCCATTAAAAGTAGGAGGTTTGATCTTATTCATTTCTCCTTTCAAATCATCCACCCCAAACCTCTTAGGTTTCCTAACAGGGGATGGACTTGAGCTATTGTGTGATCTCCTATGGGAATTCTTTTGGGAGTGTTCGTGATGTTTGCTATCACTCCTTGATCTTCTTTCCTCATCAAGGAACCTGTGGCTCCCTGATTGGATGGATTCACTTTCCTTATCCAAATTATTTTAAATTATTTCCACAATCTGCATTAACTTCATATTGAAATCTTCTTGTTTCTCCTTGGATCTTTTAAGCCTTTTTTATCTGCCTGGTAAATTTGGACATTTTTTTGCAAAATTTTAATGATTTTCATCATGCTCACGTCTTTATATATTTCTTCCCTATGCCCATTGGAGTTTGTCCCTTCAAATCCAAAATGGACATACATTCCTCTAACATCATCCTCCAGACTGTAAGTGTCATGTGCCTCTATTTCTTTGCACTATGTAACAATTTGGCTCAGTTTTGACAATTGCTAACTCTGCAAAATGTGCCATCAACCAAATTTTGTCAGGCTATTAGACTTAATAATTATCCAGAATAACTTAAACAATATGATTCAATTTATGCATGTTATTGTTTCCATCATCACATATACAACATGTAAAATACCTACTAAGCGCCACAACTCCTCCAGGGGTAGAACCATGTCTGAATCACCGAAGATTTACACTTGAACACTTCAATTATTCTGAACGACGAACTCCCGAACAAACTAATCTTTTGAAATGTGTCCCTTTTGATGAATGATCCGGATTAACTCCAGACTTCAAGATTTTTCACTCTAGTACACTCCAATTCTCCCAAAGTGTCGAACTTCCAAACTTCTGTGAGATCTACGACTCACAATCAATTGCATGAAGATCTGACAGCTGGGACTTGTTCCTCACCACTGTGCCTTACTTATTTCTCTTGAATCAATCTAACGGCTCTGATCTATCTTGAAAACACAATCCAAATATAAGTTTTTTCAGTGGTATATAGGAGAAGTGGATAGTGGGACTATGAAGATAAAAAATGGCCTTTATTCAAGAAAAACAATCGTCAAAAGTGTTAAATGTATAGGTAAAAATGGTATCATTTCATGGTCCCATCACATACCTCCATGGAGATCCAACCAAGGGACCCCTATCCCCAGTCACTCTCACTATTATTGCCTCTCAAGACCAATTTTTGTGATCATTCTACTAGGGAACATGTCTCTTTTCTTGTACATTCAACCCAATTGCTTTATCATTATTTAATTCATTGATATTTGTACAAAGCACATTCTTTTACAAAAACAAATTATACTCATCCCATCGCACCTGATGGAATCATTTCACTAAGAGACATTCCTAATCACCCTTGGTCGAGGAATTGACACTAAGTAATTGTACCTTCGTAATCCTAGTTGTTTGTAGCACCTCATGTATCTCAATACCCTTCATTGTGATCCCTAAAATTACCACCCTCAACTACCTATCCATTTGAATTCACTAATCCTCAATATCAATTTGAAAAATAATCACTATATTTGATCATTTCCATAACATCATATCATCTTATGTTGAATTGGTTTTGAATACTACCAATTTCCACCATCAATCATGCTCCACCCTAGAGAAGTCTTGGTCCTCATCTGCATTGACCCCTTTTCTAACTCATCCAAAT
The DNA here is from genome assembly GCA_009831015.1 of Picea engelmannii. Classification (NCBI taxonomy): domain Eukaryota; kingdom Viridiplantae; phylum Streptophyta; class Pinopsida; order Pinales; family Pinaceae; genus Picea; species Picea engelmannii. Next base: position 45,077 of record ML779659.1, read on the forward strand.
TATCCAAATCTATCCCCTATTTACAATTCAATATATGTTCTGTCTTCTCATGATTCCAAGGGACACTTGCTCATTTGTGTTCACATTATCATTATTTTCGATACCAACTTTGGTTTTCTAGGAATGTCAAAGTATCATGTTCCTAATTTTAATCGACAGTGATAGATCCTAGGTACGACAAAGAGATTCTTCACCATTCTCTGATCTAATTGACCCTCCTATTGTTTGACATAAATTCATATACACATCATGATGGGTCCTAGGTTTGTTATTCAAATTCTTTATTCAAGTTGTTCCAGTGGATGGTCAATATCATAGCATTGCATTGATATTTTTTTTCATCATACTTGCATTCTTTCATTCCCTTCTGCACTTCCTTAATCTCACAAAAGACACAACTACACCCTCTTTTGTAGTCACAATGTTCCATCAATTTCATTGTTCTCTTTGAGAGCTAGATAGATACAACCAAAACATATATAGTAAATACCTCCTCTATTTCTTAGATTTGGAGTTGATGCTTGAATTGAAAAAATCTGAATCAAGCCATTTCACATATCATTTCTCAATAAATCCACATGCACTACATAATTAATCCATTGTTTAGAACTTCAAAGGCCTTGCAAATCATCAATATATGAAATGTGAATGACAATGAGGGTGCCTTGACTTACCATGCAATTGCATTTGTATGACGAGACTTTTTAATAGTTGCATATACTCTTTCATGCACTTACACTTCATGATTTCATGGAGGGGTAAGGAGATGGTTTCCTTAATACCCTAATTTGACTTAGATCTCCCCTCTTGCAGATATTCTCATATGATGACCTCTATGTCTGCGTCCATAATTTTCTTTTGTAAGACATGGAAAATTTCAATTTGCTTAAAATCTTGGATCAACATTACAAATTCATTGTATATGTCCAAAAAATTTGAATTTTTTAGAAGGATTTTGTGATATAAGGATAGTAGAATTATTGTTGTTCCCTAACCATTATATCCTTTTGGACCCCATTATATCCTTTTAGACCCCTTTAGATTTTAGAATATTTAAGCACTCAAAAAAAAACTAGTGCATCCACCTCATTAATGTTTTGATTCTTATTTGTTATGCAAACTCTATTTCTTTTTTCCTTTCAATTAAAAACAAAATCCTACACCCATCACCCCTTACTATAAATATTTTATTATAATAAGATGCTTATGTAAATATTTTTTTATAGAAATATATTTATTTTTTTCTAATCATATAGAAAACCGGATTGGTTTTAAGTGCAATACCATAAAAAAAACTATTTTTATAATAAAATGTTTTTTTTTAATTGTTATCATAGTTTCTCTTTCATGTATGTCGAAAGAAAGCCACCATAAAATTAGAATATGATTATGCAAGGTAGCTCATCTTCATATCTCTAGTTCAAAAAATAAAGAGAGCAAGCTAACCTTATGTAGTTCAAAAAATAAAGAAAGTGAGCTAACCTTATAAATTTGTGGGAATTAAATTTAGAATTACATAAAAATGTAACTAGAATAATGGAAACAAAAGGAAAGAAAATAAAATTTAGCAATAATGTTTGAAAATTTAGTAATAATGTTTTTTATATTATAATGAAAAAAATATAATAATATAAAATTGGAGAAATAAAATAATTTAATTAATAATTTATAATGACCTAAAATTGAATTTATGGAAGTGAAAAGAGAAGTAAAATGGAAAATATTTAAAAGAACTGAAAAGGAAAATAAAATGAAAAATATTTAAAATTCAACATGATAATCTCTCACCCTATTTTAAATGAAAGAAAACTCTATTTGCAACTATGCCTATTTGCAAAATGTAAGATTTATTAATGTAAAAATGAAAAGTAACTCTAATATGGATGCATAAAAAACAAGTGTTAATTGAAATATAATTATTAAATGGATAATAACAATTATAGGAAAGAAGGATAATAAAACAATATATATAATTAATGAAATTTGTAAATGGATAATAATAATAAAAAAATAATTATAATAAATTTATATATAGTAATAATAATAAAATAATTTCGTAAATTTAGTAAAGAATGAAATGTGTAAGGAGTTATAGGTTTAGGGTATCATTTTTTATCTCAAAGGAAATCACAAAGTAAGTCATGAATGAGATTTGAGTAAAGCTACTAACAATCAGGTCAAGGCACTTGCATTATACCAAGGGTTGAAACTTTTTGACTCAAGATGAATTAGTGAACTAATTGTAATCAAGGATTTAGTAGTAATTATTATATTCATACATTACCCCACTTTACTTGTTGAAGATTTATAAAAACTCATTTGGTGAGTACAACAAAAGTTCAATATATTTTCATTAGAGTTTTTCCACGTCCTAAGAGAAAGAGATCAAGAAGCTTATGACTTCACCAAAAACGATTTCCTCTTGGAACATGAAACATTGAGGACAAAAGGAAGGGTCTCCATCTCCCTAATTACGTCAACAATATTTAATTGTCCAAATTTTTACAAGTCACACAAGTGTCAAGTCAAATTTAATGAGGGAGGATATAATTCGACGTTAAAAATAATACTATGTATCATTGTACATTTCAAGTGTAATGAGGGATCAACTCTTTCAATTTGGCTTTAATTCAACCGTGGGCGAAGGTGGGATAATGGAGTTTTTTTGTCTGGATGGTTTCCTTGTGTGCATTCCCTTGCTTTCCCTTGAAGAACACTTTAAGGAGAATACTCTAGAAAATATATACCATGGCCTAGGTCTTTCGACTTCTTAGAGGAATATATGGTTCATTGTTGAGGTAAATTCATGTTCCATAGCCTCAGTCTATTTCCAATGTAGTTTATATTAGGTATATCTCTTCAAGTTCCTTAGTTCATTCTCGATAAATTCATTGAGGTGTCCTTTCGTTTTGATAGAAATTGAAAGGAATCATAGACACAATTCTTTAATTAGTCTATTTATCTACTTCCTCAAGTGATAATTTCATGGTGCAAGTGTGGTGCTTAGTGTTGACAATGTAATTTAACAAAAATATGGAATTGGAACACTTTTCAAAATTTTCGTTGGACATTAGATATTATGGTGAGACACCATGACCGAATTTTATGCCCCCTTTATGAAATTGTTGATATTGATCATGTTGTTCGATTTCAAGAGGTTCTTATTGGGGATAATAGGACATCCATATTTACATCTATAAGGAAAATCCACACCCAAGAGGAAAATAATAATAATGGGATTGTAGTAATAGTGGAAACTCTGCTTCAATAGATGAAGAAAATAGAGGAAACATAATCTTAATGTAGTTCTTTGTGCCACAAGGTACCAAGTTTGGATAGGGACCCTCAATCAGCTATATCCAACTACATAGTTTCCAGTGGTTCAGATGTGGAGGATAACGTGGAGGAGAATATCCCATATGGGTGGATATGGATGGAATGGATGAGGACCTTCGGTCTTCTCTAATGAATGAAGATGGAAGCTTCCATCAAGAATGCCTTTAAATTGTTTCAAGGTTTTTCGTGTTTTTCGTAGTTGGTCGTTTTTAGATGTCCTTTTTAGACTTTATACTTGTAGAATATTTAGGACATCCTCTGCTAAGGAAAGTATTATCCTTATTATAATTAGGTCGCAAGTTCTTAGGATTTTTTTCTAAACAATAAATTGTGGGACAATCCTCTTTTTTGTATTATTATGTTGTCTAACACTTTTCTACAAAAAAATAATTATTCCTATTAAAAAAAGAAAATAATGAAATATGTTTATATTATAACTAGACCTTTTATATAACCTATAAATACATAGACAATATGAAATTGATAAAGATAATGTTTATGTTCGTGCACTTTTAACTCTTTTGGTATTTAGTCAAATATCACTATCGCGATTCGATTTTGAGGGTTTCGGTCTGTAAGGCGGAAAAGGTTCGAAACTCATGGTAGTCAAGAGGAGACACACAAGAAAATCTAGCCATGTTATGCATTGGTGTGGCTCAGGCCAGGTGCGATCCTCATGTGATTTTGATGACTTATATGACCCTAATTTGACAACTTAGATGCCCCTTGGTCATCGTTTCTTAGACCACAGGTTGATCTCGTAGATAACTGACACACTAGCAAACAAAAAAAAACTATTTTGGTCTTTAGGATTGTAAGAAGTTAATTCTATATAATATATAATCACAATTTAAATAATATATTAGTTCTATGAAGTGTGTTACTATAATGTTGATGTTGTAAGAAGCTAATTCTATATAATATAAGAACAATAATCTATTTTTAAGGTTACGACCAAGCCAAACACCAAATTGGTGTATGAGACCTCATCTGCCCTATGATTTGACTGGTAAAGTTTATAGAGGTATACATACCCTACCACATTTGTACTTGAACGTGTGACCTCTTAGGAGGAAATACATGTTCTTAAGCATTAGGCCCACTCAAGTTGTATATTTATAATCACAATTTATATTAGTTCTATACAATATGTTACTAAAATGACAACTTTTAAGTTATACCATTAAAATATATTATATTATGGAATGGCATTGAAATTTGGAAATTGTTCATTTAAAAATATATATTATAAGTTACTAGTTTAAATTATTATTTTTTATATTTAAAAAAATAAATAAAATTTATTTGTTATTTTATATACAAAAATATTAATAACATGAAATAAATTATAAAAATTATAAAATAAAATATTATATTGGCTCATTGTACTTAGAACAACCAAGTATATTTTACAACCTAATATTGAAGAGAATGTAACTTAGCTTTCTTCAATTTGACATTAACATATGTCTAGAGCATATGAATACATAATATGATATATGAGTTTTCTAAAATTTAGAGCAACAATTGCAATGATTAATCTCACCTAATTCTTTCTAGTTTAACATGGTTGTTGCTATGAACCCCTAGAACAAGCACTCGTATTCCGCCAGGTACTATGAAATCCTCAACAAAATAAAAATCCTATCGATGTGCCAGCAATTCCATGACTTCCTAGACATGCTCAAGACAAATCTCAGACTTTGATTTTGGTCGGAGAGACCAGTAATGACAAGACCACACAGAGAGGAGGAGCATGTTAGGTGTTCACATCCCTCACCCATCACAGGAAGGGACCGACAAGGTTCATAATCCTCGATTATGGAAAGTGAAATGAATAAATTAGGGAAATCATGGCAGATGTCTTGCACGACCATGGCCACATATATCCCCCTTGTAAGGTGACCTTTAGGCATGCATTCTATCACATACATCATAAGGAGCTCTTTGTATCGACCGAAGGTTTTTACTCATGCCAGTTTTTTTACTGCGGAAAGAAAGAGGGAGGCTCCAACACGCTATTTGGAGAGAGAGAACCCTAGCCGTTGTCATTGCCTAGATCTAGAGTATGGGAACCTTTTAGCTATTAGAGACCTCATGGATCTTCATCCATCGCTCTGTTACGTGAAGTTAAGAATGATGCATGATTGAGGATTTCTTTTGAATATCACATCGAGGCTAGCTCCTAGACTGAGGCAGACTTCCCCCTTTTTATAAAGACCATTGTTGAATCTTCTCTCTACTTACATGCTCAATATTTAGACTATGATTTTTAGCTCAAAACCTGAATCCACCAGGCTACAGGTATTTCGCCTTGTTTTCAACGATTAATATTTGAAGGACGACAACTGGTGGATGGATCTCTACTACGGAGTTATGGGAATCTAAAGAACCCAACCATTTAAATATCTCACTTCTCCGCTCTATAGAGGTTCTCCATCCTTCACTCATCCAAGTTGTTACAATCATACTGTGAAAACATGGATCTTCACTCCTTCGGAGTCCAAGGTAGAAAATTTTGGAGCAAAGGAGATTTTTGGCTTTGCCTTCATTGTGGAGCAATCTATAGAAACTCCAACAATAGATGTCAAAGATCCCCATGTCTATGGCTATGTTTTTATCTACCAGGTAAAATCCCTCATCTGTCACTTCAACGGACTATGGCCCTCGGCCTTTGCATTGAGAGAATGTGTAAACAAGACCCGGTGGTCAGGTCAAGAGATTTTCTTTTGTTCCAAAGGGTTCTTCATTGTCAATTTTTCCACAAAATAAAACTCCCAATGCCTGCTAGAGAAAGGTCCTTGGTTTTGGGGAAGATATGGTCTTTCCATGTAGAGATGATTCCCTAAATTCAACTCGTTGACTATGACTTCCTTGACTACACCAGTGTTGGTAAGACTCCCCAATCTACCTCTACATTTTTATACTCCATACTTTTTACTTACCCTGGGTAATGTGTTCGGTAAGTTCATCAATATTAACAAAGACTGGATAACGAAAGGCTTTGTCACCTTCCTACTCATATGCATTGAAATCAACCTCATTCAAGGGCTTCCAGATAGGATACTTATAGATTGGGATGAGAATGATCCTTACATGTAAATGATCAATTATGAGAACACTTCCTTCAAGTGCTTCTCCTGTCAACAAACGGGGCACCTCCAGGCAACTTGTCCTTTATCCCCAACCCTAGCCTCATCCCCTGGAGCGCGAAAAAGCTATTATGGCTAGAAATACCCTAAAAATCACAAAAGTCGCTCGAACTCTTCATCTGCAACACCATCATCACAAAGACCCCCTAACTCCTTTGTATTCTACAACACCAACGTAGTCTCCAACAAATGGTTAAGCCCTAATATTGGCTCATTACCCCTTAATTGGGGTATATTATATTAGTAATGTTATTTTATTTATGTCGTATTTAGGCCATTAGTTGTAATTATACCTCCTAGTCTCATATATATACCAAGGAGACATTTTCATTTTGAATCATCTTGTACTTGAACATTTAAGTGGGGTAAAAGGAGGTTGCCCCCTCGAAGAGGCTTATTATCTGAAATTCTCTCTTTTTTAAGGCGTTGAGTACTTTTTTTGAGGTTTTTCTATGCTATATTGATATTTGGTTCTTAACATATGGTATCAGAGCTCAAGGTCTTGGGGTTTCGCTGCTACTTCCGAGACACCTTGGAATTTTCGCTATAACCTTTTTTCTACAACATTTCAAAAGGAACGGCTTGGATGATATTTAGCATAAGGATCAAGGTATGTTGGGTTCAAAATTTAGCTTCTGAGGCTTTATAATTTCAGATATACAGCCTATACAAGATAGGGTTCTGGAATCATCCTGAAGTGAGTCATTGCAGAATTTTTGCTATAAAAACTTTCATGTAATGTTTCATACCCTACACTAGGCCATTTACATAAATTAGCAAGGTATCTATGGTAAGAGTTTCATCTTTTGGGTCATATTACATTTTTATATACACCTTGTGTAAGATAGGGTATCTGACTAGTCCTATTGACCAGTCTCAAGAAGGTTTTTTAGGTAAAACAATCATAACTTATTCCTAGAGTATCCAAATTGAGTGGGACTGGTTGCATTGGATCATGGATAGTCTGTAGTATTTTGGGTGTGAGTTTCAGAATTTTAAATCAATCATTTTTTTCGGGGTGTGCTATACAAGTGAGATCTCTTGGAAAGGCCAAAAATTGACAAGTTGTGGGGAAGTTACCATAAATTCCACCTGGCACATCCAATTTTGATCAGACCTGTGGCATTGCAGAAATATTAGAGAACTACATAAAATAAATTTCATACCTAGAAGGGCCGAAACTTGGGAGATACAAAAGAAGAAATATTGTCTAGCAGAACCACCTCAAAATCAAGGTTCAAAAGTGATACTTGGCCAACATGCCACCCAAAAAGGGAACTTCTACACCAACTAAGCCTCCATAAAATCCTACTTGGATTCTTGATGAAGTTGAAGAAATGCGTAGGGACATAAATGATTTACAAAAGAAGATAGTTACAAAAGATGAACTACAAGAGATGATGGAGGGTTTAAAAGGGGAGATCATGGAAGTATTGAAAAATTTCGTAATAGAGAAGACACCTGAAAGTGAAAATGCATCCATGGAATTCATAATGAGGACACAAGGAAGGTGAATCAAGAATGGAGAAACTCCAACTTTGGTTTGAGGACCAACCATGTTCCTAAGATTGATATGAGGAAGTTTGATGGAAAGGACCCAATCACATGGATACTTCAGATCGAGCAATTCTTTGATCTCGATAATGTGACACATACATAGAAGGTATGAATTGCTTCTTTATATTTAGAACCTAATCAATTTGTATGGTATCGATGGATTTGTTCTCGCAAATCACTCGCCACTTGGACAATTTTCACGAAAGAAATGATAACACACTATGAGGATACAAGGAGCAATACCTTCTTTAGCCAATTGATAAATCTCAAGCAAAAGGGTTCAGTTACCGAGCACATTGAGAACTTCCAAAGATTGAATATAAAGGTAATCGATATTCTAGATGAGAACTTGATTGATGTATTCATAGGAACTTTAAAGGATAACATTCAACATGAGGTTCTCTTTTGGGAACCCAAATCATTGGAGAATGCATTTAAGGTGGCAAGAAACGTTGAAAGTAAAAATATTGCTATGGCTACTAGAAGGACCAATCCTAACATCTATAAGGAGAATAATGCTCCTTCTTCTAAAACACCTCAAACTACAAGGTTGACACCTCAACAATTGGAGGAAAGAAAAGAAAAAGGTTTATGCTTTAATTGTGATAGCAAGTACACTAAGGGACATAAGTGTGGTGAGAAGAAATTATTCTACATAGATTGTGAAGAGGAGGAAGAAGAAGAACAATAACCATCTCAAGATGAAAACGTAGAAGAAACTTCATCTAAAGAGTTGACTCCCACGATATCATGTAATGCATTGGATGGAATTAGCACTCCTCAAACCCTCAAGATCGAAGGATACATCAAAAATAAAAAGGTAATAGTCCTAATTGATTCTAGCAGTACTCATAATTTCATTCACTTTAAATTAGAAAAAGATCTCAATTTCTTTGTATATCTGGTGCCCGAGTTTCAAGTAATGATTGCAGATGAAGGAACTATCAATTTCTCAGGAAAATGCAATAAGATGAATCTTACTATGGGGGAATATGTAATGAATAGTTCAATGATTGCTATAGCTATGGGTGGTGTAGATGTTGTATTGGGAATCCAATGGTTACATTCATTAGGAATAGTGTCTTTTAATTTTCAAGAACTTTTCATGAAGTTTTCATTGGAAGGAAAAGAAATTGAGTTAAGAGGTATCACAAGGAAATTCGGTAAGGTGATAATCTCTAACGACATGAAAAAATTGTTGAAAAAGGGGCATCAAGGCATTATTGCACAACTATGCTCACTAGATGTTCAAACATCTAAGCCATATATTCCTCAAGATATCCAAAGGATCATTGATAAGAATTCCAAAGTATTTGAAGATATTCCCAAAGGTCTTCCACC